>OZ026623.1:26739114-27171614 GCA_964020975.1 Hermodice carunculata
ATGCATGTATGTATGTATGTATGGATATATACATGTATATGTATGTATGTATATATATAAGTATGTATGTATGTATGTATGTAAGTATGTATGTGTACACAATATATTTACTTATGCATGTACATTTACATAACATATACAGAAATGTGAACAGCCTGCATGTCCATCAGTATCAGGTTTAAACAGAGTTAATGTGCAGTTGACATATAGAGCAACAGGCCAGAAGTGCTTTGATAAAAGACACTGATAGTGAATTGGGTGGAGGAAAATATAGTGGTCCCCCTCTTAAAAGCCCACCCCAAATGTCACTGAAAAAGTTGCCTTATAAAAGGGGTGACCTCTTTTGAGGGGTAATTAACATGAAAAGGCCACATTTGCTGCATGGAGAAGTGGCCTTTGTAGAGGGGTGGCCTCACTTCAGGGGGGCCTTATAAGAGGGGGACTACTCTATACTGTTAGCTTTGCTTCGTAACAAACCAGTCATTCTGATCACACCTACATGTGAAATTATGGGATGGGCTTCTCTTATGTTTTGGGGTTTTTTTTGTATTTAATAATCAAAAGGGCAGAAATCATTGCAAAACTCACAGTTAAGTTCAAAAGTTGAGACATGGCTTCTAGGAGACACTTGATGGTAGCTAGGGATAAAAAGTCCTGAGGACACACTTGATGCCATGATATGCACATACAATGAGATTTCTCAATATACATGTACACCTTAGAAGTTATTCTGATGATTTTGGCTGAGATGTAATTTACAAATCCATCACTCTTGTACTGTTTACTTCAAAACTGTAAACTAATGTAGAAATTGAAATTTTCAGTGTGAAGCTATGTATCACAGATGTTCACTGGTCTGGGGATGAACTCTCTTTTCGTGAACGTTACGTAATACCATTTTCTTCCCAATAAGGGACCCTCCTTTAATAAGCTCCCTACCATGCTTGGAACCTGAGTGATCAAAAATGGAACTAGCAAATTCTACATTTCACGATCTTTCATACCTTATTTTACTTACAATGCTAAAAAAAAAAAGGAGGGTTTTAAATTGGAGACTCGTTACATAGTCATTTTCAAAGTCTCTGTGGTAAGTTTCGGGAGGAGTGCAGTCTTTAGTTTATAAGTGTTCTTGTCAAGCCTCGTGCACTGTCAGCGGTGAAGCAGTTCATCTACATGACAGGGATTAACATGTAGGAGCAGCTACAGGCTTTAAAATCATTGCATTAGAATGTTCAATGGGAAGAAATATTGATAAATGTTACTTATCTGTAAAATGAATCATAAGTTAGAATACATAAATGTACATATTCAGTCATAACCAGGAATCTGTTTATTTCATTTAATTAGAAGGGAAGAACATAACACATACATGCAAGTTACAGATTTTTGAGTATATTTAATTGGAGGGCATGAGCAAAATACATGTACTTCCATGTCAATGACAGATTTTCTGCATATTTAATGAGAGGGGAGGAGCATAAAACTTCCATGCCTATGACAGCTTTTCTGTATATTTAATGAGAGGGGAGGAGCATAAAACTTCCATGCCTTATGATGACAGCTTTTCTGTATATTAAATGAGAGGGGAGGAGCATAAAACTTCCATGCCAATATGACAGCTTTTCTGTATATTTAATAAGAGGGCAGGAGGATAATACTTCCATGCCAATGACAGATTTATGTTTCATGAGGGGAGGTGCATAAGTTCCTCCTGTCTAGCGCCATGATATGTTGATGAATTTCATACTTGAGTGATTTGAAAGCAGTAGCCAACAAGACTCCATGTACATATTGCCAAAAATTAGCCAATCAATTTCAGAACTGTGACCCGTAGTAGCCAACTATTTTTAGGAATGAAAGTAGCAACCAGTAAGCTTTTACAATAAGCTTTCAGCTTTTGAAATAGTAACCAATAAGCTTCCAGCATTCAAAGATGAGTTTGTGGAGGACAAAGTCCCTTGGCGCACTTGCAAAAACTGTTTTTCATATTTCAGAACTCCATTAATTTTTTTTCTTCCAAAGTATCCCAGTAAAAGTGTACTTTTTTCTCAAGACTGTGAAAGTCAATATGTATATGTATATGTATATGTATATGTATATGTATATGTATATATATATATATATATATATATATATATATATATATATATATATATATATATATATATATATATATATATATATATATACACACATATATATATGTATATGTATATGTATATATATATGTGTGTGTATATATATATATATATATATATATGTTTATGTATATGTATATATATATGTGTGTATATATATATATATATATATATATATATATATATATATATATATATATATATATGTATATATATACATATAAGATGTATTTTCCAATATTCCAAAGCATCTAAACAGAGGGTATTTAAAGTACATTCAGTTGACCTGCTTCCAAATTGAACATGTTGAACCACATCCTGACTGAAAATTTGAATGAGGAAGATGAGTTATGAAACAGGGTCTAGAAAAACTTTATGCCTTTGTCCAATCAGTCCAAATCTTCTAAAATATCAATATCAATATATATATATATATATATATATATATATATATATATATATATATAAAAAACAGCCAATAGGCTTTGAGCTTTGGAAGCAGCCAGTGACCTTTGAGCTATGAAAGAAGCAGCCAATTAGCTTTGAGCTATGAAAGAAGTAGCCAATGAGCTTTTAGGTTTGTAAAAATGGAGTCCCTTAATCTTCAGTATTTCAGTAGATTGAACTGGAAGACCTTCATCCCATATTCCATAAATTCCAATTTTGAATGCCCACTGCATTGGATATGCTACTACACTTGTTGTTTTTACATAGATGTTTCTTAAGAAAACCTGGTCAGCAAATTTTGCAAAGGAACAAAGCATCAGGAACCATATTTGTATGTAGAAAATCTGGATATTTTGCTGATGTGTTTGTGTACCAATTGTCTTTATTTCTTCCAAATTTTGCATGCATTTACATGAAAATGGAAGCCAGGGAATTGTCATATTTTGTTGCTGCAGGAAATTAAATCATTGTTAATATAACAATACCTGCACAAGTCCCATGAATGTTTGAACAATTTAACTCATCACGGTGCCCTATTCATCATGCTGGTCTCGGAAAAGGTGTTGTCATGTGACACAGTGTGGTGCTGGAGAAAAATTGCCTGCCATGGGTGAGGACTTCCATCCCATAATTTATAACAAGCCACTGGCATTGTATGTGTAATTTGCCAACTCGCACTTCCTGGCCACTTTCAAAATGACAAGTACAGGTGTTGACGAGTGTTGTAATACTGCTTTGTTCAGGAAAGAATAGGTATGATTATTGTCTTACATGGGCTTAATCATTGCAATCTGATTTATAATTAATAAAGGGAACTATAGAAAGGTTTTATTATGCTTTGTGTTCATGGTGCTATTGAAAATAAGCATGCCATAATTTCAATAGAAGACCCGTCGTCAGAAATACTTAGGGGGAATTTGGCATCGTAAACTCATTCTGGATGGTGATCAAGCTGTATAGTTTCCGATTGCACCTAGCCCTTTGACTGAGAGATACATGTAGACTACGTTGGTCCCACTTGTGAGAGACTATTCCAGGGTAGGTCTAGGAGTGGTCACTGTAAAGCAGGTGATCTCTGGTCAGAGGTAAAAGAACTTAAAAGAACACTTTTCAATATTTTTGAATAGTTTAATACTTGAGGATGGTTCAACATTGTCATCATTTTTGAATTTGTTTTTAGGGTACTGAATTTCATGACCCTCTCTCTCTCCAAATTAGTACTTTAAAAATGATGATTTTCCAAATAAAATAATGCCAAAACTGCACAAAATAGGCCAAAAATCGACCATCATTTTCCATATGCTGTGAAAGTTTATAGACCCATTTAACCCCCTCCCCCTTGCGTAATGTAAGAAGTAATGATTGAAATACATATATGATGATAATGTTGAGCCATCCCTTATGCTACTAAAAATTCAGATGTATGAATATAAAATTTATATGAGAAAATTGAGCTCGAAATATTTGTTTACACTGAATAGTCACAGCAGTGCTGAGCACATGGGGTTTGTTTGCATGGGTATGATAATGGACCATTGTTTGCACAGTCGTTAGTCCACGACCCGTGGAACCACATGTGAATTCACACCCAAACAAGCCAAGTGTGGTTATGTTTGGATGTTCCCAAGTTAGATAAAGTCAAGTTTTAAACCACAGAATATACTTTTTTTGAATGGCAACATCTCAGAGGTAAAGAAAGCTACAAGTTTATTTCATACAATAATAAAAACACAGGACAGAAGAAATGAGTATGTGTCATATTACAGCCATAAATGCATAAGAATTGGCAACATTTTCTTTCTACGCAATTTTCTCGAAAGTGTTTTTTGCTTGACCCATGCAATTTGTATCTCACCTCACAAACATACGAATTGCCCGATCACATTAAAATCTATGGACATCAAAAGAAAAATATTATATCCAGGAGCGCTTCAAAGGATTTTGTTTCTGACAACCCTTTCTGTGACTTTTGGAGGAATTTTTAGAAAGAAAATGAACAACCTGTCAGGACCAACTTGAAAACTTATTCTTTTTTTTTTTATGCTATTTCAGGACTCCCCATTGGATTTCATCCAGGACATATATATTTATTTGCAATTTCTCTGATTTCAATTGTAAAAAAATAATTTTGCATGACTTCTACACAAAAAAAGGTGAAAATCCAGCCAAGTCAGAAAGAATGTTATAAAATCTCAAAAAACTTCCAATCCCGCAAAAAAAGAAAAACAAAAACAAAAACAAAGACCCCCCCCCAAAAAAAAACTATGTGTACAAATCTATGAAAGTGTAGTAATGAGAAAATGTATAGATTTACTGCACTTGTGGAAAAAATTAAAAATGGGTACATAATATTGATCCAAAGTTGCCAGTCTCACTGCACACTGGCTACAGATCTTCCACCTTAAGGTTCTGATAAATGTGGTCTTAAAAGACAGGTGTCTCAATGGGGAATGGTCTCTCAAAAGAGGGATACATTAATAACACTACAGGTACACACAGACATGACTTAAGTCCATCATGGACAGACCATGGAACAACATGATCAATCCATGGACAGACCATGGAACAACATGGTCAATCCATGGACAGACCATGCATGGAACAACATGGTCAAACCATGGACAGACTATGGAACAACCATGGACTTTGAACATGGTTAGACCATGGATGCTAGTTAATACGAGACATGCATATTAAACTCTTGCCAGGAAGCATGGGATTGACGCCTGTCAATCAGGGAGTAACCACAGGCATAATCACTGTCACAGACAGGGCTAGATACCCCTTTCTGTCAAAATTAGTGTCTTTCAGGGAAATTTGAATATACAAATACCAAAGTCATATTCATTTAGTGCTTCCCAAATTGGTTTTCAAAAATAAATTTCCATCTGCTTGTAGTAAGAACTCTTTGTTATATCCGGCTTCCCCACACAGGCAGCAGCCCGTATCTCGCAGGCAAGACTATGGTTACTAAGACAACCAGGAATGGAGTTGTGCCTCGTATTGAAAATGTCTTTCTCAAAGTTTTGCCTGTGCTCAGATAGTATGATGGCAGCATGGAGATAGGCACATACATGTACATGTGTCTGCTGGGGCTTGTCTTCAAAAGGCTAAAGTTCCACACACAGACATTAAGTAGATCTCAGGTGCTGTCTTTATCATGTTATATTACTTCTATTGAGAAACCACCTGTTTTTAAGGACCACTTCGGACCTGCTTTAGGGTAGGGCTGTCAAGGCAGGGTCAGTGATCACCTGTGTGCTACATGCCTCAGGTACAGTGCTGCCAGAAAGTTTTGCATGGTCTCCTCTGGTGGCCCCTCTGCATGGTCCTCCTCGGGTACATCTTGTACAAGGGACTCCTGCAGGGAACACTGTTAGGAATTTTGATGTTAGTTACTCAGTGTGCATCTTGGACATACCTGTGCCCCCCTATTGGCGCTAAACTGGCTGTGGTGTCAGAACTTTGATGTTGAGGACACTTTGAAAAGTGGTACCTGCAAGTGGCTCCAATGGTGATCCCCCTGAGTTTTGGAGCAACACATCTGCCAGCACTGTACATGCATTACAATATTAATGTATCCCAGTATTATCCCATAAAATTAGTTATGTCATAGTCAGCCACTGTACACAAGATTTGGCCACTGAAGCAAGCTTGTACCATAAACATGAGACAGGTTAACTCATTCCATACCAGTTCATGATATTTCCATATATTTACCTAGATTTAAGATGACAATTGCATATTTAAATTCTTCATGAAAAGAGCTTTCGTTCAAGTACCAACATGCCTATAGTCTTAAGTCAGTGGTTCTGGCACTGCCTGGCAAGTCATGCTGCAGTTGCTGCAAGGGCAGCTGCAGCATGACTTGCCAGGTAGTGCCAGAACCACTGACCAAGGCCTGTGACTATAGTATGGAATGAGTTAATTACTATTGGTGATGTCTTTCATGTATTACAGTTATAAGCCCATTGTAGTTTATGAAATATGTGTATGACGCATAGTCTTACCAATCAGTATTACATGTACCTGTACATGTTGTATTAGCCTTGAGAAGAAGATTATGCCCCTAGGGCCTAGTAGTATATATATTGTAACCTACAGTAAAAAAAATACATGTAGATCAGGGCTCTACAATGGGCATGTTGTATTGTCCCAGACAAGTTAAAATGGATGCGGGACAAGTAGAATTTGAAAGAAATAGCATGCAGAAGATAAGTCTAAGGGTAGTTGTTCTTGGACATATACCATAATTTGAACCAATGTGAAATATAAAGTTTTATTAATTAATGAATTGATTAAACTTTTTTTATGTAGATTCAAAGAGAATTGTTAGAGCTCAGTGGATATACATGTACACACACACACACACACATATGTATATATATATACTATGTGTATATATATTATATGTATATGTATATATAGATGGATATGTACATATTCAATGTATATACCTATATATATAATTATACATATATCTATATCTATATCTATATATATATATATATACATATACATATACATGTACATGTACATATACATATACATATATATATATATATATATATATGTATATATATATATATATATATATATATATATATATATATATATATATATATATATATCCCAGGTGAATTTAGGGAGGAATCATCATCTTAAACTGAAGTTTGCATGGACAGTTAAAAAAATTGTCGGAAGGTTTGGGCTGCCAGTAAACCATATTGCATTTAAATTAATTAATGCTTCTCGGGGGGGGGGGGGGGGGGATATGTCATTTTTGGGGTTAAGAGTCCAACAAAAATTTTGGTCACTTGTAATTATTGGCAGTTAAGGTATATCCACCCCAGTTTAATATATATATAAGTATATGTATAAAAGATCAACATCCCACTAAGTTATGGTCATGCAGTTATATTATCTGCCTACAAACCACAAAATACTGTGTTAATCTGTTGCTGTAAGGAGCAGGTGACGGTGAGCTGTTGTGACACAACTACATGTAGGATCTGTTCTGCAGTTGTAGACACAGTCTGTGTGGTTGACAAATGGTCTATAAATCATCGATATTCATTAGCTAGCTCTCTTCCACTGGGAGAGTCTGGGCCTTAGCAGTTACAGAAGCTGACATTTAGAAAGTGTCCCACTAAATAAAGTGAAAATGGGGTGGTATATTAGGTGCAAATACTGTTGAAAGCTTCATATATCAGGTTACAAATGAAAGTAAAACCAGGAGGCTGAAGTGAAACTAATCATTTTATCCCAAAGTGAAACTAAAAGCTACATTGCACATGGACAGTTAGGGTTTTTAATAAAGCTTGGCAATTAATACAATTTTGAAGTGATAAAACTTGGGCAAAATGATCTGTGCATATAGGCAGAGCATTTTATATATATCACGTTAGCAGAATATAGGCCCGTTTAGTTGCTTATTTTTCATTACCTGAACCCAAAAATTACCCTGAGTCAGGATAAATGGGATTTTAAGCACAAGCATCCTAATGCTGCAGGAGAAAGTTTTTTTTATGATCCTCCCACAAAGAGGGATAAGCTACTCACATCAAATTTTGTCACTTCTTTAGGTAATTGCGTATTAGTCAGACGCCAAACTGTCTATAAAATCAAGATGTTTCATCACAAAAAATTAAGTTGCTTCTGAGTGCATATGTTAAATCCTTCTATTTATCAACTCTTTCCATTTATCTACTCTTTCCATTTACCAACTCTTTGCATTTATCTACTCTTAGCATTTAACAACTCTTTGCATTTATCAGCTCTTTGCATTTATCAACTCTTTCTATTTATTAACTCTTTCTATTTATTAACTCTTTTTCTTTCTAAATCTCCAAAAGAACCTGGATGTTTGTTCTTTTCTTTTATGTTTTTACTCAAATTACAATATAAATGTAAATAGAAAACTTGTTTGTTGAGAATTGTACGTTTAGATTAGAACCATCACCATGGCACACTCCAGGATGGGGCGCATTATGTCCACCCCATGCCAAGGAAAGGTATTGGGCACTCATAGCGAATGTTCGAAGGGGTACATGTGAATAATATGAGTACTCTTCCTGTTGAACTAAATTACATGTGACATCACTTCTAGTAGAAAACCTGGGTAGCCAATCGGTGAACCTGTATTAGTTAACTCACCAGGTGGCTCCACAGTAGACAAATCCCAATCCTAAGTTACTTAAGTGGTGCCATCTACAACACATGTATATACTCAATTCCTGTGGACTGTTTTCCGTTCCAATTTACATGTAGATAAAGACATCCTCTTTGAGACACTGTCTTGGTAGATCACTTTTGATCGACTAACTGACAGCTTCCACTGTCATCTTCATGAAAGACCCTCTGCTCTCAGAGACCATCTTTTGCATCGAAGATAATTCTAGCAGGATGCAAACCTGCTGATGTGCAATACTGTGGACCCTCTGTGGCAGACGATGTAGGCACTGTGTGTACCCAGGACAGCTATATACCACCACAGTCTGCCGGGCCCAATATTGATTTCTCTACTCATTTAGCGGCTGTCTCAGACCACCTTATATAATTATGGTAGTCCAAATGTTGATTTTTTTTTTCAAAGGTAATCTACCTGAATAAGAATAGAAAAAAACAAAAAAAAAAAAAACCTGAACTTTTATCTCTAAGACTTTTTCTGGAGGTCAGCCGTTGATTTTGAAAAAATGACTGATTGTGAAAGTACTGCATGTAACATAGATGTAAGGCTGCATTTGATTGGCTGGAACACAGAGAACCATTCTTAATGCTTGCTCCTTTGAATTAAAACTTGACTCCTTGACTCAATCAACAGCCTTCTTTGACATGTACCTTAACACTTCTCCCCTTGAATTAAGACTGAGTCAACTGCTTTCTTTGGCATGGGTTGGGCACTAAGTGCCCAACCCATGCCAAGGAAAGCTGTTGACCTGGGGCATGTGATCTTGATAAGTCTCATGTACATTTCTCAGTCAAATTATTTTTCATAACTGTTGAAATTAGTTGAAAACACTGAAGCAGACGACATTTGACCACCAGCCAGTTTTGGCTGGTTTGAAGAAAAAAGGGTTAAGTGCTCAACCCTCATCAAGGAAAGCTGTTGACCTGGCACATGTTATTCAGATAAGTTTCATCTACGATTCTCCTTTAAATTGTTGTTCATTGTTGTTGACATTAGTCAAAATCTTGGAGCAGACAACATTTGACCACCAGCTGGTTTTGGCCAGTTCAAGGGGGATAGAGTTAAATGTTGTGTTTGACTCTATAGTTACATGTACATAGGAAGCGGACTGATCTAAAAGTGCCAAGACAGCTAGGTGGTTGATGTGCAGAGGCTGCATGTGACACATACCCACTCGAGGGATGCTGGGGGATGATGACGTGGACAGCTTTTAAATTAGCATCTTCAAATTTATCGGTTTATTGAAATGTAATATTCTCCTTTTGTAAATCTTGCCTCTCGTGGCCAATGAGAAGGAGACAGATTCACAGTTGTGCTGACAGGAAATTAAAACTCACAAAGACACCCTGTAGCCCCCTGTATAACAGGGCTTGGCTCTTCCGTTTCTCCGATGATAGTTTGCATGTGAGCTGCACAGATCGCCACAGGTAAGACTGAACTGTGGAGCAATCGACGCTGATGGATTGTGACAGAGCCCCAATACAATTATGACTGTCTCTCATCTCTCGCTCACGTCCAACAGCTGTCAAGCCTAGAGTAAAGGCTGTATTAGATTTAGCCACTGACTTCCCGAGCAGCATTGAGAGGTGTGGTAGTTTTGTTCAAACATACCTGTGCTCAGTTTTGGATGATCTCGCATAACACGAAATCAATCGTGTACATTAAGTGGAGCAGCGTGCATTGTGTATGTCAAGCACAACTGTTTGTCAATTTCCCGTCGTTCGCCAAAGATCTGGAGAGAGGAGTTCCAATAGATTTTGGTTTTGTGTTCCTAAGTGTGTAAACACTATCACTGATAAATGGAGAGTTTTCTGACAATGGAGAAGAGGAACACAGCTGGCAAAATTTAACCCTCGAAGAATTCATCTCCAAATTAACACAGCTATTTTCACCTCTCTTGCCAGCTCACAGATTTGGGAGAGAGAAAAAAAGGTAAGTGGCTTCTTTCTGATTACAACTTGCCGGGTGTCCTGATTCCTGAGTACGATATGGAAATGTAAAGAACAGATTGTCCATTCTACACCTACGATTGAGGCTTTCTGGACAGAGAAACCATTTTACCTTCAATGAGGTTGTAGACTTATTGAACACAAGTGACCTTAGCCCATGATACAATATCACCCAGCTACATATAGCTTCCTGTATTATATTATTCTTGTTCTCTGGTTAAGGGCAGTCTGTTTGGTGTCAATAAATCTACATTAAGTTATATCTGAATGTCTGAAATGTAAAATGTACTGTTTCAGACATTGTTCTTATTATAGGCTTTAAAAAAAAAATTATATAGAATAGATTCATGTGGTCCGTTCACAGGCCTTGATGAGACCCGGATGGGGTCGAAAGGTCTGGGACAAGTTGCCTCCTTGCTACCACTTGTTTTTTCTGTCTCTCTCTTTGCTTTTTTTTCCCCATAAGAATGGTTCAGATATTGTTTCCACACCAATCTACCACGAAGTAAGAAATCATGGTACAGATTATGCATTAATTTTTGATCGGAGTCTCTGTCCTTCTGCCGGTGTCTAGTGCCGACCAGTGGTTGTCTATTGATGTTTTTCCTAGCTGCTCAGAGAGGAAAGTCTCTGTCAATATCTGTTAATTGTAGCATGCTATGCACCACGTATCATGGCTCTAATATATAAAGATGTGAGGAGACGTACAGCTTGTTGTAAAATTCTGCCACCTACACGTACATACATTTACTTTGAAACTTTTGACGTGAATTGGAGTGAACATCCTTTAGAGTGTACTCATCAATGGGTGAATCCGACTTGTTATACCCCCTGCAGATGAAGCGGGGTGAGAGGGTTGGGGGTTGGGGTGAGAGCTAGGATGGGGGGTTGGCAGCTAGTATACTGTTTCAGCTTGTCAGACTGTCTGTCTAACTGTCTGTCCATAGAAGAATTAACCCTTGCAAACAAAATATCTCAGGATTCACAAGCCACATCAAACCCTAATTTACCTCAGTTGTACCATGACACTATTTCTTGACCTGATTACATTTTGGTGACCTTGACCTCAATTTTAAGGTCACAGGACCCAACTGCATGTGCCAAGCATAAAGTATCCAGTCTTTCAGCAATGACTGTTCTTGTTTTCTTTCCATGAATTTCCATTCAATATCATGGACATTTGTCACATTCTGCAATAAAAACTTAGTCACAGGATTTTAAGATATTTACTATGAACTGTGATCCCATCTCTGTGATAGGTACTTCAGTGGTGCTATGCTGTTGATTGCTTAAACATTGCTGTGTGTTCGTATTTTTGTTTGTCTCACTCATGGTACAAAACTGTGACAATAAACACACTGTGAAATAGTATTCTTAATTTTGTTTGAATAGTAATTTTATCCAAAATAGTGAAATTGAAACTACATACAGTGAAAGCCAAAAATACAAAAAAAAAAGTGAAAATTTAAACGCAATGCAATGGTACAATAAAGCAATTGACAGAGGCTGTCATTAATGGCAAAGTCTACCTATTCTATGAGATTGCACATTTTGATCATCGTGGGATGGGACACATACTGTTAATTCTGTAAGGGTGATCCTGTAAGGCAAATTTGACTGTAAACCTTGTGATCTTCTGTGGTTTTTGAAATGTGAGCATTTCTGGTAAATGATTAACACACAAGCCAAAAGGGCAGTATATCATGTGATGTCTGTTGCATCAAATAACTGATTTCTCTGCAGTGATCTTTGTGTGTGCACAGTGGTCCCCATCTTATAAGACCCCCCTAAATGCACCCCAAATGGGGCATTTAACTCTTTCAGTGCCAAGTTTTTGACTAAGTCAACAGCCTTCCTTGGAACACTGTATCCAGGGCACACAGAGGAAAGCTGTTGACCCAGACCATTATATTCTTTGGAACTACTCAGTCTGGTACTTGAATGAAAGGTCTTTTAAAAAGTAAAAAAAGTATAGACACATTTGTTTTACATGGATTGTGAAAGAAGTCAAGTATTGACTTATCGAGTCACTCTCCATGGCACAGATGTTGGCGTATACTTCCTACCTTGCCTAGTGGAGGAAACCGAAGAACTCGGAGAAAACCACCATGCACGGTTAAAGTGGTAGGAACTTTTTCCACATGCTGCCCAGGACGAGAATCGAATCCGGGTCGCAGAGGTGAAAGGCGAGCGTCTTACCGCTCAGCCAACCGTGCACCCACAAGGAATAAATGAAGATATAGTATTTTTATTATAATTGAGAACAGATCTTTATTTAACAGTGGACGATCCTGCAACTGCTAGTGAAATAATAATTTGGATCTTGCGTCTATTGACGGATGGGCAAACAACTGGTTAATTACCTTTAATGGGCATAAAACAGATAGTATGCTAATTACACGTAAGGTTGTTTCTCCGGACCACCCATCTACTTTTCAAGGCCACACACTGCAAAATGTCAATGCCCACAAACATCTTGGTATTACTCTACGTTCTGACCTGAGACGGTCTGACCACGTTAACAACCTAGCTGCTAAAACTGGAAAGCTTCTTAACATTATGAAAAGCCTCCAGTTTCGTCTGGACCGCCAAACTTTACAAACCATCTATTTTTCTTTATAAAACCTATTTAAGAATATGAAAGTCCTGTCTGGCATGGCTACACATCAACTGATGCTGAATAACTTGAAAAATTCAATTGACTGCTGCAAGAATAGTTACTGGCGCGATGCATGGCACATCGGATGCTAAACTGTATGAAGAGCTTGGATGGCAAACCATGGCCTCTCATAGGAAAGAAGCCAAATTATCACTACTGTACTAATGTATATAATAGTTCATGAATTAGTACTTCACTATTTGCAATCTATTATTCCAGATAATGTGAACCAATTTCCCACACATTATAATACAGATATGATCTGCCTCATTTCAGAGCCTGCCCTGATTTATTTAATAATTCTTTTTATTCCGTCAACTGTACGCCTCTGGAATGAATTACCTGTGGAAATTCGAAATTTGCCATCTTTACTCATATCTAAATTTAGATTACGTGATCACGTTGGGTAGTCAAATAACTGTCTAGAGTATTACAATTTTGGTGACAGATATAGTTCTTTATCCCATTTTTGATAGAATCCTTGGCTTCTGATTGGTTAATAGCTATGGTACACTCTTTGTATTACCCTTATTTGTGCATTAATTACTGCAAAGGTGAAATACAGCGCGATTCCTGAAACTGACCGGGGAATACAGCGGTATTCTCGTAACTGGCCGGGGAATACAGCGGTATTCTCACTGTATCTCCCTATCTGGTTAGTGCATCGATCAGCCACCAGAAGTCTCTGTCATGCGATACAAGCCTTGACGCGCTGCAGACGACAACATGATGGCGGACTAAAGTGAACTGCAGCAGCAGTGGGTCGAACATGTGTATTTTTTGGGCATGAAATTACATCATCAAAAATGGGATAAAATCGTCATTCACTGTTTTAGTGTGAAATACGGGAAGTATCTCCCCCAAGACAGCTGTATTCGCCTCGGGTAATACAGCTGTCTTTGGGGGAGATACTTCCCGTATTTCACACTAAAACAGTGAATAACTAATAGTATTGCACTCGCCTCCACTTGGGTAGCAGTCAGCTATATTCCCATCTGTTCAAGATCGGTGTCAAAACACATGCCAGTTGTCATTGTGGTGCAAGTAATGAGGATGCTTGGCATTTCTTTTTTTCTTGTCCAAGGTGTACTGTTATCTGATCCCAACTACACAATATCATTTCATTGTATGCTCCTTTCACATTGCAAACTGTACTGTATGGTTCTCCGAACTGCACCCTAACAGAGAATTTAACACCCAAATTTTCTCTGCAGTTCAAGATTTTATTGTGCTCTCTGAAAGATTCACACAAACAGTTATTGGCTGAAGAATTATTTGTTTTAATTTTCTTGCTCAAAACTTTATCTGAATTATGTACCTGGTAAACAAAATTATCAATTACTTTGATACTACCTATCTGTCCCTGTCCAACTGTGATGTCTTCTCACTCTTGTAACAAAAATCATGATATTTAACGAGGGAGGCCACATCATTAAGAAATTTAGGTTCCATTTCAATAATAATGAACTAGAAGTTGTAAACAGTTATAGCTATCTCGGCATTGACTTAACCCCTTTGGCTAACTTTACTGCTGCAATTCAAAAATTGAAAGAAAAGTCATCTAAAGTTCTATTCAGCTTAAAAGACTGCCTTATCAATGGGGACATAGATGTGGCTCAAAAACTGTTTGCCTCACATGTAACACCAGTAGCACTTTATGGCTGCGAGGTCTGGGTACCCTACTTGATACATGGCCTACATGATAATAACTTCATGAATAAATGTTACAACACCCCCCACTGAACAGGTACATGTGAAATTTTGCAGATTTATCTTAGGGGTACATATAAATCTTCTACTGCAGTTGTAAAAGGAGAGCTTGGAAGTTTCCCCATTCTTATACAAACACTTTGTACTAGTACCAAATTTTGGGCCCGCGTACACACATGCGATCAGGATAGTCTCTTAGACTCATGTCTAAGGGAAAATTACATACTTGTAGAGAACAGTGACTTGTGCTGGATGCATTATATGAAGCTTCTACTTAACAAATTTAGTATGATGACAGTACAGAATAACCCGGAAGTAATCAGTATTAGTAACAGTATTCTATAACCCTCAGAGAAAAATTGTATTTTGTGTATGAAAGGGATTGGCTAAGGTATGTACAAGGCACAGAGAGAAATTCCAACAAACTTAGAACCTATTGCAAATTCAAAAATGACTTCAAACGTGAGAAATACCTAGAACTTAAAATACCACTAGAGAAACCCAAGAACTTTACCAAATTAAGAATAAGTGCTCATGACCTCTAAATTGAAATAGGCAGATGCAGGGGGACCCAGGTAACAGATCGAACTTGCACCTACCGTTCCGTACCCCAGGTCAAAGATGAGTTACACTTCATGCTTGACTGTGTCAAGTATACCCATCACAGAACTGCAATATATTCAAAACTAGAACAGTATAATTTAGATGTATTAACTCCTGATGAAAGGTTCATTACACTAATGTCCAGTTCTGACCAACATGTATTTAAGCATGTTCTCAATTATGTCTATAATTCATTCTGTGCATGCCTCTAAGGCCCTCATACATTGATTATCTGTACATTGGTTGCCCCACGTGACTTGTCCTTAGGAAGCAATGTCTGATAGACATCTCTGTACATATTTTGTATTTAATCTTTATTTATGCTATGTCCTAAACTTGTTTAGTCTCTTTAGACATTGTAGTTAAGTGTAATTGATCATTTCTGTTTTTGTTATTTATATATATGTCTATGTACCATACCACTGTAACATTGGTGAATGTACAATAAAATATCCTGTATTGTGCAAGTCGGTGAGCCCTGCCTCATTGTGCAGCGATTGTGTCTGTTGGTGTCCTGTTTAATTGTTGTATATTCTTCCATGAGAGGGATTTATATAGGACTAAGCCCTCTCCCAATTGTTAATTGCAGATGAGAATATTGTCTTTATACATTGTTGGAAAAAAAAAATGTTTAAACCAACAGTTCCTCTTAAGTAAGTAGTTTGACTCAGTTGCAATTGGCATAGAGAAGTGTGTGACCTCTGTAGAGGAGGCCAATATGATAGGAATGTCACACTTTGTGCAATGAAAGGTTGATCTTTTAACCCTAAAAGCACTGATTTAAGACTGAGTCAACATCTTTCTTCGGGACACTTTGCGCTCAAATTGTCTCAAGGAAAGCTGTTGACTAAGGCTACTTTTTGCTTTAGGCCAAGCTTGCTGGTATTTGAATGACAGGTATCTTCATGAGGGATTTCAATCTTTTAACCATTATATGGTTAATGGTAATGAGAAAATGACTATCGCTGTGGTAGCACTTTAAGTGTTAAGAGAGATGGCCTCTGGTGAGATCGAAAGGCCTGACAAGAGGGGGACCATTGCGATCAATGTAGATATCAACATAGCGCAAATTTCAAAGCGATATATTATCAGCAAAGCAAGATTACTTAAACGTTGTGCAGGGATGTATGTGGACACATTGGAAGAAAAAATATAACAACTTCGGGGATATTATGGGTAGAAGAGTTACATGTATCTGGCATGAGTGCCAACTAGGCCATGCTGATACATCAATCTCTGTCTGCAGTCAGTTGTATATGGAAGTTGTACTGTTCAATAATTCACAAAACCCTGAGTTTTGTTCACAAAACCGAAGGTTTTGCTTTTCAAAACCCTGGGTTTTGTAGCAAAACCCTGAGTTTTGTTAACAAAACCATAGGTTTTATCACAAAACCCTGGGTTTCGTTAGCAAAACCCATGGTTTTGTTACAAAACCTTGGGTTTTGCTCAGTTATCGAATTTTGATATCATTTTGGACAAAACCCTGGGTTTTGCTACAAAACTCTGGGTTTTGTGTACAAAACCATGGGTTTCATGAACAAAACCCAGGGTTTTGGTACAAAACCGTGGGTTTTGTAGCAAAACTTTGGGTTTTGAGCACAAAACCCACAGTTTAAGAACAAAACTCTGAGTTTCGATCACACAACCCTTGGTTTTGTTATTTTGTGAACAAAACCCACAGTTTTGTTCCTAAAACCCTGGGTTTAGCCAGAAAACCGTGGGTTTGTAACACTTTGAAATAACAGAACAAAACCGTGGGTTTTGTGAGATTGCAAAACTCTGGGTTTTGTGACATCACGAATCCCAGGGTTTGAAAAGGTGCAATACCCAGGGTTTTGTAACCAACCAATCATGACAGCTGTTACTTGGTAGGCTTTGCTAGGCTACTCAACTTAAAAATAGCATCAAACTACAAAGTGGCTGAGTTATTGTGATCAATAACATCATTATTGGTTACCACGCGCAAAGTCTACCTCTTTGCGACACAATGAGAATATAAGTTATGTATTAGTTAAAGGACGAGAGGTTGTGCATCCAGTGTTCAAAATAATCCACACGCCGGCGCGAAGAGCTGCATGGACTATTGTATTGAATGCACAGCCTCGAGCTCTTTAATTTGCGTAGAACATTCGATCCGTTGCAAATAATTAATTTATCGCATGATATATGATAGAGCCCTGGAAATTTTTGTCGAAATAGCGTTTTCGGTCCCATTCTTCAACCATTATTGTCTTAAATGTTCAACAGTTATTGGTTGCGGTCATCTTGGCTTCGAATGGCGTGACCTAGATGTGAAGGAGTAAACAAAGCCGCGTGGTCCGACCACCATCGAATATGAAAACCTTATTTACTTCATCCCTTCAAGTTAACGTGGCCACATGCTTAGTGTGCTTGACTGCCAGTCAAGGGGTGGCTGGATCGATACCCATCAAATCCTTTTAAATTTTTTAATTAATGAATTTAATCGAGTAGAAATTTTGGACTTGGATATTTCTCAATGTTGAAGTTGTTGGTTCTGGTAAAAGAACAATACTGTGACGCCAGAAAATGTCTAACTGGCTTTTGGTTTGTTGTGTTTGTTTATTTATCAATTGGTGGATGTGCGTGTGTACACTGAACCATTCGACAGTTCTTGAAAAGGTGCCAGGCTGTCTTGGCGTTATTTCCAGTGCCTGTCAACAAAAAACTTGCATACCACTCAGTAGTGGGAATAGGTAGTTTGTATGGGGGTAGTGGCTGGCACAGGGACATGTCATTACAGGCGGGGTTTTCACCCTTCCAGTTGCAGAGCTCCCGGGGAAGAGCTTTAGTATCTTTCACCAGAGCTGACACAGAAATAGATGCAAAATTCTGAATGGTGGGAATGAAGGTGGAGTTAAAGAATACCATGTAACAATTTAAGAATTAGTTGTGTTGAGATAATTATCACCACGATGTGATGTGGCAGTCGTTTTGTAATCAACGGTCGCATAATTACTGCAGGCAGCGGCACAACGTACGGTGGATTTTAACAACGCGGCAGATCAGAGGCCTTACGCTGCGAAAACTTCAGCCCGGCCGCATGGTCCCAGAAACTCAAAATCAGTCTTAATCTATTAAATTTCTTAAAAACACATACACGTTATACATCTTACATGTTTTCTCTTGTAGTACCTAAAATATGAGTTCATGAAATACACAAAATTTTAAGTTGCGAATCGATGGAAATTTTCCGAGATCCGCCATCTTAGCATGATATTGGTTTATAGCAAGTTCAGAAAGCAAGCCGTGTTGTGAGTGGTAGGCATATCCATATGACCAAATTGGCGGTAAAATGCAAAACTGTGAGTTTTGTGACATCACGAATCCCAGGGTTTTGCGAATTATTCAAAACCGTGGGATTTCTGACGTCAGAAAACCCTGGGTTTTGCAAATAATTGAACAAAACAACTGCAAAACCCAGGGTTATCAGGACAAAACTCACGGTTTTGAAACAAAAAGTGAGTTTTGTGAAAAGATTGGATAACAAAGCAAAACCCTGGGTTTTGTTACAAAACCCAGAGTTTTGTGTGCAAATCCCTGGGTTTTGTGTCAAAACCTTGGGTTTTCCGAGCAAAACCCACGGTTTGGTCTACAAAACCCAGGGTTTTGTGTCTATTTGTGAAAAAAAATTTAAAATTCTGATATTTGCTCTGTTATTCTGGGTAGTGCACAAAACCCTGGGATTTGCAAGCAAAACTCAGGGTATTGCTACAAAACTCACGGTTTTACGTACAAAACCCTGGGTTTTGTACCAAACCTCTGGGTTTTCCTTACAAAACCCAAGGTTTTGGTACAAAACCCAGGGTTTTGTATTACAAAACTGTGGGTTTTGTACACAAAACTCACTCAAGGTTTTGTGAATTATTGAACAGTACAACTTCCATAGTTGTAGCTCTTTCCCAAGCATGGTTGCCACCTTTTTTCCTATTGGTCAGTTACTTCAATTATAGCAAAGACAAAAGTATGGGGGAAGCATGAAAACATGATGAGAAATTTGTGTGCCTATTCAGAGAACATTAAGCAATTTCTGTTAAATGTAGGAGTGAGAGAAACAAAATTTAGCATTGAGGAAGCTGCATGGAATGTTTGTGGTGCTTCTTTTGGAGTTTTTGCTTTTAGCTCCACAAGACTGACAACAACAAAACAAAAAAATTATGCACCCTACAACTACAACACAGTGTGAAACGCTGTATTTACCATCAAGCAGGAGATGATCTATTAAAGGGGTTAGCTCATTTATATGATATACTGAATAGTTCTAGAAATTTTCACACTCAACTTAATTTCTTGCTATTCATGCTAGTGTTTCATGCATGAAATTAATATGTGCAAAAATTAATAAAAAAATTTAAAGGAAATTTATTGTTGAGATGGCGAGTCCAATCGTTGGTAGTAATCAGCATGCTAAGCTGGTATAAACAAGTGGCGTATGTTTTGATTAATATCCAGCTTGTCTTCCCAGTGCCTACAATTGATGTGCGGTGAAAACATCAAAGATGCACAATGCTCTTTGATCATTTGCAGACAATGGCAGCGGGTCACGCTGCAATTGCACATATATGATTACACTGTCAACATACAAAAGCATTGTTTTGGTTGTGGACCAGTCATTTTTGAAGTGCCTGACAGGGCTGGTTCAGTATGTGCAAAGTATTTCTGGCAATTCCCGGCTTCATATGCTTCCTGCAGAAACACCACTGGAAATTTTAACTCTTTCAGTGCCAATCACATCTAAAGTCGATCTGCTAAAGTCAAACTAGTCTGAATTATCATTAGGATCTCAGATAAGTATTCTATGTAAAAAGAACTTTCATTGAAGTACCAGCATGTCTCTAGCATCACAGGGTGCAGAAAATACATTCAAATTCTGTATTTTATTTTCGTGACATGCAACTTTTAAATCTACACCAATATCCATTGTGCCAATTGTAAAAGTTGTAAAATTTTGAATGACCTTGACCGAGTTTTCAAGGACAACAAGGATATAGTAAGGGATGCTAAATTCTACATTTTGAGAAAAAAAAGCTAGCAACTCCAAATGTACCACAAATGTGTATCATATAAAGAGGTTTAATATTGCATAATATGGGTGACCTTGACCTTCTTTCTCTAGTTTGTGGAGGGTATACATATTAAGGAATGATGTTTTTTTTGTGATGGTCATTATGTCTGAATTTGTGAACATGTATCAGTATACTTTTACATAAATAGTAAGCAGACAAAAGTCTGTGATGTGTGCAGTCATGGTGGAGCCACTGGTGGTGCCACTGGTGGTGCCACTGGTGGTATTAAGTTGAACTACATGTAGCATCATAAGTTTTTACAGCACAATAGATTAATTGTTTTGATTATAAATTGAGATGGAACTTGTAAATTTACACCAAATGTGCATTAGGCCATGATAAAATATAATAAACCTTTCTGCTGACCTTGACCTTCTTTCAAGGTCATTAGGGACATAGTAAAGCACAAAGTACATGTTCAGAAATAAGGCTAAGAATAGCAAATGTAACACAAATGTATATCATGTATAGAAGCTAGGTATTGCATAATATGGTGACCTTGACCTAGTTTTTCAAGATCTTGGAGGGAATACATATCAGGAAATGATTTCATTGTGGTGTCCATGACATTAAAACTGAGATGAAACAACAAAACTTACACCAAATGTGCATTAGGGCAATGGTCAAATTTTCTAATGTTGTGTGGCTTTGACCTACTTTTCAAGCTTATGAAGCACTTAAGAAAATGACAGGTACAATAGTACTTAACTCATTCCACCCTATTGACAGTTTTACTAACTAATATCAAAATGTCGTCTGCTAATTATATTTTACTAAATTAGGGATTTTTTTTTTTTAAATTTTGCATGAAACTTGCATGGAAGATCATTCCAAATTATATGCCCATGGTCAGTAGCTTTCCTTGGCACACTCTGGGCGCATTGCACCCAGAGCGTGCCAAGGAAAGCTGTTGACTCGGTCTTGCATCAGGGTAGAATGAGTTAGAATGAAATGTCCTTTTACAAGGTCCATAAATCCATAGCACCTTTATGATAATTTAGAGCAGTTCATTTTAAGTAGTTTGACATATGTCGCAGTTGACACTGAACGAGTTAACATTGCCTTGCAAGACATGCTCCAGGTGCCATCATGGCAAGTGAGGCATGACGTGTAAGCCAATGTGGGGGAAAAATAAATATATAGACAAGGCATGTTAGTATCAGAATGAAAGCTCTTTTGATTAATTTGAATATTGAATTCTTATGTACGTTCTGCTTGCTACTGTAATATGTTGAGAAAAAAAGTCACTCATGCAGATTGATTTCAAACAGAACCTGGAGAGGATTTAATTCCATATCCTTGAATGGGTTTCTCTATGCAGTGGCTCCCATCTTAACCCTTAAAGTGCTAATCAGAGCAAAAGTTATTTTCTCATTACTGTTAAACATATAATGCTTGCAAAGTAACCCAAGGAAAGCTGCTGACTCTCAAATCAGCACTTCAAGGGTTAAAGCTGCTTTCACCAGAGCCCAGCCCCTGCCTAGAGCCTGCCATCTCATGCAGTAAGTATGGCATTTATATTATGTTCAACTCTCTAGGGGGACCACTTCTCTTATACACCTACTAATTGACTGAATTTGGGGTGGCCATATACAGTGAAACCTGTCTCAGAGGACCAGACCCAGGTATGATCAAATTGTGGTCTCTCAGTACAGGTGGTCTTTCATAGGGGTTATAAATAAGGTGCAAAGTGCTGAGTGAATAACGAGGGTGCCTGCTGAACATAGCCAAAATACAGTAGGCCAGCTACTGTATGTATGGCAAGGGGGTCATCAGGCCAAAATACAGTAGGCCAGCTACTGTATGTATGGCAAGGGGGTCATCAGGCCAAAATACAGTAGGCCAGCTATTGTATGTATGACAAGGGGTCATCATGCCAAAATCCAGTAGGCCAGCTACTGTATGTATGACAAGGGGGTCATCATGCCAAAATACAGTAGGCCAGCTACTGTATGTATGGCAATGGGGTCATCATGCCAAAATACAGTAGGCCAGCTACTGTATGTGTGGCAAGGAGGTCATCATGCCAAAATACAGTAGGCCAGCTACTGTATGTGTGGCAAGGGGGTCATCATGCCAAAATACAGTAGGCCAGCTACTGTATGTGTGGCAAGGGGGTCATCATGCCAAAATACAGTAGGCCAGCTACTGTATGTATGGCAAGGAGGTCATCATGCCAAAATACAGTAGGCCAGCTACTGTATGTGTGGCAAGGAGGTCATCATGCCAAAATACAGTAGGCCAGCTACTGTATGTGTGGCAAGGGGGTCATCATGCCAAAATACAGTAGGCCAGCTACTGTATGTGTGGCAAGAGGGTCATCATGCCAAAATACAGTAGGCCAGCTACTGTATGTGTGGCAAGAGGGTCATCATGCCAAAATACAGTAGGCCAGCTACTGTATGTGTGGCAAGGGGGTCATCATGCCAAAATACAGTAGGCCAGCTACTGTATGTGTGGCAAGGGGGTCATCATGCCAAAATACAGTAGGCCAGCTACTGTATTTGTGGCAAGGAGGTCATCATGCCAAAATACAGTAGGCCAGCTACAGTATGTGTGGCAAGGAGGTCATCATGCCAAAATACAGCAGGCCAGTTACTGTATGTATGGCAAGGAGGTCATCATGCCAAAATACAGCAGGCCAGCTACTGTATGTATGGCAAGGAGGTCATCATGCCAAAATACAGTAGGCCAGCTACTGTATGTATGGCAAGGGGGTCATCATGCCAAAATACAGTAGGCCAGCTACTGTATGTATGACAAGGGGTCATCATGCCAAAATACAGTAGGCCAGCTACTGTATGTGTGACAAGGGGGTCATCATGCCAAAACACAGTAGGCCAGCTACTGTATGTATGGCAAGGGGGTCATCTTGCCAAAATACAGTAGGCCAGCTACTGTATGTATGACAAGGGGTCATCATGCCAAAATACAGTAGGCCAGCTACTGTATGTGTGACAAGGAGGTCATCATGCCAAAACACAGTAGGCCAGCTACTGTATGTGTGGCAAGGGGGTCATCATGCCAAAATACAGTAGGCCAGCTACTGTATGTGTGGCAAGGAGGTCATCATGCCAAAATACAGTAGGCCAGCTACTGTATGTGTGGCAAGGAGGTCATCATGCCAAAATACAGTAGGCCAGCTACTGTATGTGTGGCAAGGAGGTCATCATGCCAAAATACAGCAGGCCAGCTACTGTATGTGTGGCAAGGAGGTCATCATGCCAAAATACAGTAGACCAGCTACTGTATGTATGGCAAGGGGGTCATCATGCCAAAATACAGTAGGCCAGCTACTGTATGTGTGGCAAGGAGGTCATCATGCCAAAATACAGTAGGCCAGCTACTGTATTTGTGGCAAGGAGGTCATCATGCCAAAATACAGTAGGCCAGCTACAGTATGTGTGGCAAGGAGGTCATCATGCCAAAATACAGCAGGCCAGCTACTGTATGTATGGCAAGGAGGTCATCATGCCAAAATACAGTAGGCCAGCTACTGTATGTATGGCAAGGAGGTCATCATGCCAAAATACAGTAGGCCAGCTACTGTATGTATGGCAAGGAGGTCATCATGCCTATGGCTTCAATGCTTTCCTGTTCAAATTGCCCAAAACCAGCTGGATTAAAAACATCTTTTGCTTTAACCCTTTGCCTGTTGAATTAAGACTGAGTCAATAGCTTTCCTTTCCCATGCCAAGGAAAGCTGTTGACTTGGGTCATGTGATCTCAATAGGTCTCATCTACAATTCTCAAATTGTTTTTACCCCTCGGCCCGTATAGGTCGGCAGGGTATTGTCTTCACTTCAGCGTCCGTCCCTCTGTCCACCAGTGCCTTGTTACTGCCATATCTCCAAAATTACTCACTTTACAGAAAGTTAATTTTTATCACCAGCAAAGTTCACCATATTTTTGCAACTTATGTCTCTGGGAAACTTCAGATCCTTTTTGACAATGAGGTGGGACACACTTTAGATAAGGGTACAGATTTTATACTTATTTAGTGTTAAATGCTGTCATTGTTAATACATTGTAGCAATGATGATACATATAGCCATAGCCTTTTTTGCTCTGGTAAACCAATTATCATTTGATTGGGCAACATTTCAGCATCGACCAAATACAGGTGATAACTCTGAGCCATAAGCCTTGAACTGTTCCGTGTTATTCAGTCACTCAATTATGTCTCCTGGTGGAAGCCGGGGGACATATTGTTTTAGTGCCGGTTTGTTCTTCTTCTTCTTCTTCTTCTTCTTCTTCTTCTTCTTCTTCTTCTTCTTCTTCTTCTTCTTCTTCTTCTTCTTCTTCTTCTTCTTCTTCTTCTTCTTCTTCTTCTTCTTCTTCTTCTTCTTCTTCCTCCTCCTCCTCCTCCTCCTCCTCCTCCTCCTCCTCCTCCTCCTCCTCCTTCTCCTCCTTCTTCTTCTTCTTCTTCTTCTCCATGCGATAAGTCTTGAAGGACTTGACAGAATTTGATGAAACTTGGTAGGATTATGTATCTCGGCAAGACCTAGGTTGGGATTGTATTTGGATGACCTTGAGTGAATTTTCAAGGTCACAGAGTCACTTATGTGAAATTGGTTTCCGTTCGATAAGGCATGAAGAACAGGATGGAATTTGATGAAACTGGGTAGGATTATGTATCTTGACAAGACCTAGGCTTGGATTGTATTTGGCTGACCTTGACTTAATTTTCAAGGTCACAGAGTCACTTATATGAAATTGGTTTCCTTGCAATAAGTCTGGAAGAACTTGATGAAAATTGCTAGAGTAATGTATCTAGGTGAGAGCTAAAATAGGATTGTAATTTTCATGCAAACTTGGTCATTTGTAATTTGTTATCACCTGTAGCTTATTCAGAGACGTAAGTGTTCCACTGGGAGACGTTTGATTTTCTGTTGGAAAATCAGTCTGTTCTAGTTTATGGATAAATTCCACTTTCTTTCTCTTTGCACAATAATATATCCCTTCCATTCCCTTATAGAATTAAAGACATATTGATTCATTTTTATAATTCTAATGTGTAATGGTTATTGTCAAGATCATTTATAGTTGTAACCAATATTTCATTTTCAGTGATCTAAACTATTGGAACCAATTGAAGCTCAGGCAAAATTTATTTTCAGACTTTTCAGGGATATTGTCCACATTATAATCCTCCTGGTCTCAGTTGCAGGTACATGGCCTTCACTTAAAGTACCATTTCCCAGTTATCAACCCTGGCCGAGGGTTTTTCGGTCTCTGAACAGCTTCTAGTTCATCACCGTTGAAATCAGTGCAACACTGAAGCAGATGATATTTGACCACCAGGTGGTTTTGGCTGATTTAAGAGGGGTTGGGGGGGGGGGGGGTGTTAATGTTTCACTTAAATCCCATTTAAACAGAAAGAGTAATTGCTGAAAATTATACATTAGACTTGTCATGATGACATGGCCGGGGGCAAAAACTTTCCTTAGTGCAGGTTGACCACAATGTGCTGAATGCACGCCAATAAAAGCTCAGCTCAGTTATTCTGGCCAGGCAACGGTTAAACCTACGGAAATAGTATTCAAGTCTTCCAGGTCATCTAAATGTCTTGACTGAGTCACATGCTGCAAAATTAGTAGCTAGATTGTGTTGCCAACCTCTGCATGAGAAGTCATCAAAAGTTCTATGTTCACAAAAACTGAAGTATTTTCAGTTTGAGCCAGAACTGCCCAGTACCTCCCGTCAGAAGCTAAACAGGCTTGTTATACCCTCTAGTCCCAGACGTAACGTAAACAGATTAGTTCCTTATTGCACGTCAATGTTTTGGGGGCATTGCTTAAGGATGCATGTGTGATGTCTGTAAAAGAAATTAAATCGAGATTTCTTAGGGCATTCTTTGAATTAATCTTTTACAAGAGATTTTGCCACTGTCCTGATTGCAGATGCCTTGAAGGCAGCCAGGTGGGGCCTCAGCCAAATACCAGACAATGAAAATACCATTCAATTTATACCTGCTGCGTGGACACTTAAATGCATTTTTTTTAGTGAGGAACTTAAATTATGAATTCTTGTTTAATTAAGGGAAATACCTAATATCTATCACTCATATGGAATAATTAATTAATCACTTAGGATTAATCAGCTTAATGAAGAAACATCAATGTACATCACGAGCCAAGCACGTCCTGAGAAAAGTCTGCCAAAATTTCTGAAAATTTCAAAAATTGAGCGATTGCCAAGGCATTAATTGGATATGACTTTAATGGAGACTAAATCTATTATTGTTCATGTGTATAATTGCAAGATAATGAAGGTAAACCTCGGAGCAAACCACTAACTGCCTGGTACAGCATAATTGTGTTTGGGCCTTGTTTGGGCTGCTTGATTGATGACAGTTGTCCCTCTTTTGAGAGACCACTCTAAGGAAATACCACGTTTATCATGTCGTCCTAGTGCTACATGTATATGTCATTTGACTTCTATTGGTAGACCTCTTGCTTTAAATAGGAGTAACAATGCCACATCTTCAGTGTAGTTCTGAACGTAGAAAAAAATCAATTGAAATGCAGTTTGTGTACACTCCTGGCCTAGCCAATCCAGTCACAAGATCTAAACGTATTAATTAATCAATTAATCTTATCAAGTTTGATTCAAATTTTTAAATATAAAAGGCTTAACCAGCCAAATGAATCAAAAAACAGGTCACCAGCCAGAACCCATCAACCGTATTTCGTAGCCTTAGATTCCAGGACATGTTTTCTGTTCATGGCTGCTGCTTACCTTTACCTTGTACATGATAAAGACAGCTCACTGTTTGCCTTTACCTTGTACATGATAAAGACAGCCCTCTGCTTACCTTTACCTTGTAGATGATAAAGACAGCCCTCTGCTTACCTTTACCTTGTAGATGATAAAGACAGCCCACTGCTTACCTTTACCTTGTATATGATAAAGACAGCCCACTGCTTACCTTTACCTTGTAGATGATAAAGACAGCCCTCTGCTTACCTTTACCTTGTAGATGATAAAGACAGCCCACTGCTTACCTTTACCTTGTACATGATAAAGACAGCCCACTGCTTACCTTTACCTTGTACATGATAAAGACAGCCCACTGCTTACCTTTACCTTGTATATGATAAAGACAGCCCACTGCTTACCTTTACCTTGTACATGATAAAGACAGCCCTCTGCTTACCTTTACCTTGTACATGATAAAGACAGCCCACTGCTTACCTTTACCTTGTACATGATAAAGACAGCCCACTGCTTACCTTTACCTTGTATATGATAAAGACAGCCCACTGCTTACCTTTACCTTGTACATGATAAAGACAGCCCACTGCTTACCTTTACCTTGTATATGATAAAGACAGCCCACTGCTTACCTTTACCTTGTACATGATAAAGACAGCTCACTGTTTGCCTTTACCTTGTACATGATAAAGACAGCCCTCTGCTTACCTTTACCTTGTAGATGATAAAGACAGCCCTCTGCTTACCTTTACCTTGTAGATGATAAAGACAGCCCACTGCTTACCTTTACCTTGTATATGATAAAGACAGCCCACTGCTTACCTTTACCTTGTAGATGATAAAGACAGCCCTCTGCTTACCTTTACCTTGTAGATGATAAAGACAGCCCACTGCTTACCTTTACCTTGTACATGATAAAGACAGCCCACTGCTTACCTTTACCTTGTACATGATAAAGACAGCCCACTGCTTACCTTTACCTTGTATATGATAAAGACAGCCCACTGCTTACCTTTACCTTGTACATGATAAAGACAGCCCTCTGCTTACCTTTACCTTGTACATGATAAAGACAGCCCACTGCTTACCTTTACCTTGTACATGATAAAGACAGCCCACTGCTTACCTTTACCTTGTACATGATAAAGACAGCCCACTGCTTACCTTTACCTTGTATATGATAAAGACAGCCCACTGCTTACCTTTACCTTGTACATGATAAAGACAACCCACTGTTTGCCTTTACCCTGTACATGATAAAGACAGCCCACTGCTTGCCTTTACCTTGTACATGATAAAGACAGCCCACTGCTTACCTTTACCTTGTACATGATAAAGACAGCCCACTGCTTACCTTTACCTTGTATATGATAAAGACAGCCCACTGCTTACCTTTACCTTGTACATGATAAAGACAACCCACTGTTTGCCTTTACCCTGTACATGATAAAGACAACCCACTGCTTACCTTTACCTTGTAGATGATAAAGACAGCCCACTGCTTGCCTTTACCTTGTACATGATAAAGACAGCCCACTGCTTACCTTTACCTTGTACATGATAAAGACAGCCCACTGCTTACCTTTACCTTGTATATGATAAAGACAGCCCACTGCTTACCTTTACCTTGTACAGATAAAGACAACCCACTGCTTACCTTTACCTTGTACATGATAAAGACAGCCCACTGCTTACCTTTACCTTGTACATGATAAAGACAGCCCACTGCTTACCTTTACCTTGTACATGATAAAGACAGCCCACTGCTTACCTTTACCTTGTACATGATAAAGACAGCCCACTGCTTACCTTTACCTTGTACATGATAAAGACAGCCCACTGCTTACCTTTACCTTGTATATGATAAAGACAGCCCACTGCTTACCTTTACCTTGTACAGATAAAGACAACCCACTGCTTACCTTTACCTTGTACATGATAAAGACAGCCCACTGCTTACCTTTACCTTGTACATGATAAAGACAGCCCACTGCTTACCTTTACCTTGTACATGATAAAGACAGCCCACTTTTGCTTTTACCTTGTACATGATAAAGACTGGCCATTTCTTGCCTTTACCTTGTACACTATTAAGACAGTCCACTTTAATTTTTATGTGGCCACTTTTAGATCTGCTCTGGAGGTGGTCTTTCAAAGGAGGGGTCACTGTACCTCTATACAGTGAAACCTGCCTTGAAAGACTACTCCTTAGGATAACCACAGTGGTCTGTCAAGGCAGGGATCTTTCCTTGGATGTATAGACAAGATAAAAAATACTGACCAAAGTATCTTTGAAAAGGTCTTTGGATACAGGTGGTCTTTGATTGGAGTGGTCTCTGTAGACAGCAACCACTGCACTAGTAAATCCGAGTCTGTACATGTGCCACAGACAGTTCAGAGTTGCATTTAACCATAACCCTGTGATATCCCTGATATCCTCAGAAGGATTTATATATCATTGGGAGGATATGGTATATTTTTGTGGTATCACACTCACCTTCACAATGCTCGACTATCATTGGTATATCTTTGTGGTATCACACTCACCTGTACCATGCTGGACTATCGTTGGTATGTCTTTGTGGTATCACACTCACCTGTACCATGCTGGACTATCATTGGTATATCTTTGTGGTATCACACTCACCTGTACCATGCTGGACTATCGTTGGAATGTCTTTGTGGTATCACACTCACCTGTACCATGCTGAACTATCATTGGTATATCTTTGTGGTATCACACTCACCTGTACCATGCTGGACTATCATTGGTATATCTTTGTGGTATCACACTCATTTTTACAATGCTCAACTATCATTGGTGTATCTTTGTGGTATCACACTCACCTGTACCATGCTGGACTATCGTTGGTATATCTTTTACTTTATATCTATCTCACTACTTTAAGATATAACAATGGCATATGGTATGTTAATAATAACTGAATATGTAATCTGATTTTTTTTAAATGGCTACATGTGCCTTAAGTATACAACTGAGACTGATTTGATTAGTAGGTAGGGAGTGATGTCCTCATGTCATAGTCACATGACGCCTCTAACACTTATGCTGATACTGTCATAAAAAACTTATACATACTTTAATAATGAGTCATTATACATGGTGAAGTCAACAAAGGCCATGTGGCCACTTGGAATATAGGGGTCACAATGTGAAAATCTTATGAAAATTCTGTACCCCACAGTTTTTCAGTTTGGCCTATATAACTCTTAGGACTTTTTTAAAGTGTATGAAAATCAACATCAGCTTTGATATTGGTGACATCACCTATTGTATTATGTTACATAGGGGTCAAATGGGAGAATCTTGTGATCAGTCTAGCATTTTTTTATTCTTCATGAACTACATGGTTAGTGGGATTTTGGAGGAGGCTTAAGTCTGGGTTGTATATGATACCTGAGGCACCACCTTATCATTGATAGAAATTATGAGTTAAAATGTCTTGGAAGACAGAATTAATTTGAAAGTTTGATGTTGCTTTATATGGATGACCTTGACCAACTTTTCTAGGTCATGGAGGGAATGCATTTCAGGAAATGAATTTTCGATGATGGTCATCAGATTATATGTCAGCAGAGCATTATGCCTATGGGCCTCTTGTTTTAAGTTGATGCTTTAATACTCCCACGAATGAAGTTTAGGGGTAATACTGCTTTTGGCTTACATGTCTGACCGTATGTCCACGGTATAACTCTTTGGAACAAAATATCTCACGATTCAGATGCTATATCAAACTCAAATTGAGCATATGCACTATTTCTTGATTTGATTACATTTCGGTGAACATATTTTCAAAGCCACGGGATACATATGTATATATGCAAAAGGGGAGGGGGTATCCAGTGTGTTGACTGATAAGGTTAATTAATAAAAGGTTAAAGGGTCATGTTATAGGGTTCTATTATAACGCTCATTTAATCAATTGTCAGTTCGTGCGTAAAGTGAAACCTTGTTATGACAACACCATCCATTCCATGCAAAATGTATCAGATGTCTGGAAATGTCATAGATCTATAAACAAGTAAAATATTTCATGAATTTGGCTTTAAATTCCTCAAAACTGGTGTCCTTAAGTGAGTATTTTGGCTGTCTGAGTGCGAGGTTTCATCGTAATATGTACATGTATGTGCAGAGTTGAAGTTGTTAGGAACAAGTAGCTAGTTAATGTACTGACATTGAGTATGTGTATATTGATAAGGATTTGTCAATATCTCTCTGTAATTTTCAGAGTTAAGGGTTTATGTTTAACAGTCAAGGTGGATGTGTTCTCGGGTCAGACAAAATGTTATTCCAGGCTTAAAAACTATGTTATATTTGTGTGCATATCTTAAACACTGTATGGCATGAACTGGTTGTCATAGACACTACATGTATTTTAAGTGGACACTTGGAATTTTTATATATTGCTCTTTTCCAGAAACTTGTAAATGAAAAGAACTTTTATGTGTTTTTCAAGTGTTCTGGGTACAGTCATGTCTCTCATTATACAGCGTCAATAACCAGGCAGTCATTGCAGGAGGGAAAGGCATCAGTTTAGACATTTGGATGCGAGCCAAAATTCCATTAAAATGATAGTAAGATACAGTGAAAACTCGTTATAATGACACCATCTGTTCCCTTAGAAATGTGTCAGATAACTGAATATTTCAGATAAATGAGTCAAACAACAAAGAAAATGAACTTATGCCATTCAAAACTTGTGTCATTGTAATGAATATGTCAGATATCAGAGTGTCATTATAATGAGGTTCCTCTGTATATATGAGAGGTCTGTATATATAAGAGGTCTGTATATATAAGAGGTCTGTATATATAAGAGGTCTGTATATATGAGAGGTCTGCTCCTCATTTCTGTCAACATAAAGGTGAGCACACAAAACATCGGGAGTGGGGGTTGGGGGAGGGGTGAAATTGGGGGTGAGGATGGAAGTGGGAGTGGTTAATTAAGACCAAGTGTTCACTGTTCCCTGACAGAAAAATTATTGATATCCTCACTCAACAAAATTAACTTTCTGAGTTATTGTTGAAGCATTGTGCATCCATTTCCAGTGGGGTGAAACTTGTAATGATACCGTATGTTTGCTTGCACAAAGTGCCACATATTTAACCAGATGGTTGGTGCTGAAGATTGCTGTTTCAAGACCCAGCTGTTCTGGGGTCATAAAGTAAAATACCTTATACTAATTTGTCCCATGAATGACTCAAATAGCAAAGGAATTTGACCTCCAGTCCCCCAAAACTTGTTTTGGGAACTGTTTCAGTGCTGCATTTTAACTGAGTCAACAGCTTTCCCCAGTGTGCTTTGGGTGCTATAAAGCTGTTGACCTGGACTATTGTATTGTCTGGAACTCTAGGCATGCTGGTACTTGAATGAAAAGTCTTTTCACAAGGAATATGAATCTAATTCCCTTACTGTAACTGAGAGCAGTTTGTCTTAACCTATAAAGTGCTAATCACTGCTATAGTTGTTTTCTCATTACTGTTAAACATATGGTTAAAAGATTCAAATTCCTCATGAAGATACCTTTCATTCAAATACCAGCAAGCCTGGTCAAAAGCAAAAAGTAGTCTTATAGTCTGTCAACCCTGAGTTACGGAAGGGGATTTCTGGAATATTTCGTAAATAGCGAGAAAAATGACCATGTATTTCATACATAACCAAATCTGAGCAGTTTACCCTGCTCTTGAAGAAAATTCGTTTGCAGTGTGGTTTGTATTTATTTCTGTAACCAGCAATTTTAGCGTTTTTGCGGTCTACTCACGAACGGTGCCGGCAGTTTAAAAGGACCTGTGAATCACGTGCGCACGCGCACTTGTCATTTCTTGGACGATATGGATTGCGCTAAGTTTTGCTTGCGACCGCAGAAATGGCCCAAAATGCGGCTGAAAAGAAATACAAAGTGCATATAGCTACCACATATACCTCAAAAGTAAGGTATATTGATGAGAAAAGGTTATGCATTAGATATGTCGGCAAGTAATAATGCATTGTTGTAATATTCACAAAATGCGTTTCCGTAGAGCAAGGTTGATAGACTATAGTCAACAGCTTTCCTCAGGACACTTTACACACAATGCACACAAGGTGTCTCCAGAAAAACTGTTGACTCAATCCTAAATCAGTGCTTTCAGGGTTACATTATTCTCTTACTTTAGTTGTTGTTGGCATTGAAAGATCTAAGACCTTTAGTATCTTCCTTCAACTCCTTAAATGACAACTAGAGGATGGTTTCTGGCAATTTTTTAATGTAAAAACCATTGGCTTTGAACTGTACATGTTAGAAGTTCAGTAGTCTTTTTAAGACGAAGTTGTAATGTCTTTTGAATTTAAAATCTGTTACGTAAGTATTGTGGGGAAAAAAAAGTTGAGTGTGGGATGATAAGTTGGCACAATTTTGTTCAATTACATTTAACTCTGGTAATGCCATATACCTATATTTTGGTATCCCCTGGTCCACGGCCAGGACTGTATAACATAACATACCCCCCAAAAATGGTATATACATACATATATATGTATATATATATATATATATATATATATATATATATATATATATATATATATATATATATATATATATATATATATATATATATATATATATATATATATATATATATATATATATATATATATATATATATATATATATATATATATATGACACTTGGGCAGTGTTTTCTGAAAAAAAAGTTGTGGCACAACCAGAGTTAAAGAAATAGTACCATGTATGTTTATATTTTCATTTAAATGTCTTTCTATGTGGGAATGAAATATTAGCATATGTAAAACTTTATTTTTGAGGGTGTCATGGCATCATAGTTAGAACTTAGGAGCTAGCACTGATTTACTCGGCAGCCCCCTATAAAATCAATATACATGACAAACATGTAAAATGATATAGCTGAGAGAACAGCTAGGATACTATATTTTAAAATAAAATGTATGATGTGAGGAAACAGTATTTGTTCTCAATTTTTGGTTCGCAGGGGTTAGGGAGGGTCTAAATAAATGTGTCCGTGCATGTCGTTTCTAAAGAGCATTGATCAAGGTAGCTGTGTCCTTTCATCTAGGAAGAAATTTTGCTGTGATAACTCAATCGATGACTACATGCAGAACTTGCACCCCCCCCCCACACACACACACCAAAACAGAACACCTGATGTCATTAATCTTAATGCCAGGGGTAATGTGACCAGTGTCGGGATTTCGCTATTGTATATAATTCAATATCAACTGTTCCCTCTGTCTATATATTTACTTCAGGTGATGCCATGAGTTCATTTCATGTTGGCAGGAAAAGCCGCCAGATTAGAAGTTCCCAATTGACAACCCTGCACGAGGAATTGATGTTTACGAAACCAATCGAAGGTTTCGTTACTTATGGGCAATTTCATCATTAATGTTAGGCAATAAAAGGCCTGTAGTTGCCAGACAGAATCACTCATTTGACAAATCGCCTCTGATTACTTGTGCTGTGGGGTAGCCACAGGTAGAAGTCTCGGGTATATGGCTGTCATACACGTCTGGGTAACGCTTTCTTCTCTGTTAGCATCTCAAATTTCATCCCCCACTTACTATTTTCTCCCATGCTACAACAAAATTTACTGTCCAACAGATCAGGTTTTATTTATAAGGCGGGTAACCAAACACTGTACGTGCATGAGTGTATCTCCACAGTTCTTACATTGAACTTTTGGCCAGATGCGTGCAAAGCAATGAGCTTGATTACGATTTTCTTGACACTGGCAGAGTCATGTGCAGGTAGAGGGGTAATGGCAACATTAGATTATCTCATCCACGTGAAGTGTCCAGTGGCTTTTAGCACTAACCCTTTATTGACGCAAACTTCCTCATCAGGAATCATTCTTTGGGGTATCAGGAGCAGAAAGCATGTTTATCACAGTCAACACTGAGCCCAAAGTGAGTGTCGTGCTTCCTGTACAGTGCGTATAAGTTTTCCTGTAAACGCACTTATTTTCACTTGTATAGATTTTTGCGGTTCTTGCTATTCAGGCATTTTAACTGAAATTCAATTTCACACATGTGGATTCAGTCTCGATATATTAGTCCTATGTTTAAATGGTGTTTCATTGCATTTTTATTTTCATGGGTTTTTTGCCATCATGGAAACAAGTGAAAATAAAATTAAAGAAAAATTAAGTAGCATTACAGTGTGAGATTTTTTTCCATTCAGGTGCAAGAAAATGAAAACAGCTCAGTTGTACTTTAAAATTGTGTATTTTGGTGGCGGCGGCAGTCTTTATGGCAAGAAGGGGTTAAATGCTTGGAGCTGTAAACACGCATATTCGGTCTAGGAAAAAAGTGGGAAGGTCATTGAAAGGGTAGGAGTGTGCATGGAGCCAGAGATTAATCACACTGTGGTCTTCATACCCAATGTTCACTTTTTTTTTTGCTGACACTCTAGATGACCACGCCATGGATGATGGCTGGCTTCATCAGTCTCAGGGTCAATTACATATCTGCATCCTGCGTTTATGTTAAAAAGCTCAGTCAAAGCAAGGCATCCATATAATAAAAATCGTAGCCTTCCTCTTCAAAGTGACATAAGACATATACTGCCTCTTGTTGGGCATCCTTACATATCGATGCTACACTTCAATAGTCTCAGCCACTTAAGCTCTAACCTTTCTGTCGTCTTTTATGTATATGTTTATGATCCAGCTACAAATATTTTCAACCAAAATCAATTTCAACCCCACGCAGAATTCCAAAATAATAAACTCATTAATGAATTTTCCTAGTGGCAATCATACTATTAAACATACATATACATGTACATTTTCACTAAACATGTATCCATACACATAACCATTTTGGGTACAGGCTCCAAAACATGTTCTGAGCAGTTAACTGCCAAGATCCTTTAATTTATTTGGGCTAATACAGCCTATGTCAAAATTCTACAGAAGAACACGTGCAATATGGACAATAGTACTTCCATATGTGTATAGGCTAGACAGTGACAGGTTAGCTTATGAAGCATAAAGATGGAGTTCGGACTATGGAGTAGGGTAATGACTACCAGGAAGTGGTTCTGGACTAAAAGATGCAAATACAATATACATGTACATAATTATACACATACAAGTCACGCTCACATACAAATACATGAACACATACATTGTATACATACATGATTGTACACATACATGTAAACATTCAAACATGTACATGTAGACCTACAAATACAAGTACACATACGTATGTACATGTACTCACATACAAATACACATTTACGTACATGTACATGTAGACATACAAATAAACATACATGTATATATACACTGTACATCTACAGTGTACAAATACACATATACAATGGACACATACACATATAAATACACATACATGTATATGTACATTGTACACATATGCCCACACATGTAACTTTCACAGCAAGGAAACCTTTGTACAGTGCTGTCTCCGTGGCATGACCATGTACCCATAAGACAGGTCCAAAAGCTTTCTCTTTAAAAACTACCAACCATAGCACCTGATGTCAAAAACATTTTCTTGTTGGTTGTTGGTCCTTCATAGTACATGCCAGCAATCAACAGCTGTCTGTGGGGTAACATGAGCACTTTGGCTCAGAGCATGCCAAGGAAACTGTTGACCCATTCACTGAGGGTTAAATTAAATAATCTTAACCCCCCAAAGGAACGATTCAAGATTGAGTCAACAGCTTTCCTTCTGACACTTTGGACACATTGCACACAAAGTGTCCCGAGGAAAGCTCTTGACTAACACCAGATCCTTTGCATTAGACTAGGCTTGCTGGTATTTGAATGAAAGGTACTTTTATGAGAAATTTGAATGTTTTAACCATTATATGTTTAACGGTAATGAGAGAATGACTATAGCCGTGATTAGCACTTTAAGGGTTAAGGTTTCTTTGTTTTCGTCGTATTGAATTTCAATAATCTGCCCAGTTTTTTAGTTTGTTTACTTTAAATATTTGCTTTACATGCAGTGTGTATAATTATAATAGACACAGACAGTATGTCCACACATTTGTGTACATATATTATGATGTTGTAGGATTTGTGTCAAGACTGGCCAGATAATTTACATCCTGCTTTGATCAGACTTTGAACTACAATGTGGCAATAATTTTATAACCTAACTTGCTGTATTTTAATGGTATTGTATACATGCAACAGAATGAACATTTGGCATCATCCAACAGCATTAATTTTCATTTATATCTACATCCACTACAGCTGTGGCAGTCTTCTGGAGCTGGTAAAATATAAAATGTAGACTTGTGTGAGCTGAGCTCTAGTTAAACATACGACTGCAAGAAAATCGTGGAAGGACGAGATTGCATTGATTCGGTTTAATACAGTGGCAAAACACACTTTGTGTGCTTCCCTCCTGAGAGCAACTTTTGTGATCATGATATGGGGTGGTAAGGCACCGGGACATCAAGCTAATACAGGCCACATACGTGGGAGTATTGTATGGAGGAAACATCTTTTTTATTTATTTATTTTTTTGCAGGGACACAGTTATTAACTTTTACCGAAAATGTTCAGGGATTGAAAGTTTTAAAGCAGGGATAGGGGCAGTGTGAGAGTTGTCCGACAAGGGGCATAAACACCTTAAAGGGGAAAGAGAAGTATATGCCATGGTCACCTGGTGGCTAATTAGGAATTCGTATATGCATGTAACAGACCAACATACAGCAATGTCTTATCAGCCCAGAGGCTAAGTGGACAAAACCTCACCCAATGGCAAGTACCAGGTGTGGGTCACATGACCATTGCACCATGACATCACACTTAACTCTTTCAGTGCCAATCACATCCAAAGTCGATCTGTTTAAGTCAAACTAGTCTGAATTATCATTAGGATCCCAGATTTGTATTCCTCGTAAAAAGGCCTTTCCTTGAAGTACCAGCATGTCCATGGTTCCAGGGTGAATACCCCAGGTCAACAGCTTTTCTTGGGGATGCGCCCAATGTGCACCGAGAAAAGCTGTTGACTCAGTCCAAAATTTGGGACTGAAAGAGTTAAAGAGCTGACCTACAAGCCAAAATTTACTGGTCCACGTTTTCTATGTACATGGCTTCTTTTTACCTTGAATGATATTGTTGAAGCAGTTCTCCATCAGTCCCATATGTATATTGCCAGTTTATCATGTAGGTCTTCTTGAGTTTCACTAGACATGTAATTTGGGACAGCTTAGCATTGGGCTTCTGGACCTTTTGTTTCTGGTGACCTTGGCTTCAGAGTGGATTTCGTAAAATCATGCCTGCATTATTTCCACTACCTTTCTGGCCATACACTTGCAAGAAAAACTGGCAACAAACTGGATACACACTGATAACACACTGGCAACAAACTGGATATACACTGATAACACACTAACAACAAACTGGATACACACTGATAACACACTAACAACAAACTGGATACACACTGATAACACACTCACAACAAACTGGATACACACTGATAACACACTGGCAACAAACTGGATACACACTGATAACACACTGGCAACAAACTGGATACACACTGATAACTCACTGGCAACAAACTGGATACACACTGATAACATACTGGCAACAAACTGGATACACACTGATAACTCACTGGCAACAAACTGGATACACACTGATAACACACTGGCAACAAACTGGATACACACTGATAACACACTGGCAACAAACTGGCAACAAACTGGATACACACTGATAACACACTGGCAACAAACTGGATACACACTGATAACTCACTGGCAACAAACTGGATACACACTGATAACACACTGGCAACAAACTGGATACACAGTGATAAAACACTGGAAACAATCTGGTGATGTGCTGGCTATAGGCTGGCAAGACAATGTGGCAATTTAATTGTCTTTTACCTTGTCCTTTACTGGGTATAGCGTGATGCTATGCTGGCAACAGTCACCATCTGACAACAAGGCCTAGAATTCTAAAGTACTTGAATCAAGCTGTATAAGCATTGGACCCTTATGGTGGGACTACTTGTATATTAGTTGAAAATCCAACAACCTCACGCACTATTGATGTCCGAATCCCCCTTGATGCCAATGTTATTATAATCTTATAGGAACACAAGCAAAGAGAATGGATATTGAGTTCTGTACCGGTCCACCTGGTCATGTGATACTCTGCCATGAAAAACAAATCCTCAGAACCTTCATTTGTGTGTATGTGCATATGCATGTTCTTTGCTCATTTCTCTTTGTGGATGTGAAACTTAGATTGTGATGGGTCAATGCTTGTACTAGTATCAGCAGCCTGGCAGGTGGCTCAATCAACAGCTTGTCTGTCTAAACTGGCTATAGAGCAAAGGCAGCCTGTATAATAAGGCATTATAGACATGTTAAAGGAGATGAATCCAATTTATTTCAAGCTGATGTGAATGCAGTGTATTGTCAGTGTATGACCAGTGGTAATTATTAAGAAACACAATTTAAACCACATTTCTCAATTTTAGTTGTTGCAGCAGTGAGTTCAATGTACTATTACTTTGAATTGAAAATGATTATGCTTTTCTTAAACAGAATATGCAGCCCTTGTATTTCCAGCCGGTGGTTAGGGATCCTTTTCTCTCTTTAATATTTGGCTGCTGTACTTCCAGTTTTTACCCCTCACCTGATTGGCTGACAGATATTGTCCTCATTTCTGTCCATTTCTCATCGTTGCAGACACGATAACTTTTGAAGAAATTGAGCTGCCACCATGAAGCTTGCATTATGGAAGCATCTCATGGAAAACTCAGATGAGTTTAACATTCAGTGACCTTGACCTATTGTCAATGTCACTAGGGGGTCAAGACTTTGGGAGTCAAAGGACCTTAACTCATTCCACCCTAATGACGCTTTTTCCCGCTGTTATCTAAATGTCATCTGCTAATTGTATTTTACTAATTAAGGGATTATTTTTCAACATTTTGGATGAAACTTGCATTGAAAATCATTCCAAATTATATTCCCATGGTCAACAGCTTTCCTTGGCACAATATGCCCAGAGTGTGCCAAGGAAAGCTGTTGATTTGGTCTTCTATCAGGGTGGAATGAGTTAGAGGTGTTCACCTGTTCTTGCCAGTGAGAGCCCGGTCTAAGAGAAATGTTTTTGCCAGTATCCTACCAGTATGCAGTCAGTATGTGCCCAGTTTTTTTCCCTTGCCCATTGTGTGTCCAGAGTACGTGTATTCTCTCCTCCCAGAAAGAGAGTTACATAAGAGGATTGGCAGAGCGACTTCGGATGGTGACATTTGCAAAGGTCAGCAGCTAGAAGATTACCCTCCAATATCTCTCTGATCACCTTTAATTTGCCCAGAGCAATCCATCGATGGCAATTAATGTGGACTAATGGCCCAAGTTAATCTGACAAATAGGTGATTAGTGTGCATTCCATGGTCAGTTCAATGTGTCTGTTCTAGGATTTTGGTCATATGTTAGTAGCAGTGTTTGTTCCTCGGCAGGTATAGCATGTGTGATGGACCATCATTATTAATGGGACCCAGTCGATCAACTTTCACTTTCATTTCCCCCTGTGTATAAGGTATCATGCTATATGGTCATTTGCACCAGCTGTCAGCTCACCCAGCCTTTGAAGTCATACCTGAGCACATCACACCTGTGCAGGCTTGACTTCTAGGACCGTGATCTTTGAATTTTGAAGAAAGTGTCTTCCTTGACCCTTTCCTCACTCAAACCATTCAGAAAAAACTCATAAAGAGTGTGTTTGACCTTCATCATTTCATCTCAATTTAAAACAAGTTAAAACAGTAGAAATTAAGGCATGGAAATTGTAGATTGTTATATATATGGTGTCAGCATGATTAAAATTTGCATGAATCTTATCGTAAGTACTTCAAAGGGCAACCAAGGTGAAGACAACATCTTTACTGGGTTCTCTTATGTTTTCTTATACTGAAACATTAAGGAGAGTCATTTGCCCAGTTAGAGGCTTCATTGCTGCTCTGACATGTCTGATGCCCAGTCAAAATTAACATGAGTGATGTTGATTTTTAGCAGTGGAGAAGTATTTTGGATGGATATACACATATTTTCTCATGCTGTACATGTATGTTTACTCATGCTGTTTTCAATGAGTCTTAATTTTCTGCCGGGTACGCTTATGGGGACCTTGTGCTGGTAATGATGTAGATTGCCCTCTCAGCAGTTTGGTGCCTTGTCTTCCGTCAAATTTGACACAATTTGCTGGAAATTCGATGATGATTTTTACATGTTAAGCAGCATTAGTTTAGTAATTTTCAAAAAAAAAATCACCATCTTTTGTTGAGAGATGTGACTGGTGTATCTGACTAGTGTTGTGATTTTTTTTTTTCAGGATCAATATGTTGGTTTTGCCTGTGTGTACTTACAGATGCTACAAAGCAGCTAATATGTGAAAGGATTTTAAAAAGATATCAGACTATTTCATGTAAAAAGTGTTAAATTGAGCCATATATTGATTTAAGATTAATGATAATGTATAGAAATTAACTGGAAAATTTTTTTTCTTTCAAACCCACCCCTTAGTCACCACATGCTTTTTAAACTGGATGCCATGACATAAATACATATATATATATATATATATATATATATATATATATATATATATATGTATATACATGTATACATATATATACACATGTATATATACACACACATATATATACACATATATACATGTATATACACACACACACACACACACATATATATATATATATATATATATATATATATATATATATATATATATACATATGTATATATACATATATATACATTAATATAGATAGACAGTGGCACCTGCTACTTGTATATATAAGACCATCCCTAATGTCGGACAAAATTGGTTACATGACGGATGGTCCTTGATGGTCCAGTCTCTTAGTCTGTTAAAAGAATGGTCTTAAAAACTAATGCAGTCTCTCATGAGAGGAGATCTTTAGTATAGTACAGCAGGCATCACTCTGCATATATATGTATAACATATATACATTCATGTACACATACACATACATACTTTTCAATGAACAGGGATAGTGATTTCATTTCATTGCTTCTTAAATACAGGCCTCTGAGGGTATCAAATGATGTGTGTTAAAAGCTGAAAGACCATGCGTGGGGATCAACAAATTGTGGTCTTTTAAAACAGGTGGTCTTCATTTAAAGCATATGAATAACATGAAACACATCCAACAAAGTGTGTGAAAGATGTAGTCTTTCAAGGTGGTCTCTCAGGAGGTGTTATTTCAAGAACAGATCATTATATGTGACTTCTAGTAACATCCTCTCAAAGGTAGTTAATGTCAGTAACACTGTACACCCAGTAACCTTAATGTCTGGAAACAATGTGATAATAATGGTACGTGCACATAGAGGTTCTGATTGCAAGAATGACAAATGTCATGAGCAACATAAGAAAGCATAGGCAGTGTTTTGAATAACCTTTTCTGCTTTGAATATAAACCTGGCATTGGCATCGTGATCAAGCACTGGATTCTTACGTACACATACATTGTATATAATAATAATACTGGTCTATAGCTAGCATATAGTGTTCATGCAAGGCTATTTTATCAGCTCCAGTAGATCTCAGGGGTGGATGTGGACAGTTGTTAAGTATTCGTAACATGGGTTGGAGATTTTACCGTGAAATGAAAAAAAAACCCTGCTGTTGTGGATGGGCCAATTGTTAAATATGTGCTCTGTTGGTTTTAGAGTTTTGTGTTTATTGGTTACAGATCCTGGAGTACCTATGAAAACAAGCATGGATGGACCCGAAAAAAACAAAATGCAGAAAAGGTAGGCTGAATTATTTTATATTCAATATGGGGTACATATATATATAAGAATAAGTATGGGACAAATTGCAATCTTGTGAGCCTTTAAGAGACACCAGAATCGGGAGCTGTAGGGGTCCTATGGAACAGGCAAAAGAGGGATAGAATTTTACAGGGAGAAGGTGTTGGAACAGACGAAAGGCATTGTTTATATGTGGGTAAATTTCGATGATGCTCAAGAAAAGATAGTTTGACATCAAGAAGAAGGATAATTATTGATAACAAATGTAAGAGTGGAGTTGACTGTCTGTCTAAAGCAGGATGATATTTGACATATGAGGGATGCAAAATTGGCAATGTGTTTTCCTGAATGAGTGAGAAGGTATGGCTAATGGTAGATTTATTATTTGTACCCCTGCGAATGAAGGTTATGGGATAACCTGTTTATGGCTTGTCCAGAGACTGTCTGTATGTTTGTGTGTCTGTCTGTCTGTAGCAGAATCCTTGCAAGCTACATATATCACAAAAAGCCGCAGCAAATGTAAATTGACCTCAGTTGTCCCTTGACATTATTTCTTGACCTGATTACATTTTGATGACCTTGGCTTCACTTTCAAGGTCAATTAACCAAATGAGTGCCAAGCAGGCGATATACAGTCTGTCCTTTATGACTTTTCTACGTGTAGTTCTTGCTGAATGAAAAGATGTGTGTACACGAAAGTGGGGAATAATCCTGACAGAATGTATGGGTACATGACGTATGTATGGCATCCGGTGAAAGTGTGGACTAATGCATGGATGTGTATGGCAAATGTCTGGGTCAACCCTAATTAAATGTATGGTCATGTATTGTCAAAGTGTGGTCTAATTCTTGCAGAATCTATGGATACTTGCACACTTTACCATGCAGGGGTGAACCATGATCAAATGTACGGGTGTAACTGTGAGCTATTTATCCTGCACTGAATTCTTGGGTGTATATTTGGAATATAACCCAAGTTATGTGTATGGATGTTAATAGCATGCATGCATGTATGTAGTCAGTGTGGATCAACTCTCGCTGAATATATGGTGGATATTTTTAATTTTAAAATATATGCATGTGGACTAATTCTTTATGAATGTATGGGTGTGTGGATTAAGTGTGGATTTTAGCTATGATAACAGAATGTATACTTATTGTATGTATTGGTGTATGTGGCAGTAGTGTGGATTCACTTTAACTGAGTGTATGTGTGTCAATAAAGCCAATGTATGTATATTCATGGAAGGGTGTGGATAGTCCATCTGTTGATAAATTTCGCTGATATAATGAGCAAGAGGTATTCATGAAAAGTTCATGAAACATCATGATTAATTCAGGATCAATATACATAAATTAATCATGAATAATTCATCCATGAACCCTGCATAAATCATGAAAAATACATGAATGTTAAGTGGCCATGTTATCCATGAATAAACCATGAATAATTCAGGGTTGGTGCAGGAACTTGAATGTGTATACGCTGCATGAATAATTATGGCATAATTCATATAAATTTCATGAATTATTCATAAATGGGTGTTAAGCTAGCCCTTTCCCCCTTGAATTGACACTTGAGACAACTTGAGTTGTTGACCTGGGGCATGTGATCTTGATAGGGCTCATCTACAATTTGCAGTCAAAACTGTTTTTCATTACTGTTGAAATTTGTTGAAAACACTGAAGCAGACGACATTTGACGACCAGCCGGTTTTGGCCGGTTTAAGGGGGAAAGGGTTAAACATCGCCCCGGGTCTTCAGTCAATCCAACCTCTTTCTGGGGATGTCCTAATGGCATAGAGGTCAGAATGTAAGACTTTACATTTGCCTTGGAAATGGTGCCAAAGATCAAGGGTTCAAATCTCACCAGAGTTTGGACAAGTTTGTCAGTAGTTGTTGCACATAAAAAAATTTCCTACCAGCACAGTCAACCTCACTATCTATTCTCTAGTGGGGGACTATATGTATTGCAAAGCAATACTTGATTATATTTAAAACAGCACCCGGCAAACATGAATGTCACAATTTCATTAAAGACCAGTGTCTGAAATTCTGTCAGAACATTGTTGGAAAATGTCATAGTGTATGTTAATTTTTTGAGCCAAAATTTAATTTACCAGCTCATGAAAATGTGCAACATTTATATGTAACCGTTAATTGCCATTTGCATATGATGGAAGTCACATGATATTTACATGTACAGTGCATGTCATGTCTTAATTTCTTCTTGAAACCTCAAATCCTACACATGGCATTGATTTTTATTTTAACAGCTAGGAGAGGACAGTTTTGTATACTGCCTGCTGTGAGAAGGAACTATTAATTAACTTAAATGTCACACTAATTGGAGTCTGCTTGCCACAAATGTTGACCAAACACTCTCCAAGTCCACAAGTGTGAAGGGTAATCTGTCAACGTGTAACACAGGTGGTCAGCCCACGTTTCACGTAATTGGGATCGTCTGGTCTCTAACATGCCCAGCTTTTTCTCCAATAGTGTTTTCCCACCTGCTTTGCTATTAGAAGGCTATCGATGCTGCATTCTAAGCCTGCCTCAAAAAAAAACAAAAAAAAAACGAAAGAAAAAGTGGATTGAAGAAAAAAATTCTACTAATGGCAAAAAATAGGTGTGTGCCACCTGAAATTTGTAAACACCTGGCACTGTGATAGAATTTGCTGACAGGTACATGTGAGTCTTTACAGAGCCACAGGTGATGACATCTGTTAATTTTTAATTACAAACTGCCGGTCGGTATTTTGGCACTGATGTTATACAGGGCTAGGATTTTGCAACATTTTGCAAGAATCTATTTGGATTTCTGTCAATTAGTTTTCTTTTAAAAAAAAAAAAGTTTAGGAGGATCTTTATGAGAATGGATTCTCGGATTCTCGCCGAAATTCTGGCCCTGGTTATGCATATGATGCTTATTCAACAGTGTTGTTGTACTAGGGAGATTCAATGTTATTAGCGCCCCACTGGAGACTATATATATTTGCACCATGTCCTTCTGTCCATCCTTCAGTCTGTCCTTCTGTCCATCCTTCCATCCATGCTTCTACCAAAGCTTTTCCGCATCCTATTTTTTATACCATAATACTTATACATCTACCATAAAGATAAAGCTTGTCCAGCCTATACTTCCCATACCATAACACCCACAGCTACCAAATTTGGTGTTCATAGGATAGGGGTACATGTATGTTGCATACCAAAATGGCATCCCTGTGACCTTTGACCTTGACCTTTGACCCTCTTAAAGTTTAAGCCTGTCTGGAGCATATTCCGGATACTGTCACACCTAGAGCTGCCAAATTTGGAATGTATTAAAGTATGTGTATGGCCAATATGTTGACTTAAATCTCTGAATGTATGTGTGTATGGCCAATATGTTGACTTTAATCTCTGAATGTATGTGTGTATGGCCAATATGTTGACTTAAATCTCTGAATGTATGTGTGTGTATAGCCAGTATGTTGACTTAAATCTCTGAATGTATGTGTGTGTGTGGCCAATATGTTGACTTAAATCTCTGAATGTATGTGTGTGTATGGCCAATATGTTGACTTAAATCTCTGAATGTATGTGTGTGTGTGGCCAATATGTTGACTTAAATCTCTGAATGTATGTACATGTATGTGTATGGCCAATATGTTGAATTAAATTACTGAATGTATGCATGTGTATGGCCAATATGTTGACTTAAATTACTGAATGTATGTATGTGGCCAATAGGTTGAATTAATTAAATCACTGAATGTATGTATGAGTGTAGCCAATATGTTGACATAAATCACTTAATGTATACATGTGTATGACCAATATGCTGACTTAAATCACTTAATGTATATATGTGTATGACCAATATGCTGACTTAAATCACTTAATGTAAATATGTGTATGACCAATATGCTGACTTAAATCACTTAATGTATATATGTGGATGACCAATACGCTCACTTAAAATGTATGTATGTGTGTATGTATGTATGTATGTATGTATGTATGTATGTATGTATGTATGTATGTATGTATTAGTATGGCCAATATATTGACTTAAATCACTGAATGTATGTATGTATGTATGTATGTATGTATGTATGTATGTATGTATGTATGTATGTACATGTATGTATGTATGTATGTATGTATGTATGTATGTATTAGTATGGCCAATATGTTGACTTAAATCACTGGATGTATGTACATTGGATGTGTATGCTCAATATGTTGACTGAAATCAATGAATGTATGCATGTGTATGGCCAATATGTTGACTTACTTTTTGAGGATGTATGTATGTGTATATGCCAAATATGTTGACTTAAATAGCTGAATGTATGTATGTCTATGACCAATATGCTGACTTAAATCAGTGGATGTATGTTTGTGTATGGCCAATATGCTGACTGAAGTCACTAACTGTATGTATGTGTATTGCCAATATGCTGAATTAAATCACTGAATGTATGTTATTAATTATACATGACCAATATGCTGATTGAAATCAATGAAAGTATGCATGTGTATGGCCAATATATTGACTTACCATCACTGACTGTATGTATGCATGCATGTGACTAATATGCTGAGTTAAGTCCCTGACTGTACACATATGTCTATTGCCAGTATGTTGACTTGAATCCCTGAATGTACATGTATGTGTGTGTGTATGGCCCAATGCTGACTGAGATCACTGAATGTATGTATGCATACATTGTATGACCAATATGTTGACTTAAATTGCTGAATGTACATGTATGTATGTGTATGGTCAATATGTTACTGAATGTATGTGAGTGCATGGCCATGCAATATGCTGACTTAAATCACAGAATGTATGTAATCATACATTGTATGACCAGTATGTTGACTTAAATTGCTGAATGTATGTAACATGCTGAATTAAATCACTGAATGTGTGTATACCTATGGTTAACTGGTTGATTTGTGACCACAGTAAATGTATGGACTTCAGCATGTGGATCGACTTACTGCACATGTGTAGCGTGTCTAAGGATTTACTTACGTACGTGTTTATATTGAATGGAGAATACAAGTTTGTATGGTGTATGGTCTGTGAGTATATTTGAATTCCCATTGAAAAGAATTGTGAGGAATTTGCATATTAAATTCTCGTTTAATTCCAGAGAAATGTACAGACATGTATATCAGCAGTATGTAATGTGTTGATAACAATATGGTATAAAAAAATGCATTGATTAATATATATTGATCTGCGATGCCTCGAGGGGCCTCAAATGTTACCGTGGTGAATCTATATGAAAGTTCCATCAGTGCAATGGTTGTAATGCTGCGTAGAAATTGTTCTCCCGAGACTCAGCGTCAAGCGATTATGACCGATATCAGCTAATATAAAAGCGTGCATTAAACCAAGGGAAAGTTCATGAATATACCAGTGTGTGAATGAATAAAGCTGAAGGGATAGGACCCACAATGCTATGAATGCCTGCATGTAATATTGCTAATTAACAGAAAATGTATTCTTTTGTGATAACGTCCATATCGGTAATGCATCCTGGACACATAGTGATGATAAATATGCAGTGAGAGCATCCCAGAAAGTTTGTGGTGAGCTGTGTGTCAGCATGCAACTAGATACAAATGTGCAACTGGTGGGTTTTTCTAGTTATTGATGCATTTTGCGGCATGTTGATTAAACCTGTCTGGGGTTGTACTCACTGAAGGAGAAGTGACCTGTCTTTATCAGGCACTGGCAGAAGTGATGGGGGAATAATTCTTTTTCGTTTCATGTTCATTTGTGACGCTGAGTGATAGCATGTTATAGTGGCTATACCACTGTTACATTGCTACAACAGGTTTAAGTTCACTGTAGTCATTAGCCACGTGTTTACAGCTGTTCAAAGCTAAAGACTCTTCAATGCTGTTTTATGTAGTGTCAAAATTAATCATGTCATTAATGAACAGAGATGGAGTTTGATTTATACATTTACTTGTATTTGGTCTGAATTAACTCTTTCAGTGCCATGTTTTGGACTAAGTCAACAGCTTTCTGTGGAACACTTTGGATGCATTGCACCCAAAGCATGCCAAGGAAAGCTGTTGACCTGGAATATTGTATTCTATGTAACATCAGGCATTGCTGGAATGTGAGTGAATGGTCATTTTACAAGGATCATGAATGTGTCACCCTTGTTATAATTCAGAGCAGTTCACGTTAAGTAGTTTGACTTTAGTTGTAATTGACATTGAAAGAGTAAAATGCATACAGCACAAAGGTCACCAAGTATAGTGCTCATATGGACGTACAGTCTATACAATATGCTTAGCTTATAGCGGCCGGCCTATGTCAGTCAGATTTTAATCCTTTGTGGAATAAACTTTCGTCAGTACACTGTCCGCACATTGCTCTCAGAGTGTGCCAAGGAAGGCTGTTGTTGGTGGTAAAACAAGCCAAAAATTCTGGTGTCAATACTGGACTATTGACATTTTCAGTGGGAAAAAGTTGGATGCCAATCAGCGTGATGTGTCCGAGTGTTGATTTTCTGACATGTCATGCTGCAGTTGCTGGCGGAAGGTTGGCTTCTCAGGCTATGCAAAAGCCATTGACTGAACAAAGTAGTAATGTAAGACTATGCTGTCTGCATGTACTGTGTTGTAAACCTCATCAATTATTGATCGTAAAACTGACATTTCTTCCTCAACAATGAGACGCCCAGATGTCACATGACACCTGGGCACAAGTATCACATGATACCTTGATGCCACATGATTTCTCAGGTGTCACATGATGCCCATATATCACATGACACCCACAATGTTACCTGATGCCCACTGTCATGTTACATGATGTCCAGATGTCACATGATGTTCACATGATGTTCACATGTCATATGACATCTGCATCCATGTTATGCAGTGCCACCAGAAAGTCTTGCTCCAAAACTCTCGGGGGTCACCTGTAGTGCCACTTGCAGGTACCACTTTTCAAAGTGTAATAAAAATCAAAATTCTGATACCATAAAGAGTTTAAGGCCAATGGGGGTTACAGGTAGGTACAAGAAGCACACTGAGTAACTAACATCAAACGTGTCCTAACAGTGTTCCCTGCAGGAGTCCCTTGTACCAGATGCACCTAAAATAGACCACGTGGAGGGGCCACCAGAGGAGACAGTCCAAGACTTTCTGTGGGCACTGTAGCTTAATTTTCTGAATGTTGGCATTCTTAATCTTAATGAGAGGATGTCAGAAAACCATCAAGGAACACTGTTGGCTGAGTTGTAGCTCATCGTTTCCCTCTCTTCTTGGAAGACTGACTGCGCACCAGCTCTTTTGTGCCCAACTGTGCCAAATAAAGTTGCAGACATGAGATATTCTGTACGGATAGATCTAAAAAAATACTCACTTTACAGAGACCAAATTTTTATCACAGGGGTTTATTGAGGTACTTTACGTTCCTAAGAATGCCCCAGATGCCTGTTGAAAACAAGGTCACTGGGTCACATATGTAGGCCACAGTGCTGCATTGAAGACAAATGGCTGTACCATGATACCTTCAAATGTCAAATTACTCATTGCACCAATTATTTATGGCAGTTGGTCCTAAGGATGCCTCAGATACCTAGTGAAAACTAGGTCACTGGGTCACATATTTAGGTCATAGTGCTGCATTGAAGACAAATGGCCTTCCCATGATATCTCTGCTCATTGCATTTGCACCAAAGCTTTGTCATTAGGTCAAGCAGAAGTAACCTGACCTACCAGAGGGGTATTTTTATCACCTAGGTGTCCGTCCATCTGTCTGTCTGTCCGTCCTGGTCGAGGGGTTTGCGGTCACTGATCGTATTCTAGTTGCACTGGGTTTCTGTGTAGTGTGGGATTAGTGTACTCATTCCATAGAACACAGTGGCTTTTGCATTGCCTGAGAAGTGATGATGTGAGAGTAGCTAGGCAATGCATGACAAAACAACATACTTTTATAGTCTGTGTGTGGGCAAGTTCCTCTTGCCAGACAATGCAACAATCACTGACTTTAACCCTTTCCCCCTTAAACTGGCCAAAACCGACTGGTGGTCAAATGTCGTCTGCTTCAGTGTTTTCAACTAATTTCAACAGTTATGAAAAACAATTTGACTGAGAAATGTACATGAGACTTATCAAGATCACATGCCCCAGGTCAACAGCTTTCCTTGGCATGGGTTGGGCACTCAGTGCCCAACCCATGCCAAGGAAAGCTGTTGACTCAGTCTTGATTCAAAGGGGAAAGGGGAAAGCCTAAAGCATGCCAGCAGTGCAAAAACCATTAACTTTTACCAAGGCATGTTACTATTTAAATTAAACCTCTTTTATGCTGAATTTAAATATGCTGTCATTGACTTAACCCCTTCCCCCTTGAATTAAGACTGAGTCAACAGCTTTCTTTGGCATGTGATCTTGATAGGTTTCATGTTCAATTCTCAAATTGTTTGTCTTTAATCTTGAAGTTAGTTGAAAACACTGAAGCAGATGACATTTGACCACCAGCTGAATTTTGCTAGTTTAAAGGCAAAAGGGTTAAAGGTAGTTACAATGAAATCTCTTTATCATGACATCACCTGCTTCCTACACAATGTGTCAGATATCTGCTTGTGTCAGATTACTGAGTCAATAGCAAAGGAATTTGACTTTTGAGTCTCTCAAAACTTGTGTTGTTAAATGACTATGTTTGATATTTAACCATTAAAGTGCAAATCATGGCTATACATGTAGTTGTTTTCTCATTACTGTTAAACATACATGTATAAAGATTAAAAGTTTGAGATTCCTCGTGAAGATACCTTTCATTCAAATACCAGCAAGCCTAGTCTAAAGCAAAAAGTAGTCTTAGTCAACAGCTTTCCTTGGGACAGTTTGCATGCAATGTGTGCAAAGTGTCCTGAGGAAAGCTGTTGACTCAATCTTAAATCAGTGCTTTAAATGTTAAATGTCATTATAGTAAAATTTTACAGTAATATGCAGAGAAATCAGGTTTGGTTTTAGGAGTTAAACCAAGATAAAGCTATTTACCACCTAGTGGGACACAGTCATTCACATGTAAGGGAAGTTATTAACTCCATGGATTGGCTGCAGTATAATACGGGAATGCATGTACATGTACGTAACAAAATTGATAGTGCTCCTTTTATAATATTAGTGAGAGGAAATTATAGCTCCTCTCACTTTCAAGGAAGACTGGTTGAGAATTTGTTCTGTTTTATCTGTCAGAATAAACTTACGGATCGAATAACTGTTTTGTGTGATTTCTCAGTTGTATCAACGGCAGACTGTCAGAAAAAAAAATCTTAATTTCCGTCTCAAGCAGTGAGCGGTCTTTTATCATGCTTTACCTATATCGTGGTTCAAGTCAGTTGATGATCAAGACAGAAGTAACTGAGCAGTGGACATAAGTACAGTGGTTGCGCGCCCCCCCCCCCCCCCGGAGTTCTTGGCATCTTGCCAAAGGCCTCCTCCTGACATGCAAGAGGATACAGTTGGCTTCCTTTTGGAGACCATCTTAAGCTGGTCCCATAAAGCAGGTGGTCTCTCAATTGAGGTCAAAGAACCTTGAAAAGACAGTGCCAGGGGTATGGTATGCAGTGAAACCTCCCTCCTTACCGAACATCTACATGTATGGAACACCTCCTTATAATGAACTCTTTTTCTTGGTCCCAGTTGTATATTTTCATCATATGCAAACATCCCAATACTGAACACTATTGTCCAGTCCCAAGGGCATTCGGTACAGTGAGGTTTCACTGTGGTCTTAAGAAGATGGTCTCATTGACAACAGAGTTTCTCACGAAATAGGTTGCACTACTTCATATGTTGCCCCATACTACTGGGGAATCATCGAGTGTATAGCTACTGTTTCTATTTCAGCACAGGTGGTTTTATGAAAAGGGACCCCCATACAGAGACAATAAATTCACTCAATTTTGCTGCATTTTTATATTTGCTAGTTTTGCTGATAGAACAGAAAAAGCACATATAATAGTATTTTGACATTTATTTGTATAGCTGTATCAGTTTAATAGGAGCTATGTTAGAAATAGCAAAATTGAAACTTCAATTTTATGCATGAAATGCAAAAACTTATTTTTCAATGTGTGAAATTATGTAAATTCAAAGTAACTGAACTGAAAATAAGGGAAAATTTAAGTAAATGCAAAGGGAAAGGAAAAAAGGAAGGAAGGAAAGAAAACAAAGGAGAGGGAGAGAGACAGAGAGAGATAGAGAATTCTGTGTGGGTGGTCCATTGAGGATAACATTGGGGGTCACAAGTTGTTGGATTATCATGTTTTTGCAAGGATGTCCAAAATATGGAAATCCAACAAAGAGCGATCTCAACATTATTCCCTGATGGGCCACCCGTACTGGATTTTCTTTCTCGTGTGTCTAAAAAGGGCAAGTTTGCACCAAATTGAAGTTCTATCAGAAAAATAAGTTGGAAAACGATGCCATTTTAAAAGTGGGAGGAGTCAGTATTTTATTACATGCACCATGGCCTCTCATTGGTTCGTCTACTGGTTGAAACCAATGAGTGATGGACCAAATGAAAGATTACAATCAAAACCTTATCCTGAATACCCATGCAGGATAAGCTTCGCACATAGAAGAAAAAGAAATAATTTTCCTCGTTCGTCTAAGAGCAACTTGTACACAATGCATACTTCAAGTATACATGTATCCAATAGACAGCCCAATCCCCTAGCCTGGAGCCAACAGGAAAATGGTATTATCTACTGGAAGATATTACCCAGCATTCAATATAAACCCTTGTCTGAATACAAAATTATCGTTTCTTGGTCAAAATAACTACCCGATTTAGCCAATAGCTTTCCCATGCCAGAGAAAGCTGTTGACCTGATGCATAATGTTTGGATAGGTCTCATCCACAATTCCAAGAGGAAAGTTTATGATAGAGAGCATCCTCATAACATGCTGTTGAGTCTATCAATATCAAACTGCTGATCCAAGAAACATGACAATTATATCATCAGAATAACATGAGCGTGAGCATACTTGTCGGCAAATGAGTTGTCGTTTTGCTCAGCTGTTGACAGGAGTTACACACGGGCCTTAATTAAGTCCATGAATTTATAGGTTTGCACCTTGTTATGTCTGTGTGCCAACACAGACATTATGTTTTTCCTGGAATTCTTTATTTATTTATTTCGCCCTGATTTTTTCCAGAGCTTTTCTCAGACACTGTGATACCTAGAAATGCCAAATTTGCCATGATGATTCACGTAGCAGTGAAATTGTGCATATTGTATTTTGTGATCGAGATGTTCAAAATTGTATGAATTTGGGGTATCTAAAAATGTAAAAGTTAAAATCTTTTATATCTTCAAAACTATATCAGATAGACGCATGTTTTAAATGCTAGCTATAGGTTTGTGAGGGTGTCCTGGATATGTTTTCAGATTTTTAGGAATTGAAATTATGCAAATTAGGGACATTTAAAAATGTTAATCTTTAATATCTCCAAATAAATAGATATTGAGACATGATTTCAAATGTTACCTATAGGTTTGTGGGCGTGGACTATCTAATGGGTATGTTTTCAGATTTGTAGCAATTGAAATTACAAGAATTAGCAGCATTTTAAAAATTTAAGTCTTTAATATCTCCAAAACTAATATAGAGACATGATTCTAAATGCTAGCTATTGGACACATTTCAAACTTAATTTTTTTGCTGTGAAGCAAATCTTCTTTTCTAGTTTTTCCTGCTGTCCTTCCATCCATCCTTCTGACAAAGCTTGTCTTGGCCATATTTCCTATATCATAAGACCTACACCTACCAAAATTTGTGTGGATACTTCATAGGATTGGGGGGTGTTCTGCACCTGAAGTAGGTATTTCCTTGACTTCATCACAGGAAGTACAGGGTGTATGGAACTTCACAGGAATCTTCAGGCATCATGGGTAAAACTAGAACAGAACTCTTATCAAAGACTAAGTTCTGCAAGTGTTTACACAATAATTCCAGGAAACACAATGGGTCAATTCATTGCCAGTTCACATGCCTGAGTGCTAATTTTATGGGCTAGAGTAGTTGTGACACTTTATACTGTGTGGTGGGCTGCAGCTTGTTTGTTTTGCCTTTTTCTGCAGAGTTGCACAAACAACACTGTGCACTATTCATTGGTAGTTACCATGGTTACCAAAGATGTTCCATAAACCTCAATGCAAAACATTCCTATTAGTTGAAATCCTTGCATGTATATGGTTTCATCTAATGGCGGACACCTTGCTTATACAATGTAAATAGACGTTACATGTATCTTCCTAAAAAAAGAAAAAAATACAAAAATGTCTTAATGCTTCAATACATATTGAGTAATTAGGGTGACTATGTTGATAAGCTAGAATTTAAGGTTTGTTAGAGCTTTGCTTTAACACAACAACCTTTTTCCATGTGTCATTTATACAGATTTATACATAAAGTAGGTACTTGTATTGTGTCTTACATTTAAACATTGTTCTTCATGATAATCAAGAAACCTGACATTTTCCATACCGGTACAGGATTAACCTGAGTTACTGAATAAAGTAATTTTTTTCAGACCTTGAGCTTAAGTTTTGTCTGATTGCCCAAGACAATTAGGTGAAAATTTCTAGGCCAATCAAGATACATGTAGGTTAACCGCACTGCAGTAGCCAAGATTTGCTAAAACTTCCTTCATGAACACGTTGTCAAAATTCTTAATGAGAAACACTGCTTCTTCAACCCCTTTCTCCCTTGAATTAACTCATTCCATACCAGTCCCTGATTTTTCAGTATATTTACCTAGATTTAAGACGACAATTGCATATTTAAATTCTTCATGAAAAGAGCTTTTGTTCAAGTACCAACATGCCTATAGTCTTAAGTCAGTGGTTCTGGCACTGTCCAAGGCCTGTGACCATAGTGTGGAATGAGTTAAATCTGAGTCAACAGCTTTCCTTGGCTCGGGTTGGGTGCATACAGCCCAAACCATGACAAGGTAAGCTGTTGACCTGGGGCATGTTTGCAAGGGTGCCCTCACCTACAAGTCTTACTCAATTTGCTTTTCATTACTTTTGAAGGAAGTCAAAATCATTGAAGCAGACGACATTTGTCTGTCAGCCAGTGGGAAGGGGCTAAGGTTGGTGACATAGCTCAGAGGTGACACATAGGACTGTGCAGCCTGACTTGGGGCTGATGAATGGAAATGGAAGTCAATTTGCGCTTCAGATGCGACAAGCACATGGAAAATGAATTGTTGATGTAGGAGTTGTCGACACTGTGCACTCACAGTGTGAACTGTACATATACATTTCAGATGCAAGGTCATGGAAATTTCAGTCAATACTTTGGTGGGTGGGGGTGGGAGTGGAGAGAAAATTTCAGGGACCGGCATTAAGAAATAATAATTTTCTTTGTGTCCTCATGCAGGTGAGACGTCTCTTTAAATGAGAGAAATTAGCAATTGTCAACATTCATTTTTTCAAAGATATGGAATGGCAGTCAATTTCCACCGCTGATGCAGGTGTGAGTTCTGATAAGGTCAATCCTGAAGCAGGTGTCACAGGAAATAATTCCTATTCAGAAGCTGTCACAGGAAGGTATGCCCATTTCTGTACAGTCTGTGGGCATTATCTATAGCAAAGCCTGATGTGATCAATGCATAGGTGACAATGACGCCTCAGTTCAGCTGGAACAAACTACATGTACTGCTAAAGTTGAATCAACACCATTGCTTAATTGATGGAGGTCAGTTGCTTTGGTAATCAGTTATTCGCCTGGCTAGGACATGTTAATATCTTAATTAAAGGTCTCCAAACAATTTCCATTCATAAGGTTTTCTGCTGAATATGAATTTACTTATAAACACATTGAAGCAGATGACATTTGACATTTTGATGCTGATGTTTTCTTTGAGTGGGAAAAGATTGAGTTTTGGTGCAATATGCTTAACAGATGCAAGTGAGCTGGTCTTACCTCTGCACACGATGAGTCAATGTTTTCTATGCAGTGAGGCCTCTCTATGATGACCACAATAATATTCCTTGCTAAATGTGTCAGATACATGTACATGTAAATGAGTCAAATAGGAATTTGGCTTTAACCCTTTCCCCCTTGAATTAAGACTGAGTCAACAGCTTTCCTTGGCATGGGTTGGGCACTAAGGTCCCAACCCATGCCAAGGAAAGCTGTTGACCTGGGGCATGTGATCTTGATAAGTCTCATGTACATTTCTCAGTCAAATTGTTTTTCATAACTGTTGAAATTAGTTGAAAACACTGAAACAGATGACATTTGACCACCAGCAGGTTTTGGCCGGTTTGAGGGGGAAAGGGTTAAATATCTCAAAACTTGTGTCATTGAGCGAATATGTCAGATAACTGAGTGTGGTTATAATGAAGTTTCACTGCAGTTTGCTGGCTTTGTAACACAATCGGCACAGACTCCTTGGATAAGTACATGTACATGTAATATATATGTGTATGGGCCACATGATATCAGATGGATGACATTGGATCAGCACAGCATAAAAGCATTTCTACTTTATTTAATGTATCAGGTGTGTAAATGCTGAATATTGGAGCATTTACAGAGGTCCCTGTCTTGAGAGACCACTCCATTCAGGGACCCTCTGCTTTGAAAGACCGCCTTGTCAGGATAGTCTGGGTACTGCTTTTCATCATGTTGATACCTCGTGATTGACAGACCACCTAGCTGTCTTGAAAGATCCCTTTTAGGACATTCCAGGCATGACTGGTCTCTCCAGACAGGTTTACTCTGTAAGGTAGTCTTTCTGTAAGTTAATGCTGCCCTTTTAATTCATGTCAGACAGGAAATGAGTGAGTGAGTGAGCAAGCAAGTGAGCAAGTGAGTGAGTGAGCAAGTAAGCAAGTGAGTGAGCAAGTGAGAGAGTGAGTGAGCAAGCAAGCAAGTGAGCGAGTGAGCAAGCGAGTAAGCAAGCGAGTGAGTGAGCAAGGAAGTGAGTGAGTGAGCAAGCAAGTGAGCGAGTGTTTTGTTAACAAACGATTGAGTTAATTCTCACTCATAACTTATACAATGGTATGGTTGATACATGTATTTCTATGCATTCAAATGAAAGTTGCTATAGGAATTATATGTACATGCAAATTCCTTGGAGTAGAAGCTTTCATTAACCCTTAAAGTGCTTATTTAAGACTGAGTTAACAGGTTTCCTTGGGACACTGCGAGCAATGTGCGCAGTGTCCTGAGGAAAGCTGTTGCCTAAGACTTCTTTTTGCTTTAGACTAGGTTTGCTGGTATCTGAATGAAAGGTATCTTTGTGAGGAATTTGAATCTTTTAACCATTATATGCTTAACAGTAATGAGAAAACAACTCTAGCTGTGATAAGCACTTTAGGGGTTAAGGTGTACCAATATGTCCTGTGAAAGGCAGTGGTTTTTGCATTGCCCTACAGGTCACTGTAGGTGCTATAAGTGGAACTTGGGCATGACATACCAGACAATGCCAAACCCAACTGCACTGATCAACAACTTACCCAGAATGATATTAACTCATTCCATACCAGTTCCTGATATTTATGTATATTTACCTAGATTTAAGACGACAATTGCATATTTAAATTCTTCATGAAAAGAGCTTTTGTTTAAGTACCAACATGCCTATAGTCTTAAGTCAGTGGTTCTGGCATTGCCTGGCAAGTCATGCTGCAGCTGCCGCAAGGGCAGCTGCAGCATGACTTGCCAGGCAGTGCCAGAACCGCTGACCAACGCCTGTGACCATAGTATGAAAAGAGTTAACTGAATTAACTCTTTCAGTGCCACATTTTGGACTGAGTCAACAGCTTTCCTTGGCATGCTTTTGGGGCAGAATGTAGCCAAACAATGATGAGAAAAGTTGTTGACCTTGACTACTAAATCCTATGTAACTACAGGCGTGCTGGTACTTGAATGAAAGTCTTTTTACAAGGAACACGAGTCTAGCACCCAAAAGCTGTTCATTGTAAGCAGTTTAACCTCAGTTGCATTTGGCAGTGAAAGAGTTTGACCACATGGCAGAATCTGCTAGTTTTAAATGAAATTTCACTAAAGTGTTCAGTTGTGATACCAATAAAGTCACAGATTGCCACTGGCAATTAATAGTTTTTGCATCGTCTTGCAAGTCATAGGGACCCAGTCCTGATAGCAGGACTAAATTCAGGCAGTTAAAAATTACTGTAGACAAAAGTATGTTAGTAATTGAATGAAAACTCTTTTTAGGAAAAATTTTAAAACATAATTTTACTACCTTATCAGATGACAGGCTATTGTTGTTGTCATGCCTGTGTCTATGTCTGTCTGTCTTTCCATTTACCTTATGGATGCAATAGCTTTTAATAAGCAAATTAATTTGAGGTACTGTCTTGAATCTTGTGCTGTAGAAGCATCTCAGTGGAAGCTAGGGGAGTTTGATATTCAGTGACCTTGACCTATTTTCAAGGTCATCATTGGCCATCATATTTTTATCCTAGCTGAGGGGGTATTCAGGCCATTCCGATTGTTATTTTCATATCATTACAACCAAAACATCAGGAGAATGTCTCATTATCCATTATAATTAAACACTCTTAAGCAGAATTTGGCATACCAGCTTAAGATTTAATCTTTTCAACATTATTTTAACAAAAATTTGTGCATGGAACCTGACACCTAGACAGCTGATATAATTCTGCTCCAAAGTGATGTAAGGATGCTCCAAATTAAGGTCAAGAAGTATCTGTATCTATGAAAGCTCATTAGCATATACATGTATTTACAACAGATGGAGCCACTAGTGCACTTCCACCAAGTAACCAGCAAGTGTAGATAGAGCCACCTTGGGATAGACAAACCTAATTCATGTACAGTCATTGCCAACAGGAGATATACATAAAGGAAAAACCTAAAGCGAATGGCGTTAGAAGCTGCAATACATTTTGGGCAATAAAGTCTCAATGCTTTCTTGATCCTGAGACTGAGTCAACAGCATAACTCCTTGGTTTGAGTTGGGCACCGTGCCCTTGTCCTTGTCCAGGACATGCTGTTGAACTGGAACATGTTATTTTGTATATCTCATTTTTAATATTCACTATTCATGGTGTGCATGCTTAACCAGAAATTTACCCTTATCCTCATCAGAGTACAGTGTTACCTGCTCGAAAGACCACCTCTCATGAGAGACCACATTAGTTTTTTAAGACCACCCATACCAGACACTAGACACTTGTTTCTTTGTTAATCTACCTGCAATTGAAGACCACCTGCAATATGTGACCACTTTTGTCTGGCATTAAGGGCTGTCGTAAATAGCAGGTACCACTGTAATTGTGAATCAGCAGCATTGGTTGGTGTGATTGGGTGTCCTGTGCCCCAGTCACTCCAAGGATCGAGAGCTGTATAAGTATTGACATGGGGCATGCCACCATGGTAGGTCTCACTCTTATCTACTATTCTCAGGATAAAAAGTTTTCTATTAACTTAAAAATTAAGTGAGAACACTGAGGCAGGCAGCCATTGATGTCTGTGCATGGTATTGGGCCATTGGAGTCTGGGGAGAGGTTTATGTAGATAACATTGACGCAGACCACATGACATTACGACTGGGCCATTTAAGCAGGACAGGATCGACAAAAAATTTTGTGAACATCTCGAGAGAGTTGATGTGTTAAATACCGGTACTTTTGAGTTGTTGAGAGGGAAAGTGTTATAACTGTGTATTGTAAGGCTGCTGTTTACTGAATACAGGGATCCCTGTTTAGAAAGACCACCCAAGGGCAGGTACAAAAAGTGCTTTATCCAAACTGTGGCCTTCCATTAGCAGTACAGCAGCAGGTGAAGGACAGTATGAAGTGTTAACTCTTTCAGGGCCATGAGTCAACAGCTTTCCTGGCTGTGCTTTGGGTACATTGTACCAAGGAAAGCTGTTGACCTGGACTAATATGCTCCATGTTAGTACAGGCATGCTGCCACTTGAATGAAAGGTCTCTTTATAAGGAATATAATTCTAGCATCCTTATGATAAGCCATAGCAGTTTGTTTGAAGTAGGTCCACTTTAGTCATAGTTGGCACTGATAGAGTTTATACAGTGGTCCTAGAAAGGTGTATGGTCTCTTTGGAGAGGTCAGGTCCCTTAACCCTTTCCCCCTTGAATTAAGACTGAATCAACAGCTTTCCTCGGCATGGGTTGGGCAGTAAGTGCCCAACCCATGCTGAGGAAAGCTGTTGACCTGGGTCATGTTGTCTTGACAAGTCTCAGCTTCAATTCTCAATCAAATTGTTTTTCATTGCTGTTGAAATCAGTTGAAAACGCTGAAGCAGACAACACTTGACCACCAGCCAGCTTTGGCCGGTTTAAGGGGGAAAGGGATAAGGCCGCTACCACTGTACATGTATGTGCTAACAGGTGATCCCAGTGGCCTCTGTAACATGAGTCCAATGCTTGCTACATATATGTTACATGTTGTATAGATCAGAACACAGACAGAGTCCTTTATATATAATAAATGGACACATGAGAAAGCAGTGACACGGGTCTTGTGCATGTATGGCCACTGACTTACTGGCACAGACAAGAAATTGGAGCCTGAGTCATTTCATGGATGTTAGATATTGTCCCATGCACAGAGAAAACATCAAATTTAGACACGTTTCATTGTGAAATTTACCTTTTCAATGAATTGAAACTATTTTCCATAATACAGTGGTCCCTGTCTAGAGAGGCCATTCCAAAGAAAGACCACCTGTCTTAAAAGGCCCCCGTTTGAGATACTGTGGTCAGAATTGTTCCTGCCTTCTATGAAAGAACACATATCTTGAGAGACCACAATTTGTTCATCCCTAGGGGTGGCCTTTAAAGACAGGTGTCCCTCCACATAAATTATATTATTACATGTACGTATGTGGACTATCTGCATTGAAAGACCATCTGTGGGTGGAGAATTTTCAAGGGTGTATTTTACATTTTATAAGAATGGATATACATATTTCAGCTGGGTGATAGGTGCCAAAGATTGCAAGTTCGAGTCTCACTCCTTCTGAACATAAAAATATATTTTCTGCATTTCCTTAATGCTGGTGGATTTAAGTCTCCGATTCTGGAAATAAATGCAGACTCAGTACATATACTGCATAACCATGTTGATAGGGCACTCACACATAACTACCTCCATTGAACCAGTCTTTTTCTAAGAGTGGGCATTTGGTCGAGTGGATATGTGTGGTTCCCATTTCAACTAGGCGATTGATGGCAAAGGTTGCAAGTTTGAGTCTTCCTTGGTCTGAACATGAATACATGTATACACATGTATATATGTGTGTGTGTGTGTGTGCGTGGGTGTGTATATAGTTACACTGCATGTATATACATGTATATACTATAGGTGATCGTAGAAAGCAGGTTGGACTGTGTCTTGATCTATGATAACTGGAGTGTGCTTGGCTGTATCTTATTGGAAGATTTATTTGGTTCAGAAGCACCTGAGCCTCATTTGTCCGACTCTGGCCGTCTGAGTGACCGTGGTCTTTGACATGGCCAGCCTCATGCTGTCGCATCAGAGAGACAGATTATAAACAAGTGATCTGGTGGCCGATGTTATGGCAGGCGATTATAGTGACTTGGCTAAGGGTTGTGATCCACGCCACCTGAGCAGGTGCCCCAGCCCTGATGGACGTAATACTGATGTATTGTAGAGCAACTTTTCACGATGATAGACTGTCAGTAAATGTCTGTGGTGCCACAAATGTCACGTGCTTTTCATTTCAACTTATGTGCTGGTGATGTCTCTCTGAATCTCAGAACAAGGACTGTGTATTTTATGGACACCTTTCAATTCCCTGGGGGCTCCCTACAGGTGTACATCACTGAAAAAACTTAAAGCAATCACATGTACAATGCCCACCGAACAATGTACAGTGAAACCTGTTTTGAGAGACCACTGTGAAGAAAGACCACCTGCCTTTTCAGACCATATTTACCATATACCTTTTGCTATCTTTCCCATATGTTATTATACCTCTATTGAGAGACCACCTGCCTTATGTGACCACTTTTTGGCCTGCCGTAGGGGTAGGCCAACACTTGCATCTGCATATTGCGAAGGATACTTTTCCCCAGAAAATTTCTGATATTAAAGTGAGGCTACACTCATTTGCATACATACCCCTACATATGACATCACACAGGTGGTAACCTAGGCTATGTTATCTTGATAGGTCTCATCTTCAATTGTATGTTACTTATTTTTAATTGCTGTTGTAATTAGTTCAGAACATTGAGGCAGACAATATTTTACCAATGGCCGGTTTGGGCTTCTTTAAGGGGGGTGGGGGGGATGGGGGGAGGGTTAAAGTAATTTGTTGTCTCCCAAGTAAATGAAATTATGCAAATGATCACCCACAAGTGCTAGCTCCCTTCTGTGGTCATTCCAAAACTGTCAAAAGAATCTGGACTTTTGATGTCATGCATTGATATTCCACACACAAGAAGTGCTGGCGGGGATATAGGAATGGACTATATGCATGTCTATCTGTATGACTGTCCAGGCTGTTTCTGGGAATATGCCTGCCCATCATCTGACAGTTCGATATACTGCAGCAGTGCCTTTTGCAGAGATTCCAACATTAAAAAATTCCTTTCATGTACAATTTATGTAGTCCTTCATGGAGAAAAAAAAATGAAAAAAAATGGAGGAAAACAATGAGTTGTGAGGCAGGACAAATGCCAAGAATACAGTAAATTGCTTTAATTTTGCTGTGTCCTAATTTCTGGTTATTTCACTGAAGGCACAAAAAGTGTGAAAGTAAAAACACAGTGAAATAGTATTTTCATATTGTCTGAATGGCACTTGTGTCCAAAATAGTGAAATTTAAACTACAGTGAAATGTCAAAAATAAAAATACTATAAAAATGTAAACATGTGAAAGTAAAACAATTTACAATGCCCTTACTAAATCATTTAGTCCTTTCAGCCTTTTACCAGTTATTTGTCAGTCTTATACCAGAGTTTTGTCAGTGCATTGCCAGCTAATTGTCAGGTGGTGGTCACACACTGACAGCATGGTGTCAGTTGTTTTACAGTTACTAACCAGCTATATACCAGTTTGCCCATAGTGAGTTGCAGTTGTCAAAGTTACAGCAAATCAACCGACACCAAGTGGGATTTTGTTAAAATCCTGATGAATGTTACTTGTCACTGCAGTGTCAGATTACTGAAAAGGCACTGATACAACTGCCACTTATTTGCCAGAAATGACAGAATATACTGTCAGTGTGTTGTCAGACTTTTTTTACCAGAAACACTAGCCCAATGTCAGTTGTATACCAGAATTTGTCAGTTGAATACCTTTTGTAGGCAATCTGTGTCACACAGGACCATGGCACAAAGGCAGAGAGCTACATCATCATCATCATCATCATCATCATCATCATCATCATCATCATCATCATCATCATCATCATCATCATCATCATCATCATCATCACCACCACCACCACCACCACCACCACCACCACCACCACCACCATCATCATCATCATCATCATCATCATCATCATCATCATCATCATCAATAATACCTGTTTGTTGTCAGATACCTATTCAGGAAGGGGAGTCAAATTTTCAGCTCATTTCAGGGGCTATGGTAATAAGGAAAAATTGGACTCACTACTAAGTGACAACTTAGTGTGGGATATTTCTCGCCTTCTGTAATTATTTTAACAAAGTTAGTTATGTACTTTTGGATCAGAGTTCCTGCTGTTTCTCACAGACTACAACAAAGTTGCACTGAGACATAGGCCATGCAAGGCAGATTGTTTTACATGATTCCTTTTCCTCCCTAATTAATTAGTCAGGAAAGATCTTAAGTGTCAGGAGGCTTTCCGCAAGCTCTCTCACAAAGATATTTGAATCAACAGCTATACAGGCCCATCTGAAATGTATTGACAGAAACCCTGCATGTGCGTGATAGGTGTACACTTACATTGTTTTCTTCGACTATCCTCCTTCATTAACTGATTAGTTCGTTAAGTAAGTTAAGCTCCCTGACCTCATCTTTGGGCTGTTTCTCAGAAATCCTAGCCGGAGATGGCCATCTGAATCTTTTAATGGCAGCTGTGGTGGCCCTTGTATATAGTTGGTGTACTCTAGCATTATTTCATTTTATTTGGCTGATTGTCCAAGTGTGTTGATTACTTTTCCACGACCAAAACAATCTCAGTACCAAATGCCAGGTACTGTCTTATAGCAGACACAGATCACTACATCATTGATATGATTATAATGTGCAAAATCAATCATAGGGTCATGACTGGTGACCTTTTGTAAGACGAAAATTTGTATTTTATCACACATGTAGCTCTTATTTTCAAAGTCACTTACGTATACACCTTTTACATTTATTTCTGTAATCTTTCTGTATTTCAGTTAGTGACTATACTCTACAAAATAGAGAATTATGTCTGTGCGCCAACACAGACTCTGTTTTTCTATTCTATTTATTTTCTTTCTTTCTTTCTTTTTCTCTTTCTTTCTCTCTTTCTTTCTCTCTCTCTTTCTTTCATTTTCTTTCTTTCCCTTCCTTCCCCACCATATAGCCCAACATTTAATTTCAACACTATGATACATAGAAACTAAAAATTTTGTATGATTATAACCTGGCCTATACATAAAGTCGGGTCTTTTTTGAGGGGGTAACAGTTTTGAAAATTGTGCAAATAAGAGCCATTTGAAAACTTAAATCTTTAATATCTTCAAAACTATTATAGGCAGAAGTGCCATTCAATCTCTGATTGACGTTTGTGCTGTGGGTACATCAGATGAACCACAAGCAAAAGTTGCAGTGTCTAAATTTATGCAAGTTTTGAGGGCACACAGACAAATTAGTTTTGAAGCAAATCTTCTTTTCTAGTTTACACTGATTTTGGGTCCTCTGACTATCTATGTGTAGCAGGATCCTTGTGAGCAAAATATCTCATGATTCACAAGCCACATACATCAAACTCATATTTTTAGCTTAATTGTATGCTGACACGATTTCTTGACTTGATTACATTTTGATGACCTTGACCTTATATTTTCAAGGTTGCAAGACTGACGTGAGTGTAAGGTGGAGGGTATCCCATCTATCACCAAAGACTGTTCTAATTTGCATCATTTACTTGAGCGTATCTTGTGCCAGTGAGAGGTTTATTTTTGAAATGTGCACTGTCTTTGATATGCTAATGAAAGAGAATGTATGTAGTCTGCAGAAAGATTAAATGATGTTTTGATGCAAGCCATATACTGTAAATGTACTTAATATTGTGTGCATAAATTTTCATGAATTTTACTTTTCAGGTATTTCACAGAATTTATAATTTGATTATTTTGAGCATAATTCCTATCAAATCAATGTTAAAATACTATTTTACTGTATTTTATTTTCATGGTTTTGTGCCACCAGTGAAATAAGTGAAAATAGAAAGACAGTGAAATAAAAGCAATTTAGAGCAGTCAACAGTGATTTCCAGTACAGCAACGCATTACAGACCCAATGGGGCTGGCTAATGTGTCTGTGATCAGTGTCTAGAGAAGGCATATATATTGTAAGTCTTGCAGTCAAGTGCAGAAAAGTTATGTACATTGTAATTAAATTGCATTTTCTATGAACTGTGAGATTGAAACAAAATCATTGAATTGACTATTTGTTATAATAGCACTCATGATGGTTGGACCAGTGTGGTTACTATAGGTAGGGTATATATAACAGCATCAGTTAATTGCAACCACTTAGTATCAGGCAAAATGAACAAGCTGGGTGTGCAAAATTCAGAAACCATGCAGGTATGCAAACTTTAAAGCAGGGTATGTATCTATTATTGTTTGCATTTTTATTTAAAGCTACATGTTAAGTCCTTCATTCTGAAAAAAAAGGATGCGATTTTGAGATTTTGGCAGCACAAGGCACAGCCACACAACTAGCCGTCTAACACACTGTATCATGGCAACTGTCAACCCTTTCCCGTCTCAAATTGCCTTGAAGCACCTGGGTGTAAATAGAACTTCCACTCTGCTGCTTTCATCGGCGAGTGTTTGCATATCTCATGGCTGGAAATTGGAGATTTGAAGTGACTGCATGCAGTATTGGAAGGCATATAAAACACTGGACAGTCAATCTGTCCTGTGAAGATGCTTTAACACCTATGTACATATACATGTAGATGTACATGTGCACATATACACGTATAACACATACAGATACATGTACTAATAGACAGGTGTATATTGTACCAGTACATGTACATGTGGCCATTAATGTCATTATTGATCACTATTTCCGCACAGCTCGATCTTTACATGCAAGTTACATGTTCTTGGTGATCATTGCGAATCTTAACCCAAAGAGCCAAGGAATTTTCAACTTTTGAAATATTCTTTGAAAAGGAACCGTATTTTTTTTTTGCTCCCATTAGTGGATGAAGCATTGGAATTGTAAATTCTTAATATTTTTGGCAAGGATTGTCCAAAATAGGTCTTTTTAAAGTCTTGATGGAAAATAAAACACCTTTTTTACATGTAAAGTCCATTCTATAAGATTGCATGCTGAAGATTAAATTGTTATGTGTGTCGGAGAAATAGCAACTAAACTAAACGTTTTTGGAATCTATTATATAGGAGGTATCACATATTCTTCAGGTATTAGAGCTACACATGCAGTTAACTGCATGTCTCAATGGAATTAAGACTAAAGCTTAACCTTCTATTTTTTATACGCATGCAGTGCAAAACAAATTTCGGGGTTTACTTTTTTCAGTTTGCCCGACTGTTCATCTGCTTTTTCTTGACCTGACTGCATTTGGTGACCTTGACCTCATTTTCAAGGTCACAGGACCTGTATCCTGTCTATGGTTGATGGCTGCTCTGGATTCTTATTCCTTTTTTTACCTATTTGGATGCTCGTCCTGCCATATATGCTTTTTCTTGACCTGACTGCATTTGGTGACCTTGACCTCATTTTCAAGGTCACTGGACCTGTATCCTGTCTATGGCTGATGCTGTTCAGGTCTCTTATTCCTTTTTCATGTGTTCGGATGCTCCATTTATGCCTGCATGAATTTGTGTTCGCACATGATGATTATCAAGTCTATAAATTCACATTTAAAAAAGTACCTGAGGTTGGCTCATGTGTGAGTGATGTCCGTTTGTCATTAAGTGAGGCTGGCTCATCTGATGTACATATATCAAGTGTAATTATACATTTTGTAACAACAAAATACTGGTTGAATAAAGGCAATCTAAATCTGAGATGGACTAGTGGGAAAGAAACCTGCCTATTGGGGGACTCTTGTCGTCATGGTATTTGGGGGTAGTATGGTATACCGAGTGATTAATCCAGCCATGTGCATGTGACGCTTCGATAATCCACTTCAGGAGCAGAAGGTGTTGATGGAAAGCTGTTATTTTCACACAGGTCTATATCCATTAAAGTATTTGTTTTCCATTTTATAAGAAAACGAATATACAATTGAGTTGTCGACATTTACCGTTAGTATTTACAACATTAGTGGATGTTGACAGTGGAAAAACAACTGCTGAGGTGGTCCTAGTCCTGTCCGTCTCGAATTGTTACTGACGCAAACTGCCACCCAAGGAACGAGGCACTATGTAAACCCAGGGGTCTGCAGTCTGTTTTCCGTTTGGAAGTCCTGTCTTTCAGGGCCACAGGATATGTTTGGAGAAGATTCGCAGTGGCACCCTGGGCATTAGCCGAGCAGAAGCTGATTACCTTCTGTTTTATTCCCTCGTGGATGTGCACATCGTACAGCAGAACCGGGACTTGTACGTCCAAAATGGACTTTCATGCTGTTTTTGTGACGCAGGTTACAGGCAGACTGCTGGGAATTCATTGAATCTTAATGGATTGCACAATCTATGATGTGGTGCGCAAGTCTTGTACCACGTCCACCTTGTCAAAAGCCAGCATGTGATACAACTCTTACGAGACCTCTGCTTTTGATGGAGACCTTAATTGGCATAGTAATGTCTTCCCTGCAAACAGAGTGACATCATTGTTGACCCAATGTTTATCCAAAATTGTTTGCCTGCAAGGTTTACATCATGTATCTCCATAGAAATTCTCTTACGTTGCATGCACCCTTAATTCCCTCTTAAGGTTCGAGTGCAGCCTCTTTAACCCTTTCCGGCACAAATTGCGTAAAAGTGCCTGGATATAAATTGCCATCCACTTCTAGCTTGTGACTTAAATTTCATATTAACACAAAAAATAAATTACTGGGAATAAGATAAGAGCTGTCATGTTGGTATATCCCTGATTGGTATCATTGGTAGAGGTTGGGTGCATTGTACCCAATGTAAGCCTAAGGCAGTTGTTGACTGGTTCTTATTCTAGCCAGAAAAGGTTCACTCTTTCATTGCTAACTGCGATTAAGGTCAAATTACATAAGACAAAGTGTTTTCAGTTATAATCTATTAACTAATTCCATACTATGGTGACAGGCATTGGTCAGTGGTTTTGGCACTGCCTGGCAAGTCATGTTGCAGCTGCCCTTGTGGCAGCTGCAGCATGACTTGCCAGGCAGCGCCAGAACCACTGACGTAAGACTATAGGCATGTTGGTACTTGAACGAAAGCTCTTTTCATGAAGAATTTAACAATGCAATTGTCATCTTAAATTTAGGTAACTATATGGTAATATCAGGGATTGGTGTGGACCGAGTTAAGGCTGCCAGATTCATGTTCCTTGTAAACAGACCTGTCCGTCAAGTACCAGCATGGCTGTAGTTATGTGTAAAATAATGGTCCAGGTCAACAGCTTTCCTGGTGTGCTTTGGGTGCATTGTGCCCAATGTGCACTGAGGAAAGCTGCAGACAGCTCTTGACCACCAGCCAGTTTTGGCCACTTTTAGAGGGAAAGGGTGAATATTTTGTAAAATCTCACCAATGGTAGGGAAGGGAATAAGATATTGAGGAGAGTCTGTCTGTATCTTTCTTCTCGCCTAGTAATATTTGCCAAGTTCCACTGGCTTCCAGTCCTCATCAAATACAGAAAACTTGCCAGGATTTCCAATTTAGTTGGCTCTGAACCCTTTCATTGCCAATTTGGACAAAAGTCCATGTGCTCTGAATTAACCTAATGATGCCAGATTCATATTCTTTGGAAATTAAGTGACCTTTTATTAAAGTACAGTGGTCCCTCTCTTATAAGGCCACCCCAAATGCACCAGTTTTGTGGCCTTATAAGAGGGGTGGCCTCTCCTGAGGGGAGTATATTATGGAAATCCCATACTTGCTGCATGGAGAAGTGGTCTTTGTAGAGGGGGTGGCCTCTCCTAAGGGGGGCCTTATAAGAGGGGACCATTGTACCATCATGTCTACATGAAGTTACCAGAAAGAGAGCAAGCAAAGATCATATAGGAAGGGTCCAGGGCCAATGTTGGGCACATTGCACCCAAAGTGAACTGAGGAAAGTTGTTGGCTCAGTTAAAATGTGGCGCTAAAAGAGTTAAAAGCCGTCAGAATTTTTTTCCTGGAGGTTTTCCTGGGAGACAGCTTGCTGGAAACTAAGAACCAAACACCAGCAGGCTCATCTTTGTATGTGATAGTTTGATTCCCACAGGACTGCCTGATCCTGTTTAAACAAAGTCTCCAGCCAGCATGCCACTAGGAGTAGGTGTGCAGTCTTCTCTGATTAATTAACATAGAGCACATCAAAGTCTGCATCTTTGCTCTGGGTGTGTCTGGGAAACTTAGTAAAGAGTCAAATCACATCTTTTTATTGGGGCCTAGAACCACCATGGCCAATGCTGAATGAAACTTAATATACTGAGTTTGAAAAGATTTCTCTCTTTCATTTGTTTTTTTTCTTTTGTTTCTTTTTTCTTCTCTCTGCTCCCCTTCTCTTCTCTTCCCTTCCGTGTTTTCTTTCTTTTGTTTCTTTTTTATTTCTCTTCCTCCCCTTATCTTCCCTTCTCTCCTCTCCTCTCCTCTCCTCTCCCCTCCCCTCCCCTCCCCTCCCTCCCCTCCCCTCCCCTCCCCTCCCCTCCCCTCTCATCCCCCCTCCCCTCCCATCCCTTCCTCTCCTCTCCTCTCCTCTCCTCTCCTCTCCTCTCCTCTCCTCTCCTCTCCTCTCCCCTCCCCTCCCCTCCCCTCCCCTCCCCTCCCCTCCCCTCCTCTCCTCTCCTCTCCTCCCCTCTCCTCATTTTTAATATCAAACTTGCATATCACCTGTTGTGCTCGGACACTGACTTGGAAGCAGACTGTCATATATTAATCGTGTCTAAATATTGTGAGTCTAAGCCCTCAGTGATGTAGAGCCATAGGTAGCATCTTGTCCCAATATGAACCACAGTGGCATGGCACTTGGCATCACAGTAGGCATGATATCACAGTGTCACCTGTTCCTGCACACTGAATTATTGATGCGATGCAATAAACTTGGCTCGTATTATCTCCTATTACTGTATATGCAACACATTTGCTCACTTAGTCAAATTATCATTGATTTTTACAGGCCTGTGTAAATACCAACATTGGCACTGTAATGTATGTCTATTGCAGTTTCCATTCAGCCGCAGTGGGAACTTAATCATTTTGACCTCCACCCCTTTGCAAACTCTTTGCACTTTTGCAGGCACTAACCCTTTATTTATTGATAAAGCCATGAGGACTTTTGTGGGCACTATATCTCTATTTATTGATAAAACTATGGGAACTTTTGTGGGCACTATCTGCATTTATTGATAAAGTTATGGGGACTTTTGTGGGCACTATGTCTCTATTTATTTATAAAGCTGTGGGAACTTTTGTGGGCACTATCTGCATTTATTGATAAAACTATGGTAACTTTTGTAGGCACTGTCTCCCTTTTTGTTGATAAAGCTATGGTAACTTTTGTAGGCACTGTCTCCCTATTTATTGATAAAGCTATGGTAACTTTTGTTGGCACTATCTCCCTATTTTTGATAAAGCCATGGTTACTTTTGTGGGCACTATCTCCATTTATTGATAAAGCTATGGGAACTTTTCTGGGCAATATCTCTCCATTTGTTGATAAAGCTACATGTATGGAACGTTTTTTGGGCATTATCTCTCCATTTGTTTGATAAAGCTATGGGAACTTTTATGGGCATTATCTCTATTTGTTGATAAAGTAATGGGAACTGTTGTGGGTTCTCTCTCCATTTATATTGATAAAGCTATGGGAACTTTCATGAATGCTGACTATCTCTATTGATAAAGCTATGGGAACTTTTATGGGCACTATCTCTATTGATAAAACTTTGGGAAATTTTGTGGGCACTATCTCCCTATAGTATATAAATAAAGCTATGGTTACTTGTGGGCATTATCTCTGTTTTTTAATAAAGCTATGAAAACTTTTGTGGCACCATCTCTCTCTATATATTAATGAAGCTATGAGAACTTTTTGGGCACTATTTCCATTTATTAATAGGGCTATGGGAACTTCTGTGGGCACTCTCTATTTTTATTAATAAAGCCGTGGGGACTTTTTGGGGGGCTATCTCTATTGATAAAGCTTTGGGAGCTTTTGTGGGCACTATCTCTGTTGATAAAGTTTTGGGAACTTTTTGGGCACTATCTATATTGATAAAGCTATGGGGACTTTTGTGGGCGCTATCTCTCTTTTAATTAATAAAGTCATGGGGACTTTTGCTGGCTCTGATCTGCTGGATGTTCAGTTCTATAGAAGCTGACAGTCTTGAGCTTCAGAAACAAAATAACTATAAACAAGGTTTTATGGAATACTGGAAATGATGTATTAGTTAAGATCCACACACCTTCATGTCCTGATTGAAAGGTATAGAATTCAATGTGCATCCAGCACAAAATGGGGGAACAATATTTTGGTGAAAAATCTATAAACAATACTCTCGTCCAGTGTAAAAATGGTGAAATCAATGTTTTGTTTCATGAAGAATTAAAAAGATGACAGCAGTGAATTTAATGATGCGTGAAAGGTAAATTAAATGTGTTTATCATGCAATACAAATTTGTGAAGAAACATATAGTTGTGGTATTACCAGGTACAATTTCATATAATGCTGCATTAAAGGCATGGAGTTGAGGATTGAGCACCAACATTAAATTAGCACCTGGGTGCATGGGGTTAAAGATAAAAACAGGTCTCTGTTGATTCACATGAAAGCAGTACTTTGTCAATGCATGGAGAGGAGGATGACAGTTTTCTTTTACTGCTATAAAGAACCGAGAGAAAAACCAGTATTTTTGTTGCAATAAAGGGAATGAAAAGAGTCTGTTCATCTGCTGATGGTAAAAGCAGTACATTTCATCACCTCAGTCAAATACTGTCATACATGCTTTTCGATTGATCCGTTTTCAAGTACAGCTATTATGGTCCAGAACTAAGGTGATGATTGGTTGGTTCATTAAAGGTAAAAGCAGTATTTTTATGATCCAGGTGATTTATTCTTTCCGTCATACAAATTATTGATTCAGCTCTTTTACTCAGACTATGCCCACGAACAAGCCCCAAACATTGGCATAAAGGTTGCCAACCAGGAGGATGAAGCTACTTGGGTTGTAATATTGTGGGCTCTCAGATCATAGGTCTACAGATGATGTACTTTGAGAGAATGTTTCATCCTTTTATTGAAGGTTTAGTTAGCTTAGGTGAAATCTGCCTCAGAAGAGGATTGGTGTGTGCTTGTCTGTACAGTATCGCGTCTTCTTTGTGGACAGGTAACTTTCATCTGTTCAACTGATGTACCGGTCTCTTGTTCTGTTACATGTATGAGGATTCAGGTGGGTAGGTGGGGTGGGGTGGGTTCCCATATCGAAGTGCCTGTAGATGTGTATACAGTGGTACCTGCTGTATGTGGCCACCCTTTCTGCCACAAAAAGTGGCCACATACAGCAGGTGACCTGTCACCACAGGTAAATTAACGAACAAACTGGCTCTTGTAGCCAGAAAAAATGTAGCCACAAAGAGCAGGTGACCCAATACTGCAGTGGCTGCATAGCAGGTATCACTGCATACAGTGGAACCTGTTTTGAGAGACCACACCTAGGGCTGGTAAAAATTGGTCACATAAGGCAGGTGGTCTCTCAATGGAGGTGCATCAACATGGGGAAGATGGCAAAAGGGACTTTGGAAATATGGTCTTAAAAGGCAGGTGGTCTTTCATTACAGTGGTCTCTGAAAAGAGGTTTCACTGTAGACACATACCAATACAAATTCCATTATACGGTCGTCCCTGTCTTAAGAGACTGCTCCAATGAAAGCCCACTTGTATTGAATGACCACCTTTCAGAATATTGCTTAGTACCTTTCATCTTATTAAATAAGCCTCCTATGAAAGGCCACCTGTCTTGAGAGACCACAGTTATCCGATGGCATGGTACATGTATTTGAAGACAGGTTTTACTGTATATTGTAAGTATTACTTTCCCTGTTGAAGAAAGCCAAAATGACACGAGTCATAATGAAAACAGTATAAATAATGAGTTCTTTGACACATCAAGAACTGCCCTGAAGAGTCTCTGTCTATAATAAATAGTATTTATGTTTATACAATGAAGCCTGACTTAAAAGACCACATCTAGGGATGACGTAACTGTGGTCTCTCAAGAAAGGCAGTATTTTATTGGACGTAAAAATGTGATGAAAATAAACACTAGTATTAAAAGTATCCTGAAAAGGTGGTCTCTCAGAACAGTCTCCCAAGACAGGTGGTCTCTCGGAACAGTCTCCTAAGACAGGGGGTCTCTCAGAACAGTCTCCCAAGACAGTTGGTCTCTTGGAACAGTCTCCCAATACAGGTCTTACGGTGATTAACTTTTATAGCCTCATTTTTTGGAAACATTTTCTTTGTTTATTACTTTGTCATAGAATGCCATTGACTTTACATAGCTGGCCTTTTGTGTAGCTTCTGGAGCAGTTTTTCATGCGTGCATGATGTAACACCATAAACGTATCTTTTATCTCCATTTTTGGAAGGACTGGTGCACCCAAACAAAGGAAAATTGCCTTTGGATGTTTGAAAACTGATGTTCCTGCGCTATCTACCCGTGAAATGGAGCATTATGTGTGGTACACTGGCTGTCCTAGTAGAAAAGATCGTACTTGAATTTGAGCTTGAAAACATTTGTAAGATGAAAAAGAACTGTTTGATCCTGATGTATGAAACGGAGCCTTAATGTAAAGGACAAAAAATATGTTTTGCTTCTCATTTCAATGAGCTGGATGTCCATCATGGTAATGCAAGCCTTTTATATTACCAAGGACACAAAAAGATGGCGATGTACAAAGAATGATTTCCTTTGACTGGTCAGCAATGTTAACCCTATCTGTCTCACTTGTAGTGAGAGTGGTACAGTGACTTATATTGACACATACATGTACAGTGTTCCTGTCTTGAGAGACCACTCCAATGAGAGACCACATGTCTTAAGAGGCCCCGCCTACGAGAGACCACCTGTCAATAAGAGAGGACTTATCTGTACTTAGGAGTGGTCTTTGACCAAGGAAAACTTGATCTGCAGCAGTATGGAGATAAAGAAGACCTTTCCAGGTACTGCTGAACACTACTCACCACACGGTTAAACTCCAATGCTCATTAGAAGGAAATCAAGGTTTCAATGCCTATCACTTGACCACAAAAGCTACATATGGTTTAGAAAGAGTCAACATGGCCAATACAGTGAAACCTGGCTTGAAAGACCACCGCTATGATAAATTGGGGTCTCTCAAGACAGGTGCTCTTTCATATACATGCAAGGTATAAATAAAATAAAAAGTACTAAGAAAAACAGGAAAAGGTGATCTTTGTGGGAGGGCCTCATAGTTATGATGTCATCATATAGTGTGGTCATGTGATAATTAGCTTCCTTTCATATCTTCATGTGATCAAGGCCCAGATAGAGGACCAGTGCCTGGGAAACTGTTTGTTGCTAGTTGTCACATGACTGCTCTATATAATGACATCACAATTAAGAGTCCCGCCCCTAAAGTTACAAGCTGAAAGTGACCCAGTTTTCCCTTGGTGTCATGGTATGCTGGATGTCTTGAAGAGCCATGAACATATGCTCTACACATATCTGTGTACCTAGCTTTTTGGTAAGAATAGCAGCATTCTGCTATGCCATTGGAAACCTTCCAGAGGCTTCTGTACAAGAAAAAATTATAATTATGCAGCCCAATCAAGCAAATGATGGCATATAAAATATCTTTTTACATCTGCCAATGAGAGACAAGTGCCCACTTGGTGGAAGACCCATTATTGTGGAAAGTAAAGGAAATTAAAACAGGACCAGAGAAAACTGTCCATTACAGACTGGTGTCCACTTGGTGGATGGTCCTTTATTGTGGGAATTATGGAAAATTAAAACAGGATAAAAGAAAACCTGTCCATTACTGACAAGTGCCTACTTCATAGAAGGCACATTACCATGGGAAATATAGGAATTTAAAACAAGACCAAAGAAAATTGTCCAGTAGGGACAAGTTCCCACTTGTGAGGGGTGCTGACCTGAACAGGTTTTACTGTATCATGAAAAGGTGGTCTTTCAAGGCAGGTGGTCTCTCATTGGAGGGGTCTATCATGACAGGGACTGTGCAGTACTGTATTGATTAATTCCTGGGCTAGAAGTCACAAGTCTTACCATGCATGTATTCTGTACACATTTTACTTGTCAAATGTGTTTCTGGGATATTTACATTTCTGAGATGATGATTTCTGTTTCTTGCCAGCAAATCTTGCTTGGTTAATGGACACAACTGACTTTTATGTGTCTGTTTCATGTCTAAAGGAAATTAAATTTTGTAACCTTTAGGTGATGAAAACAGAATTTACTTTATGGTTCCAATGTGTGTCTTGTTATTTGGTTTGGTTGATATGACAATGTCAGCCCACTTCATTGCAGGCTAGGGTCAAGAGTTTGTGTTGTGAAAGTACCACAATGTTTTTAATACTTCAATTACTTTACATGCAATATATTGTAGTTCTCCATTTTTATCCTGTGCATTGCAAGCAATATATGCTGACATCATGGATGGAATGACATATGCTGAAAAGAGACATACGGTGTAGGGTTAAAATTTAAACCGATGACAAATTTTGTAATGAGGCTATCTGCAGGCCTGAGAAGTCCACGAAAATGTCATTTTTTGTAATACTGTATACTTGCCCTAAACAGTCACGAAGCCCAATTCAAAGCAATACAATTTTTTTTTATTATATGCATATTATGCGATAAACAGACCTTAGTATCCTAGAGAAATGTCAAATGTTGTAGATATCGTATGCTTGCTCTTTAAATAGGTCCCAGGCCTAAGGCCAAGTAAAATTTTGTTTTGTATATGGGTACAGGCTCCAAAACATATTATGAGTAGTTACCCGCTGAAGACCCTTGACTATATTTGGGCTAATGCAGCCTTTGTCAAAACTTTTCAGATGAATATGGATAATATATGTAATAGTGCTTTTATCTTTATATAGGTTTGACAGTGACAGGTTAGCTTATGGATCGAGCAATAGAGTTTGAACTATGGAATTAGGTAATAAAGACTTGGAAGTGGTTCTAGACGATAAGACTCAAGTATAATATACATGTACAGTCTACTTAGCCTAAAAATAGGCCTGAAGGCCTGAGACAATTTCAAATTTTGTATTTTACACTTACCCCTAGAACAGGCATCAAGACCTGAGACAATTTCAAATTTTTTATGGTTAAACCTGACTTGTAGGACCACCCCTTAGGTCAACCAAATTTTGCTCTTTCAAGACAGAGGTCAGTGTATTACACAAAGGAATAAAAAAATTACATGTATATACCTGCCTTAAAAACAAACTTCCAGGCCTGAGGCAATGTCAAATTTTGTATTTTACACTTACCCCTAGAACAGGCATCAAGACCAGATACAATATCAAAGTTTGTATTTTATACTTACCCTTAAAACAGGCCTTAAAGTACAGGCCTTTATCAATTTTAAAGTTTGTATTTTTGTACTTAAACCAGAAACTAGCCTCAGGGCCTGAGGTAATGTCAAATTTTGTATCATATATTTATCCAATAAACAGGCCTTAAGTATTTTGTATTTTATGATTACCCATGAATAATTTTTTTGTACAGGTCCGGCTGTCTGTGTGATCAATCTCTTTTTTGTTTGATGTTGCGATATTTCAAAAATACCTTGGTAGATCTCGATAAGCTTCAGCACAAAGATATTTCATAAATCAAACAGGAGTAACAGACCATTACATTTCATTATTTTAGTTGAAAGTCAATCTAAGTCAAAAACCGTCCAAATCTTGACAAAGATGAATTGAGAAGATGTTTTTGTTAATTATTGTGGCATTAAATACAATTAAGCCTTCTTGTGAAAGATAACCCATTTGCAGTTGGGGTGACCAAATTGTGGGCTTTCAAGACAGGTAGCTATCTTCATAGGGTGTATAAACAGGATGAGAAGTATTGAGCAAAGTGTTCAGGATAAATGGTCTTTCGAGACAGGTGGTCTTTCATTGGAGTGATTTCTCAAGACAAGGACCACTGAAGTGAAATCTTGGAGAGACTTGTCTTAACTCTTTCAGTGACAACTAAAGTCGAACTACTTAAAAGCCAAGTGCTCTGATTTATAATAAGGATACTAGGTTCATATACCTTGTAAAAACACCTTCCATTCAAGTATCAGCCTACTTACATTTACATAGAATATAATAGTCCAGGTCAACAGCTTTCATCAGCACGCTTTGGGCTTAATGCTTCCAAAGTGCACCTAGGAAAGGTGTTGACTCTGTCAAACAAAATGGTACTGAGAGAGTGAAGCCAGGAGCTTACACGCTAGTTTGTTGTCGTTTAGATCTTGTCTGCATGCAGTTGCCGGCAAAAAATCTCTGTCTCATTTAAAAAAAAAAGATTTTCTAATTAGTTAAATTTGGTACAAGGTTCATCTTTGAAGCAAAGATGATTAAACAGGATCTAGTGCTGTCAATGTAAGAACATTAGACTCAGAGCTGCATGCCCGCTGGGTACCCAATAGGAAGATAAGTGACACAGAGTCTGACTCCACTGGTGTCTAAGGTGGTCTACATCCAGCAATAACATCAATTTTGGATGACTCAGCAGAGTTTAGAGAGAAATGTGCAATGTGGGAGCTATCCCTAAACCCCAGTGTTGTCTTCTCTTTTTTTTTTATTTAAATGGTCAAGTAGTCATGGCAGCTAAAAAAACAGTCCAATATAGCATCTCATTCTTTACCAATTTCTCATTTTCTCTTATATTTATATGTTAATAAATTGTTTCAGTAAAATTCACATCAAAATCTGTGCTCCTGTGGAAAAAGATACCAGATTCAAATTTCCCATTGAAACAACATCCATTAACCCATTCCACCCTGATAGAAGACTGAGTCAACAGCTTTCCTTAGCACACTATTTGTACAATGCGCCAAGGGTGCGTCAAGGAAAGCTGTTGAACATGGGCATATAATTTGTAATGATCTTCCATGCAAGTCTCACCCAAAATTTTGAAAAATAATCCCTGAATTAGTAAAATACAATTAGCAGACAACATTTAGATATTGGCGGAAAAAGCGTCATTAGGGTGGAAAGAGTTAAGTACCTGCAAGCCTATATACTCAGAGAAAAGAAGATTATGGTCCAGGTCAAGAACTTTCCACAGCATGTTTTGGGTGTGCCAGGGCCTGACTTAACCCTTCCCCCCTTGAATTAAGACTGAGTCAACAGCATTACTTGGCATGGGGCATTCATTGCTGCTTGCACCTGTATCTTCAAAGACAACCTACATGTACCTCCATCTTTAACCCATTCAGTTTCAATTGAGCCAGGTAAAAATGCAGCCATGTCAACTGTCTTAATTCCAATTTGCCATTAAGGTCTGGTTTTAATAAAAAAATGAATAGAAATGCCAGAGTTTAGTCAACAGCTTTCCCTGATATCCATTGGGCACTTAATGCCTTACCTCTGACAAGGAAAACTGTTGACTCACTCTAATTCTAACCCCCAAAGAGTTAACCCAGTTATCGCTCACTAAGCAGATTTTCTTCCTCCCCCAATCGAATCCGTGGTTGAAAGATAAAAATTTAAAAAATTCATATCAGTGAATGAAAACACTATGAGGTTTGATACTTTTAATATAAACATAAAGCAAGTGAGGTATGCATGCATATTCTTGAACCCGCCTGATACTTTTTCTTTGTGTGTTTTTTGATTGTTTGTTCTTTGTTTTCATCCGAAAAGCCTGAGCATCTGCAAATGTTAATTTGTTTGTCCTCCAAGGCAATGGTGTGTTAAGTCTGCATCCTTATGCACATGTATGATACATGTATAATACTATTTTTGTGACAATGTAAGCGTATCATACTCAATGATGGTTCCTTTTTAGGTATTAAATAACACAGATATCTTGCTGCTGGAATATTAACAGGACATGAAACAAACAAACAAAAAAGTTAATAATTCACTTTTGGATTGGCATTTCTATAGCTGAAATCTCTATATACATGCATATATATATTATATATAACAATGTAAATCAAAAGTACATGTACATGTAAATGAAAACAGCCATTACTATTATATAACTAAGGAATGGTTTGTCATTTTCAGAAGTGTACTGTGCATACAGACAGTACATACATGTGTATATATATATATATATATATATATATATATATATATATATATATATATATATACACACATACATATATAGTAAGGGGAAGGGGGTGATTGTGGTGTACTGTTTCAATATGGCAATAAAATAATGATGAAGTACTCACAAGCAAATATGGTACTGGCCACTGGGTAGAAAATAAAAGTAGACTAAATGATATATTAAGTACCTTTGAAACTAAATCTACACTGAATGTATCCAAATTTGTTTTTGTTTGAAATTTGTGACTTTCATTTGAAAAAAAAAAATGTTTTAAATTTTTTGGACCTGTCAATTCCATGCACCCATGCCACATAAATGCAGGAGCTCTGCTGCAAGTTACTTAATGTACATACATGGACTGCTTTGCCTGAAGTTGGATTTGTACTGCCACATCCCATGATCTTGGTGGAAAAAAACATGAGGATATATTGTCAGACTGGATGTGAGCCAACCCCAATTAGCCAATCCAGCATTTTTCCAGCATCCTGGTGGAAAAAACAAAAAGAAAGTGACTCCTATGTCCTGGCCTAATGGCCACACAAAGCAATGTGGCTGCTTACAGCAATGGTTGCTTACAGCAGATACCAGTGTATCTATAATCTCCACCTGCATATCTATGTATAAATGTATTGATCTTACTTTATCTCTGTCTGTCTATAATTATCTATATTTTGCATGCACATTCTACATGTAGAATACTATCTTGCCCAGATGGTGCAGTCAGTGTTAATATCACTCACTTCTGTCCTGTAGGCTTAAACAAAGTGAAATGGTGACCATACAATAAAATATGTTCATTTTGTTACTGGTAAGATATGAATGGTTAATGTAGATATGATGACGTATAAAAATGGCCTGAGAATGTACCCCAGACAGAAGAAAATGTGGGTATGATCGATAGACTGTCAGTTGGTACACATGGGCTGTGGCATTTGACTGTGTTATGGGCTAGCCAGACACTGTCTTCTCCTCTGTGTCTATGTCATCATTAGACACTTGGGACTTCCTGATGTCGTCTCAAGAAAAAGTGCTACATGTACTTTAAAACATGCAAGGCAATTGTATGAGTGTTAGCCCATGATGTTGGGTATGACTTTACCAAATATAAGGTAAAGATATGGAGGTGCCATCACATAAAAAAAACGTGTCTGGAAATTTAAGGCTGTGAAACAGACTTTGTTTGTTTGTTTGTTTTGAGAAATACTTGATGGTTTGTTGCTGATGACCAAGCTGTTTATACATTGTGAATCCATTTTAGCCATTGAAATATTGAATGTTTAAAAAATTTTCATCAAGTCTGATTGTATTGATTCCTGTAAGTACAGTGGTGCCCCTCTTCCCTTATAAGGCCCCTCTCACCAGAGGCCACCCCTCTTGAAAGGCCAGCACTCTTATGCAGAAAGTATGGTATTTCTATTATATTCTCCACCTCAAGAGAGGCCGCCCCTCTTATAAGGCCACTTTTTGGCTGCATTTGGGGTGGCCTTATAAGAGGGGGACCACTGTATAGGTTTAGTTGCTGTTTGTGTCAGCATATCAGTTCACATGTATGTCTGCACTGCAGAGGCAGGCAAGTACATTTGTATATGCATGCACAATCTCGCTATTGCCCGACAGGCTAAGCAGACTGGGCAACATGCACCCATTCTTATGGAAGATGAGGTGAAGCATATAACAATTAAAGGTGACAACTTTAAAGATACAATAATTGATAAAATCTAACACAGAAAATGATCAAATTCTGTCATTATTTCAAAGCATGAACACTCGGTTCATTAGCTATTCCAGACATAATAACAGCAATGTAACACTTTTAAACCTTCTCATATTTCTGATAGGGCTCTTTTGAGAGGCAGTAAAAATAAACTTCTCTTAAAATGAAGTTAAAAATATTTTCCTGAATTGTGGACCTTTCCTTTCATGTATTTTAAAACACCTGCTCTATGAAATTTGTTTTTTTGTTGGAAATTTTCACAAAAAAGAAAGAAAGCTCCACAAAACTTTGCAACTGAAGGCAAAAATTTTTTATTAATTAATATCCTGAAATATTAAGAATTATGAAAAAGAGGTATTGTGATGATAGACCATTTAGCAGACTTTAAATTTGAGACAAAAATTTGCTTATGATCGTGATTTGGTATGTCTGGATCATACAGAAGTCTGGATCATACAGTACAAACAGAGGTCTGGGTCATATATACATGTATCATACAGAGGTCTGGATTATACATATCATACAGAGGTCTGGATCATTCAGATCATACAGTATCTGGATCATACAGTTCGAACAGAGGTCTGGATAATACAGATCATACACAGGTCTGGATCATACAGATCATACAGAGATCTGGATCATACAGTTCAAACAGAGGTCTGGGTCATACAGATCACATAGAGGTCTGGATCATACAGTTCAAACAGAGGTCTGGGTCATACAGATCACATGGAGGTCTGGATCATACAGTTCAAACACAGGTCTGGGTCATACAGATCACATAGAGGTCTGGATCATACAGGTCATACAGAGATCTGGGTCATATATATCATACAGAGGTCTGGATCATACAGATCATACAGTATCTGGGTCATACAGTTCGAACAGAGGTCTGGATCATACAGATCATACACAGGTCTGGATCATACAGATCATACAGAGGTCTGGATCATAGAGTTCAAACAGTGGTGTGGATCATACAGTTCAAACAGAGGTCTGGATTATACATATCATACAGAGGTCTGGGTCATACAGTTCAAACAGAGGTCTGGATCATACAGATCATACAGAGGTCTGGATCATACAGATTATACAGAGGTCTGGATCATACAGATTATACAGAGGTATGGATCATACAGTTCAAACAAAGGTCTGGATCATATATATCATACAGAGGTCTGGATCATACAGATTATACAGAGGTCTGGATCATAAAGGTCATACAGAGGTCTGGATTTTACAGGTCGTAGAGATATCTGGATTGTACAGGTCATACTACAGGTATGGATCACACAGGTCATAAAGAGGTCTGCATCATACAGATCATACAGGGGTCTGGATCGTACAGAAGTCAGGATTATACAGTTCAAACAGGTCTGGATAATATATATCATACAGAGGTCTGGATCATACAGTTCAAACAGCAGTCTGGATCATACAGTTCAAACAGAGGTCTGGATTGTACATATCATACAGAGGTCTAGATTATACAGAGGTCTGGATCATACAGTTCAAACAGAGGTCCGGACCATACATATCATACAGAGGTCTGGATCACACAGATCATACAGAGGTCTGGATTATACAGATCATACAGAGGTCTGGATCATACATATCATACAGAGGTCTGGACCATACAGATCATACAGAGGTCTGGATTTTACAGGTCATAGAGATATCTGGATTGTACAGGTCATACTACAGGTATGGATCACACAGGTCATACAGAAGTCTGGATCATACAGGTCATCCTACACAAAATATGACTCCTACATGGTAACCTACAGCGCAGTGTTGAATTAAGCCAAAATCTGACAAGTCGTGTACAAATATGCCTTTTGTGCCATATCCATATATGTATACAAGCTAGATACATTAAGGAAAGCTATTGACTAAGTCATACTCTGACCAGGAATGGGTTAAGCAAAGCTATTGACTGAGTCTTATTGTGGCCCGAAAGGTGTTAATGACCCAGGATTTGCAGAGGAAACTTTTGTCAAGGGGAAAATTATCACCATTGATTTCCGTTAGGAGTTTCATTTACAAGACAGGATCTTTTGAAGATAAGAGATTTTTTAAAAAATGGAGAAAATAAAGCTGATGGCATTAAAACTAAGTTGCAATGGGCAGCCAGCAGTTGTCATGTAAGGAATTATGGCGAAGAAGGAGATGTGTCGCTGACTTAGGCTTGTCTGACAGATGGGAAGGAAAATCCAGACAGTACACAGAGGAAAAACAAACTAAAGCAATGCCGTATACGTCGCAGTCTGATTAGGCAATCAGACTGTTTGCCTTATACCCGTTCATCAATATAGCGGCCTTTGTCCCACAATGCTGATGGGTAATTAACAACAATACCATAATTTTCTTGTCAGCATGACTTCTATGCATCAATTTTCATGAAGAATACACTGTTCTGACAAGTACTCGTGATCAATATATGCATTTTCTTCTATGCTGGAAAAAACACGACCTTCAAATAAGCAGAACAAGAAGGCAGATGAGGCGGGTGAAACAGTATCGTAAAAAGTCTTAGGGAGTTGGGTCAAAGGTAGCTATGTTTTACATGTGCAAAAATAAGGTAATGAAAAAGAATTGTCCTTGAGTAAAAGACATGATAGTACTCCTTCATGCTGAAATATGGATGTTCTTTTACATGTACACTTAGCTGGAACTCATTGGCAAGACGTCACGTCATAAAAGCCTTCTTTCAAGTACTTGTATTACTGTTCTAGTATAAAGTCATGTCACAATTTTGTTATTTTTCATGTATTTATATTTTTTTATTTATTTTTTTTGGATATAACCAAGATTGTATATCATTTTATTATCTGTTTTCCTGGATTTTCACTAACAAATATATCAGTTCCCAAGTATATACCTTTAAATCGAAACTGTAATGTGAAACTAATGTTACGTGATTCAGTTTCATAAATGACACATGGTTGTAATCACTAGTAACTTGTTTTGGCGTTAGTAGGTGCGTTTCGGTGTTTCAGTGCAGTTCCCGGCGTAACACAGCATTTGCCGCCATTGAAAGGGTGTCAAACACTGGCAAACGCCGACTAATGCTGGCAAACACCAACCAATGCTGGCTAACGCCGAGCCCCAAAAGGCTTAATTGGATTTTGGCGTTTCCCAGCGTTAGTCGGCATTTGCCGGTGTTTGTAACACTGGCAGACACTGTTTTAAGCAGGCAACGCTGTGTAACGCCGGGAACCGCCCTGAAATGCCAAAACAAGTTACTAGTGAATGTTGTACTTGTCCGATTTGTAAACCCACACAGGAAGAATAAAGCCTGAAAAGTTGCTGACAAATTAGTTTGATGTGACTCGTTATTATGAGAGGAAACCTGTCAGGACAGACCACTGGTATACTAGGGACAACCAAATCATGTTCTCTTCAGAGAGGTGGTCTCTCATTGCAGTGATCTCTCAAGACTGGCCACTGTGTGCAATTCCTGGGTGTTGCCAGTATCTTGTCTACAGGTCTTTATCCATCATGTGCATGCAGCACAGTGTCAGAAACCATCTTCATAGGAGAGTTTTTGAACCTGAAATTCACAGCCTGTTGACTGTAAGCCAGACTTGCAGGGTAACATTAAATTTGCTAATTATGGCTTCCTTTTAGTTAATGGTCCCAAAGGCTTAATGCCTGTGTGGTTATAGCCATTCATGCTGAAGAATGATACACATGCAGGCTAACAGTGCAATAAGATCACTAAATTAACTCTCTAAGTGCTAAATGTTGGACTGAGTAAACACTGCAGCTTTCCTCGGCATGCATTGGGAGCATACAGGCCAAGAAAAGCTGTTGACCTGGGATATTTTCTTTGGAATTAGAGGCATGCTGGTACTTGAATGAAAGGTCTTTTTATGAGGAATACAAATCTGGGATCCTAAAGATAATTCAGACTTGTCTGACTTAAGTAGATCGGCTTAAGACGTGATTGGCACTGAAGGAGTTAGGTCATTATCAGGTATGTACAGTATGTTATTATGGCTGAGCGTGGTGGAGTTAAGCAAGAACTGTGTATCTTAATTCCAAAGAGCTTTCATCCAAGCATCTATTATACAAGTGGGAGCATCAGTGCCACATCTTCCATGTACAGTGGTCTTGAGAGGCCACCCCTAGGGTAGGTGAAAATGTGGTCTCTCCAAACAGGTGGTCTTTCATTAGAGGTATAATAACATGGTAAAGATAGCACAGTGATCTGAGAGAGTGGTCTTAAAAAGATATGCGGTCTCTCATTCAAGGGGTCTCTCAAGACAGGTACTGCTATAGTTCTGCACTGTATATGTCTAAATCTACAGGTAAATTAAGCAATGAAATCACATTTGATTAAAAAAATGTTGCAAATTTAGGCTTTTAACAGCCAAATGAATTTATAAACAGTCATCAGTGGAAACCCATCAAGCATGTTTCATAGCCTTAAATTCCTGGACATGCTTTTTTTCATGGTGGCTGCTAGTCTTTACCTTAATTGCATTGGGTAGATTTATACACACTTGAATTTTAAAATGTATGAACATGGAAAAATGGCAAATACATAGATAATATATCACAAGTTCTGGCTTAATATGGCAAGACTTGAAGAGCTTATATGAAGCAGTATATGCACAAATACACAGATAAGATAGCAAAATTCAGATTTAAGCTTTCCTCCAGAACAGGATTCCATATATATTCATGTACCTTCATAACATTAATACTGAAGCCAATTCTGAAGTCAGTAGCACAGTCATTGTCAGTTAACTCTTTCAGTGCCAACCCTGACTGATGTTGAACTACATAGAACACACTGCTCTTAATTATAATAAGGGTGCTAGATTCACTCTCCTCACAAAAAACTGTCGTTCAGGTTCCAGCGTGCCAATAATTCCAGAGAAAATTATGGTCCGGGTCAACAGCTTTCTTCAGACTGCTGCAGGAGCATGGCACTCAAAGGGTACTGAGCAAAACTGTTGATTAGTCCAAAATGTGACATTAACTCATTCCATACCAGTCCCTGATATTTACGTATATTTACCTAGATTTAAGATAACAATAGCATTTTAAAATTCTTAATGAAAAGAGCTTTCATTCAAGTACCAACTTGCCGATCGTCTTAAGTCAGTGGTTCTGGCACTGCCTGGCAAGTCATGCTGCAGCTGCCCCAAGGGCAGCTGCTGCATGACTTGCCAAGCACTGCCATAACCACTGACCAAGGCTTGTGACCATAGTGTGGAATGAGTTAAAAGAGTTAAGTCATGGCTAAATGCCACACTGAGCGACTGGAGTAACCCTTTTGAGGCTATATACCTACAGAACGGCAGCAATGTAACTTACTAGCCAGGAAATGAAAAAGCTGCATCATGTCCAAGGTTTTCTAGATGATGTCATAGTAGAGTTAATCATTTTTTAAAATTTTTTTTTGTTTTTAAGTTGACTAAGTTGGGTTATATTTGAGTGCATTACAATAAGTCTAATTCATGATGCCACAGCGTCATAGCAGTTAAAAAAAATAGAAGATGACTGATGATTCAGTCTTGTATATTTAGTAAGAGTTTGAAATAGAAAACAACAGCGACCAGTTTCGGGCACAAAAATGTCAACAGGGGATTAGTCAGATTCCCTGGGATTAGTACTGCCTTGTACATAAATGGATGAATTGGAATAGACTACCAGTTCAGATTGAGGACTAATTGCTGACTTTACCATCCGAATGTATGAATACATTCACACATGTATAGGCTTTCCCCAATCCTGTGCTGTGTTCTCATGGCTTAAGGGTTAACAACCCCCTCCTCCAAACAAAGGCAAAGTTGTCAGAAGCAGGAGACCACAGCGAAACCTCTCTTTCACAAAAAAAAAAAAAAAAGAAAAAACCCACACGACACACATACACCCTTTAACTGATTCCATACTATGGTGACAGACATTGGTCAGTGGTTCTGGCACTGCCTGGCAAGTCAAGCTGCAGCTGCCCTTGCGGCAGCTGCTGCATGACTTGCCAGGCAGTGCCAGAACCACTGACTTAAGATTATAGGCATGTTGGTACTTGAATTAAAGCTCTTTTCATGAAGAATTTAAATATGCAATTGTTGTCTGAAATCTAAGTAAATTTACGGAAAAATCAGGGACTGGTATGGAATGAGTTAATGCTAAATTGTCCCGTACCCTCTTGTGCTGCAGGTGCATGTTGGTATTTTCTATAAACTTGTTTCTAGCCATGATATTAATAAATTTATCAGTCAGTTATCACCTCTTTAGTGACAAGACAGGTTAATTTTGATGTAAATTATGATACATTTCTATATATGCAAATTTATTGTTCTTTTTTCCTGGAAGTGAATATTTTTGGTTTTGCTACCTCAAGCCCTAGAGTTACCAGACCATTTGGCACTAGGGAGCTCATGTGTGCAAAAAAATCCCTCACCATTTGGGATGATTAAATTGTGGTCTCCCAAACCACGTGATCTATCATGGGAAGCATGATTAATATGAAAGGTATTAAATCTTTCCCCATTAACTGGCCAAAACTGGCTGGTGGTCAAATGTTGTTTGCCTTGGTGTTTCAACAAATATCAACAGTGATGAAAAACAGTTTGACTAAGAATTTCAGATGAGACCTATCAGATCACATGACCTAGCTCAACAGCTTAAAGTCATTATTGATAACATATAGCCATCTAGTGGTGAACTAGCATAACATGTTTGTTATTAAATGCAAATCCACAGTTATTATTTCCATGATTGAAATGTAGCCTACCATTGTTCTACTGGAGTTTGCCTGAGATAATTATTTCAGGCTTATCAACAACACAAACAACAAAAGCAGGAGAAGGGACTTCAAAGGGGCTCACTGACTGAGCAATGTGATTAACAGGATATGGCCATGACATCACAAGCTTTGAGGAGTGATGTCACAGGCCTTAAGAATGATGCTGTTACACCCCTTTCTTGAAAAGTGGTCCACTTTTATCAGTCCATTTTTGGTGATCTGCTTTGTCTTTAACTTGGCATGGTTTGGCTACTAAGTGCCTGGCCCATGCCAAGGAAAGCTGTTGACTCATTCGTCATTCAAGGGGAAGGGGTTAAATGAGGCATCCTGGAAAGGTGATCTTTCAAGAGAGGTGGTCTCATTGGAGTAGTCTCGAAAGACATGGATCACTGTATAAAGTGGCTAACCTGGTGATCTGGTGGCCTGTGATCTGATTACCTGATGACCTGGGTCACCCTGTCATGACAGGGCCCTTCTGCAGTTTGAAATGAAAACAATTTTTTGTATAAGAAATTCAACTGAAAATATTAAAGCAGATGATTAATATTTAACACCTGGTACTTGTACTGCACTGTAAATTTGCTTAATTTTGGTGTTTTATTAATTTTTGTTTATTTCACTAATGGCAGAAATATATGCATGCAAGCAGCAATGTAATGGGATTTTTTTTTACCTGCTACAGACAAAGTTTGGTGGGTGCAATGTCTGGCTCAGCCAACTGTTCAGCTGTCCAATTGTCCATCGTACAATTCTCATGATCCTTGCAAGCAGAATATCTCAGGACTCACAGGCCTTGCAAGCAAAATATCTTGGGACTCACAGGCCACATCAAACTCAAATTTACATCAATTGTACCTTGACACTATTTCTTAACCTGATTACACTTTTGTAACCTTAGCCTCATTTTTGAGGTCATAGGACCCATTTATGTGCAAAGCAGAGGGTTTCTTGGCACAGCTTGGGCACTTGGCACCCAACTCATTCCAAGGAAAGCTATGGACTCAGCCTTAAGGCAAGGGGAAAGGGTTCGTGTCCAAAACCAAGGACCAAGGCGAAATTAAACACAATATCCAATGATACATTGACTAGCAAGTTAAAATGGTATTGATAGAGTTGAGGATGAATGAGTTAATGACCAGGAACATGATATTGAATGAGTTAATGACCAAGAGCATGATATTGAATGAGTTAATGACCAAGAGCATGATATTGAATAAGTTAATGACCAAGAGCATGATATTGAATAAGTTAATGACCAAGAGCATGATATTGAATAAGTTAATGACCAAGAGCATGATATTGAATAAGTTAATGACCAAGAGCATGATATTGAATGAGCTATTGACCAAGGATTGACTTTGAATGAAATAATGTCCCAGGATAATGATATTGAGTTAGTTAATGGCCCAGAACATGATGTTGAATGAGTTGATGACTAAGGACATGATATTGAATTAGTTAATGACCAAAAAGATGATACTGAATGACTTAATGATGGAGGACATGATATTGAATGTTTTTACATGGGCATGATCTTAAAAATAACGGCTTGGAGTTGGACAGAGATAAAAGGGTGTCTGTTTGCTGTTGTTTTCAATCAAGTTTTGCATGCAGGGGAGAAAATGTTGTCTGATCAAATAAAAAAGCTCCTAGTTCTTGCCAGAAGCTAAAGAACCGTCCTCCTACCTATTAACTCTTTCAGTGTTAATCTTAAAGAGTCACTTGAATTTTCAGAATGATTCCAGATGAACCCTTAAAGTGCTTATTTAAGATTGAGTCAACAGCTTTCCTTGGGACACTTTGCGCGCAATGTATGCAAAGTGTCCAACAGAAAGCTGTTGACTAAGACTATTTTTTGCTTTAGACTTGGCTTGCTGGCATTTGAATGAAAGGTATCTTCATGACGTATTTGAATCTTTTAATCATTATATGTTTAACGGTAATGAGAAAACTACCATAGCAGTGATTAATCAGAGTTGAAATTTCTTTTACAAAGAGACCTTTCATTCAAGTACTAGGATGCCTGTAGTTTTAGAGAGGATATAATAGATCCAAGTAAACAGCTTTCTGTGGTGATTTTTGGTATACATTGCAGCCAAAGCACACAGGGGAAAGCTGTTGACTCAGTCTCCAATGTGGCAATGAAGTGGTTAACATGACCACTGTCAATGAAAACAAGTCAGCAATGGAATGTGTCATTTATAGATGGCACTGCAGGTTACTTCCCCTGACAGCCACCCACTGCAGGTGGAGGTACCTGGGTATAAACAAAAGCTGCTTCATTCATTGGTTGAAAATGTTTTGTGACACACAGGAAGCAGGTGCTGCCACCAATCAGTTGAGCATATATCGAGCATGCCCAATTGTCAATGGTTTCAAGGTGTTACATTGGAAATTACTGCATAAAGTATCAGGAAAAACACAACTCTAACCTACCTGACTGAAGTGCACTCTACAGGGCGGGCACAAGAACTACCATTTTTTCCTGTCCCTTTTTGGTAGCAGTGACAAGAGAGTTTACTTTCAGGTTGCCATAGAGAGCTTTTGGTAATTAAAAAAAAAAAAAAAAAAAAGAAAAGAAAAAAACTTCAAAGTTAACCCTTGCACAGCAAATACCAACTCAGCTGTTCATGGATATTGTCATTATTGTTATAGATGTACCAAGCATCTGTTCAGAAACTTTCCATTAAAATTTGTTGGGAAATTTAAATAAAAAGAAAGCAAAAAACAAAACAATGATGTTTTAAAACTCTGCTTGTTACCATCAATCAGTTTTGGTATGGAAAGGGTCAATGCTTATTTCACTGCAGGCAAACTTTGTGCCATCTGACATTGTTGGAATGATAACTGTAATGGCTTTCAACATCAAAGGATCTAGAATATGGAAACTTGGGTAAGCACTCACCCAGTCCTGTTTTAAATGAGTCAACAGTGTACTCATCAGACACTGATAACTGAGAGCACTCACCCAGTCCTGTTTTAAATGAGTCAACAGTGTACTCATCAGACACTGATAACTGAAAGCACTCACCCAGTCCTGTTTTAAGTGAGTCAACAGTGTACTCATCAGACACTGATAACTGAAAGCACTCACCCAATCCTGCTCTAAATGATATTTCCGTACTGACATACAGACCCAGGGATATTCATTTTCCATACCAGCATATTGGAAGTTCTCTTATTTTCTGTGCTTTGTACTGGCCATTATTTTAGAATATTCTAACATGTATATGCTGACATAAAACTCTGCCTATTTTATTGTGCCAGGGAAGCAAGACACAATTCACACTTTTAAGATTCCCTGCTCCTTTGTCCTGTATGTTAACTCATTCCATACCATGGTCACAGGCCTTGGTCAGTGATTCTGGCACTGCCTGGCAAGTCATGCTGCAGCTGCCTTTGTGGTAGCTGCAGCATGACCTGCCAGGCAGATCCAGAACCACTAACTTAAGACTATAGGCATGTTGGTACTTGAACAAAAGCTCTTTTCATGAAGAATTTAAATATGCAATTGTCGTCTTAAATCTAGGTAAATATACTGAAAAATCAGGGACTGGTATGGAATGAGTTAAAATTGTCTTTTTTCACATTGGTCGAAATGGGTCCTTCAGTGTGCAGCCTGGCATATAGTTTACATTATGCTTACCTAGTGTATACATGTACGTAGTAGCTATGCATATTTTGATTGCTGTATATCTCTGGCCACACAGGTCACAATATAAGAAACTTAACTTATACAGTAAAACTTCATTAATATTGGCACGTAATTATCTGTCTGACATATTCACTTAATTACACAAATTTCGAGGGACTTAAAGATCAAATCCTTTGCTGACTCATATATCTGACATATTCACATATCTGACACATTTTTCTGGGACTAGATGGTATCACTATATGTAATGTGTTTTTGCTCCAAAACCATGATAGTAACTGAACAAAAATTGAAAACTCATGACTTTTCCCATTATTAGAGAGGTGAGTGACCTGAAACTACTTCACAGTGGTAGCTATAAGGTATGAAGAAAGATTGATAAGCATACTGAGGGTTCCATGGAGTCGGCTGGTGCCTGGCAGCTAGGCTTAATTTCTTTGTGGTTTGTCTCTACAACATGATCAAAAATAGGGGGACAGTGTGGCTGAAATGGAATATGAAGCTGCATTCTATTCAAACGTACATGTATCTGCCATATCAAAGGGTAATTTTTTGTGACTACAAGTATGTGCAGATACATGTTCATACTCAGATATTCTACATTAATCTCTGTTTTGTAGGACCATGTCAGTGAGAGACCACCTGTGTCCAAAGACCAACTTTTAAGGACATTTTAGCCAGTACTTCAGTGCTAGTCACACTTTCCCTATACAGTTAAAACTTGTTATAATGACACCATCTGTTCCTTAAGAGATGTGTCGGATAACTGAATATGTCAGATAAATGAATCAAATAACAAAGAAACTAAACATTTTCCCATGAAAATTTGTGTCATTATATTGAATATGTAGGATATGTGAGTGTTGTCATGATGAGGTTTCACTCTACTTTCTTTCAGATACTTAACTTAGTACTACAGTGGTACCTGATCTACAGACCACCTTTACTATAAGACCAGGTGTCTCTTTAAGACCCCTTTAAAGATCCTTTGCTGTATTGCTGTTAAATACACCTTCATTTTAAGCCCACCTGTATTAATTAAAAAAAAAACTATGTTTGTCAGCTATAGGGGCCGTCTTAAATAGCAGGTACCCCCATGTGCATATTTTTATACCTCCCATGAGAGACCAACTGCATTAAGATACCACAACATGGTGAGACCTAGAGACTTTCAGAGCAGGTCTTACCATGTATGTATCACTGCACAGCACAGTAGCACTAAGCATAAAGACCTCATGAGAGACCTACCTTTTAAACACCAGTGACCCTTTCACCATACCAGAATCTATTAATAGATTTACCTGTATATTAAGACCATATGCAATATGGGACCATATTTGGCGGTAGTGGTGGTGGTCTTGTATGGCAGATACTATTGCCTCCAAAACAGATCCAAGCTCCATGCTACGTCAACCATGCTGGGGTTTGCCCTTGTCTCACAAGGTTACTGTTTTGGCATTGGAAAAGTGACTCAGTTTCTAATTGGCTGAGTGTGGTTACCATGGTAACAAGCTCCATGCTATGTCTACTGTGCTGGAGTTTGCCCTTGTTTCACAAGGTTACTATTTTGGCATTGGAAAAGTGACTCGGTTTCTAATTGGCTGAGTGTGGTTACCATGGTAACAAGCTCCATGCTATGTCAATCATGCTGGAGTTTTCCCTTGTTTCACAAGGTTACTGTTTTGGCATTGGAAAAGTGACTCGGATTCTAATTGGCTGAGTGTGGTTACCATGGTAACAAGCTCCATGCTATGTCAACCATGCTGGAGTTTGCCCTTGTTTCACAAGGTTACTGTTTATTTCTAGTAAGCAACTATTTTGATGAAAAATGCAAATCCGGCCCTAGTCATAAAGATTTTTGGCCGACGATCAAACCATTTTTAGATCGGAAAAACAAGTCTTTCACTCCCAATATTATGCTAGCAGAAAATAACAAAATAGTTACAGATCAGGCTGAATTGTGTGAACTTTTTAATGGACACTATGTACACAACACAACAGAAACCACTTTTTTATCTGGGACATGGAGAAATTTTGAGGAGCACCCAAGTATAAAGGCTATAATTGGAGCTTCTCAGAACTATAATGAGTTAGCCAATGGCTTTACCTTTCATACTGTCTCAGAGAAACAGGTTTGTGAAAAACTTAAGGTATTACAAACTAAAAAGGCAACTGGGTATGATAATATTCCAGCCAAAGCTTTGAAAGCGTCAGCCAAATCTCTGGCATCACCCCTCACCAGTATTATAAACGAAGGAATTAAAACATCTAAATTTCCCGACAGCATGAAACTGGCTAACGTCCTACCGGTGTATAAGAAAAAAGATCGTTTAGCGAAAGAAAACTACAGGCCAGTAAGTATGCTACCTAGTCTATCAAAAATTTTTGAGAGCATTCTTGCTGAACAGCTGGAAGCTTTCTGTGAGGCGATTTATAACCCTATGATTTCAGCTTATCGAAAGGCACATAGTTGCAATACAATGCTTATTAAATTGACTGAAGACTGGAGAGCGGCTTTAGATTCCAAATATCATATCGGTGCTGTACTGATGGATTTGTCAAGGGCTTTTGATGAACTTCCTCATAGCCTGCTCCTTGCCAAATTAAAAGCCTATGGCATGGAAACTACATCTGTAAAATTGCTACAAAGCTACCTGTCAGAAAGATGGCAGAGGGTAAAAATTGGCCACATTCATAGTACATGGCAGCGAATATCTAAAGGCGTACCTCAAGGATCAATATTAGGTCCGGTGATGTTTAATCTGTTCTTAAACGATATTTATATGTGTGTCAAAGGCTGCGATATATACAACTATGCTGATGATAACTCTGTGAGTGTCAAGCATTTAGAGAAAGCACACATGGTACGCCAATTGCAAAGCAAAACCACAGAATGTGTACAGTGGTTTAAGGTGAATTACATGCAGGCTAATCCGACCAAGTTTCAGGCCATCTATCTTGGTCCCAATAAGAAAACAACCAAAGAAACTTCCTCTATTATTATGCCATCTCATATTGAAATCAATGATACAAAAATAGAATTTCAGGAGGAAGTAGTATTACTGGGTATAACTATCGATGACAAGCTTAGATTTGATAAACATGTCGCCAACCTCTGTAAAAAAGCTGCTAGACAGCTAAATGTACTTTGTCGTTTAAGACATTTGTTGGATGAAAAAACCAGAATGATAATATATAAAACATACATTATTTCAAATTTTAACTATTGTCCTTTGGTGTGGCATTTCTGTGGAGCCACTAATTTAAACAAAATGGAAAGTATCCAAAAAAGGGCATTAAAATTTGTTTTTGGAACTTCTATAGATGTATCCTATAGTGACTTACTGTCAAAAGCCGAGATGTCATCTTTAACTACACACAGACTACGTGCTTTGGCACAGCTGGTTTTTATGTCTGTTAACAAGATCGGGCCAGAGTATCTTCACAATATTTTTAAACCAAAGTTGCAGGCGATAAATCTTAGAAATAAAAATATTATGGCTATTCCTAAGTTTCGAACTGTAACATTTGGGAAACATAGTCTGCGCTACTTGGGGGCAAAAATTTGGAATAGCCTACCACAACATTTTAGAGACCAGATGAGTTTTAAAGATTTCAAAACATTACTTAACTGCTGGGATGGCTCAGAGTGCAGTTGCAACTTTTGCTTTAGGACATAATTTTTGACAGTAATCTTTCTTTCTTTCTTTCTTTTTTTTTTTTTTTCCCCAAAGAAGGGCAGACCAAGTGTGCTAGAGATAGCATGGAACTTGGTCAGCTTTTGAGGTAACTGATACTACAGTGAAAACTTGTTATAATGACACCATCTGTTCCCTTAGAAATGTGTCATATAACTGAATATGTCGAATAAATGAATCAACTAAAAAAGAAAATTAACTTTTGCCATTCAAAACTTGTGTCATTAAAATGGATGTGTCGGATATCTGAGTGTCCTTATAATGAGGTTTTACTGCACTGTCGGGAAGTGATACCCCACTGTTAACACTGGCACATGTACATTGTTTTTTGGCAAAATCCCCTTGAAATATGGTGGAGATGTACATGTAGATAGTTAAACAGCTGAACACACAGGTGTTTCTCCCAGCCTTCTTGTCAGCCGGTCATGTGGTATTTTCATCCAAGTTGCTAATCATTTAGGGCAGTTTTTTTAACCCAATACTGCTGAATTGTTTTTTTAACCTGCGCTTTGGACCATATAAACATGGGCCTATAGCTCTAGAAGATTGTCTACATGTATCAAAGTTGATTAACACTTTTCTGCTCAAACCAACTGTTAACACACCCAGAGGTAAATTATCATCTGCTTAGATGTTTTACTGAAATATTATATCAAATAAAATGTAATTTTTGCAGATAGATATATACTTATAAAATGTATTGTGATGGCATGCCCCAGGTCAACAGCTTTCCTTTGCATGGCCTGGGTGCACTGAGCTTGACTTGCACCAAGGAAAGCTGTTGACTCAGTCTTCTTCAGGTTAGAAAAGAGTTAAAACTGTGCACCAAGGAAAGCTGTTGACTCAGTCTTATTCAGGTCGGAAAAGAGTTAAAACCGGGATCCACTGAATCTGATGAATAAGACACATTTTGATGTCAGGATTAATAGATAATTTTTTCAGCGTTACATATATTTAGAAAAAAACACAAGCCTTTTGTCCTCTTTGTGCGTGATCAGCAGCTAATATGCTTACAGCCGGCAGTAATCTGTAATTCTCCCAACAGAACTGAAATGTTTTTTCTGCTAGAGACATGGCAGAGATTCAGAAGACTGGCTTATGGCTGATTACAAAGGCAACATTTTTTTCTACAAGCTGAAAAATAGAAACATGACAAAATAAATAGTCAAGCTAATTCTGATTATCAGGAGGGAAAAAATAATGATTCACAGTAAAACCTGTCTGTAGAGATACCATCCCAAGGGCGACAAAAAGTGGCAGAGTAGTGCTGTCTCACAGGAGGTATAAATAACATGAAAAGCATAGGAAACTGACATGTATTCATAACAGGAGCTCCCTCACGACAGAAAATCTGGAATTGGAGTGGTCTCTTGAAACAGGTACATGTACAGTGAAACCTCATTATAATGATATCATCTGTTCCTGAAAAATGTGTTTGATAATTAAATATGTCATATAAATGAGTCCAATACCAGCGAAATTTGACTTGAAGTCTGATAATTTGTGCCATCAGGTGAATATGTCAGATATGTGTGTGATGTTATAATGAGGTTGCAGTATCACACTGTGTCACAGAATGGTTGTGCAGACAATGCCAAGTGACTGCCGTTTGCTGGGTACCTTTTGTCGGTATGGCTTCAATGTCTCTTCCCACGTTTCCCTTTCTATTATGTGAGGGGCCCCGAGCCATTTTGGGATACGTTCGTTTAATCTGCTTTTCAGAGTTAATGGAGTAGTTACGTGATAACATTTGTATCTACGGATGTGCTGCTGTCCCATGTAATTAATACAGTGAAACGCTGTAATAAAGACCACATGTGGTTGTACAGAAAAGTAGAAATTGACGGCTGCCATTGAAAGCTGGTCTTATTTGAGATTGTTTTAGTGTGGGTGTCCATTGTAGATAGTTTTCAAAAACAAAAGGCTATCAATGCAAAATTTAACACTGTGGAATCTCTTTATATAGACCTCCTAATGGGCTGAAAAATGTGGTCTTAACAGAAGATATAAAAATATGGGACTATAAATTGGTGGTCTCAGTATAGAAATGGTCGCTTTATAGAAGTGGTCTTAGCTGGAGATTCTACTATATGCCATAAACCCTAGCTATCATTTGCATGATGGTGGTCTTAGTATAGAAAATGTCTCTTTAGAGATGTGGTCTTAACTGGAGAGGCTATTGTTTTGGAAAAGATCTGGCTATAATGATAAAGGATATGATGAAAGATAAGCTTCCAGATACAAGAAGCATCACAGGGCAAACTGGCAAACTTAAAAAAAAATCCTTCCTTTCTTGATTAGAATAAGATGAATCAATAACATAAAGGGTTAATTCCTTTGATACTAAGCTACTGTTAACACCTTCACCCCCACATTTTGCAAAACACTTTTTCTTATCAAACTACTCCATTATGGAATACTCTAACCAAAGATATTAAACCTTCTGAATCTAAAAATGGAGGTGAACTAAAAGTGAGGCAACATTTTGATGCCAAAATAGGATAACTCCTACAATTATAATACTCTAACTTAATGTTGGTGCCTTCATTATTACAATAGTCCCTCCTTTGAAAGACCACTCCTTTGGGAGACCACCTCCTTTGAGAGACCAGAGTTTTCAGGTCTTTCTGTGGTACTTTTCATGTTATTTGTACCTCCTTTGAGGGACCACCTGCTTTATGTGACCACCTTTTGGGTGGCACTAGGGGTGGTCTCTCAAAGGAGGGACTACTGTACTCTTTACAATGGTGCCACATCAGTTACAACTCGGGTTCCATGCTGCATTTTAGCCCTTTTCCCAATATACTGTGATGCGAAGTCAGTGTCCATTTATAAGCTATAAATCATGATAATTCCATTACAGTGGTCCTTGTCTTGAGAGACCACCCATAAGGCAGGTCAAAATGTAGTCTCTTAAAACAGGTGGTCTTTCATTAGAGGTATAACATGGAAAAGATAGCACAGCGTTCTGAGAGCGGTCTTAAAAAGATATGCTGTCTCTCATTGGAGGGGTCTGTCAAGACATGTACCACTGTATTGTCAAATCCATATGATATATCTATGTACAAATTCCAGTTTTATTTTAAATATTTTCATTCTATCTGGACTATTCATCATATTCGATTGTTTTAATGTTACTGGCTAAAAGTGAATCCCACTGAAACTAAGTCATTACTAAGACTTGAGTGGGCTATCCCTACACCAAAAACATTGTTTTAATTTTTATAGTTGATTCTATTGTATTTGTGTCTTTTTGCCCAGAACCACTTCCTAGTAGTCAGTACCCTATTCCGTAGTGCGAACTCTTTACTCTCCATAAGCTAGCCTGTCCCTGTCTAGCCTATACATATAGAAGTACTATTGTCCATATTGCACACGTTCCTCTGTAAAATTTTGACATAGGCTGTATTAGCCCAAATAAATTAAAGGGTCTTCAGTCGGTACAATGCATGGTGCTTAATAAAATCTCCTATATTTTGGACTGAGTCAACATCTTTCCTTGGGATACTTTTGGAGCAATGCACCCAAAGCATGCCACGGAAAGCTGTTGACCTGGACTATTCTATGTAACTACAGGCATGCTGGTGCTTGAATGAAAGAACTTTGTACAAGGAACACGAGTCTAGCACCCTTGTCATAATGTGGAGCAGGTCGTTTCCACTGTGTAATATTGTGGTTTCTCATTTTCACGGTATGGCGCTTCCAGTAGGTGCCAGAGTGGTGTGTGATCAGGGCAGTGTGCCAATATCCTAAGCCAATTCTTAACTCATTCCACCCTAGTGACGCTTTTTCCCACAGATATCTAAATGTCGTCTGCTAAGTGTATTTTACTAATTTAGGGATTATTTTTCAAAATTTTTGGATGAAACTTGCATGGACGATCATTCCAAATTATATGCCCATGGTCAACAGCTTTCCTTGGCAAGCTCTGGGTGCATTACGGCCACAGCATGCCAAGGAAAGCTGTTGACTTGTTCTTCTATCAGGGTGGAATGAGTTTAGATCCACAGGCATTGGAAATAATTGCTGACCTGACCCAGGACAGACAGACTATTGTACTGTACACATGCACAAGATTGATCAAATTTCATGCGGCTATGCTTGGAGAAATCTTAATTATAGTGGATCAAATGTTGTATATATGATTATTACCTATGTATTGTACAGTATATGTCGGTTATAAACGCATAAGTTAATGTGCTTTTTTTATTTTTTGTTTTTTTGGTAAGTTCAATTTTGTTACTGTTAAATTCAAAGACATGATTACAATTTTTTTTGTATGTTTTTGTTTCTGGTGATGCAGATTTAATTGGCAAAGAAAAATTGAAACAACTCACAAGAAAAATGTGCAGTGTTCTGGTGGCTTCAGTTCAACAATCACAAATGTAGCTACATAGAAATACTGTGGTCCCTGTCTTATAAGGCCCCTCTCAACAGAGGCCACCCGTCTTGAAAGGCCAGCATTCTTGTGCAGAAAGTATGTATTTCCATTATATTCTCCCCTCAAGAGAGGCCACCCCTCTTATAAGGCCACTTTTTGGCTGCATTTGGGGTTTGCCTTATAAGAGGGGGACCACTGTATCCAAATCTGGCACACTTGGTATAAACCTGACGCATACAAAGTCTCAAAATAGGTACATGTATGTACATTATGTACTTTAATTGAGGGGTACACTTAGTTTCCCCCCTTATATATTGGGTCACAGACACAGATAGTTGACAGTTCTCCCTGCCTTGAGAGACCAGTCCAATGAGAAACACCTGTCTTGAAAAACCACCTTTCAAGATACTTCAGTCAGTACCTTTCATGTTCTGTATACCTCCAATGACACTGCCAGTCTTTAACTCTTTCTGTGCCAATAACGTCTTAAGTAGATCTTCTAAAGTCAAACTAGCCTGAATTATCATTCGGATCTCAGATTCATATTCCTCATAAAAAGACCTTTCATTCAAGTACCAGTATGCCTATAGTTCCAGAGAAAACATATTTTTGTTTTGGAACAAAAGATTTTCTACTGGGCTTTTATTATGATGCAAATACAATGTATCAGCGTGGCACAATGATATATTCATAACATTGTCGGAAAACAGCACATTTCACATTGGAATGAAACCCTTGACCACATAATTAATGTATGTATACAACCAGCCACTGCTGATACATGTGTATTATGTACATTCATATGCCGCATTTGACAACAGTTCAAGCAACAGACTCTTGCTTTGACACCTGCTGAAACCTTTTGTATGAACAATCCACAGTCACAACATTGTGTTCAGGTTGACGCAATAGTTCCTCATGAGTGTGTTCTCTCTGGCAACTGCGCCCATTGATTTCTACACTCCCTGTGGGCCAGTTGTGTATTTTTATGGTACAACATTCTGCCTCCTTTAGTGTGAGTGCGTCTGACAGGAAGATGGCTCTGTCAGGCCTTCCTTGTGGCATCAAAAGATATATCCAAGACGGACAGACTCTGTGTGACTGATAGATGTATTACTTGATCATTGTTTTAGACTGGCATTATATGTGTAGTTTAGTAGGTTTATATTAATTTATTTCTTTGTCGCTTGGCTGGTAAGCTGGCTTAGTAAGTCATTTTCAATGGTTGATTGATAAACATACAATTAATAAGAATAACTCTGCCTTTATTATATTGACTTTATTATTTAATTATTTTACACGAGAAGAGCATATAAAGGGAACAGCCCTGTTCTCTGATCATATGAATAAAATATGGATAACATGGTTAATAACAAAGTCAGTCTCCAAAGGAAACAGAATTAAATTAAGTCCTTGTTTTGTTTCAGAGAGTGGCTATATATTATATTGTATGATCTATGCATGATGGTTACAGCATGCTTAAAGATGGTACAAGTCTTACCCACAAGTACTTCAGAGGCCAACTGGGGTGTAGATAACATCGATATCTTTGTCTATTCCTTTGTGTTTACTTGTGCTAATTAACCTCATAAAGTAATTTTCTTTGTATGTTGGAAGCCACTTGTTTATTGCATGGGACACAGTTAATGAACAATTTAAATTCTTAGTGTGAGTCTTAAACTGAAGGGATGTCACCAGCATGATATTTTTGCAAGGATAAATAAAAGATCACAATATAAATGTGTTTTACATATCATTACTTCCTCACTGGCCCATGGTGTACAATTGACAGATTTTGCCCCCTGAAATTAAATGAGAGTCCCCCTGGCTGACAGTGACTGTGTCCTGGCTGCACATATGTTGAAAGTGTATGTGTCAATTTTAAGTCGAGTGCAAATGATGGAAGTTCGATGTTGCGATTATTTGTGGATGTGTGAAAATTTGTATGAGTTATTTTTGCACTAAGTGTACAGCTGGCGTGGGGAGAGTGCTACATGTAGACTGACCCAACACTGATGTTCAGCCTACAACCTTTTAATGTTCAGCTTGACAGGCAAGGTCTGATGGCATTTATAAATGGTGTGGTTTCCCTTTATGTCGCTAAGAATAATACTTTATTATTCACCAACTTTCTAGAGAGTAAAGTGGGCATGAATGTGTTAACTAGCTCTGTGTGTATCACTGTCAGGAGTGTCTCTCTTCCATGTACTTGTATATTCAAATTTGGGATGGAAGTGGATGAATTTTGAGTTTGAATATTTGGGTCATTAACTATTTCCTGCTTATGAGAAAATGAGTCAAAAACTTTCTATGGCACAGGCCGAGTCTAGATTAAAAGTCTGACCCAAATCAAAGAAGTTTGTTGACCTGAAGTTTAAGTCTCATCTGTAATTCTGATACAAAATACAATAAAAACTTGTTGTAATGAGAGCATATATAAATGTCCCTGTAAAAAGGTTTCAGATAACCAAATATGTCAGAAAGATGAATAAAATAAAATAAAATAAAATAAAATAAAATAAAAAGTGTTTCCCAAAAAGCTGTGTTTGTAAATGAATGTGGGATATTTGAGTGTCACATGATAAGATTTCACTGTAGTTTCGAGTAATGAGATTTTTAAACTAAAATGTTGTAACCGATATCTGACAGCCAGGTATTTTTGGTAATGTGGGGTCATGAAGTGTTCTTTTTGTTCCCTATATTAGGGGTCTTGCTGTAGTGGAGTGGTACGAGCAGACCTACCTTCAGCCTAAGAGTTTAGCAGTTAGAGCATATGAGCATTTAACTCATTCCATACCAGTCCCTGACTTTTCTGTATATTTACCTAGATTGAGATGGCAATTGCACATTTATATTCTTCATGAAAGGAGCTTTCATTCAAGTAATAAAATGCCTATAGTCTTAAGTCAGTGGTTCTGGCACTGCATGGCAAGGCATGCTGCAGCTGCAACAAGCAGCTGCAGCATGACTTGCCAGGCAGTGCCACAACCACTGACCATGGCCTCTGACCATAGGATGGAATGAGTTAATAAGTTAAGCATTTATGTGGCCTCTTGAACAAAACTCATTTAATTCAGCTTGCCATAATTTGTGCTACATACTTGAATGACCCGTGTCTTGAATGGGAATATGTTCCTTTAAATATAATTTGTGCAAAACATATTGTGGCACTTTGCACAAGAAAGCAAACATGTTTGTGTAGTCAGTGGTCCATGCAAGATCTGAAGGGACATTATAGAAAAGTGCTGTTTGTCAATATTTATAAGATTACAATCACATGTATGTACAATATCAAGACATCTGACAGTCAAGGGTTTTGCATTATATCTGTTTGTTAAATGTATTGATAATATTCTATGTGGTTACTGGCATAGGTCCTATATAAATATATATATTACACATGCTTGACCATAGTAATTACAATTTTCTCGTTGTGCAGTTGCCGTCCAATCAACTGCTCCAACATGTCCTGAGTACACACCCTGCTCATTGAAATGTCGTACTTTTCGAGCAAAATCAGCAGGTACTTGTGTGTTGCTGTATGTTTTGTTGAGTGTTACATACATGTAATGTTTGATGTTGTATGTATTGTATGACATGTCAATCATGACCTTCTTTCAGCATAAAGCCAGCCAGAGCATTTGTCTGTACATGAGCCACATCAGTAAGTACGTTATCCCAGCAATTTACAGTTGGTTTGAGGTTATTACACAGATTTTATGGTTAATACACTGATAACAATTTACTCTAATATTTTCAAAGGAACCAAAGCTGATTTTCATAAAAAAACCTTAACCATAAAGCTGATTTTGGTAAAAAAAAAAACCATTAATCCTTTCTCGGTTAGATGAAGAGTCAACATATTTCCTTGACATGGTTTAATTCTTTTTTGCCAATCCAGGCCAAAGAAACCTGTTGACCTGGAGCACCTTATCTTGGTAGGTCTCATTTAACTCTTTCAGTGCCAAATTTTGGACTGAGTCAACAGCTTTTCTCGATTCACATTGGGCGCAATGCACCCAATCCGCACCGATAAAACCTGTTGACCTGGGATATTCTCTGTGGCACTACTGGCATACTGGTACTTGAATGAAAGGCCTTTGTACGAGGAATATGAATTTCAGATCCTAATGATAATTCAGACTAGTTTGACCTAAGTAAATCGACTTTAGTCATGACTAACACTGAAAGAGTTAAAACTTTGCCCAAAATCTTTTCCATTCATGAGAAATTAAATAAAATCATGGATGTGGAGAGGAACTTAAATATGGACCTACTCGGGTGATTTGGGCAGGGAAAGATTAATTTCTCAAGACTTGAGGCAATTTTACTATGGCAAGGCAAGGTTGCCAAAAAAGTCTAGTGCCACATACATGTAAGTGTACTTGTGGTTGGTTGTTCATGTGGAATCTCAAGACCACAAATAACTGTCACAACCACAAGACCCATGATAAAGAAAAGAAAAAAATCAAACTTGTAATTCCACATTATGAAAAATAAAATCAAGTAAAATTTGTGCAGATGTAATCACCTTTCAGTCTGCATCAGGGAGCCTTGGCTGGTGATATATACATATATATATATATGTTCCTTTGAGTAACGTACATTGCCAGTAGATTTGCAGTGCTGTGTCAAGGCAGTGATTTCTAGTTCAGTACAACTCCGGTAGCCATTAAACCATTAAATATTAACAGGGATTAACTTTCTTCAGCTTAGAGATTTAGTGTTTCCAATTGATGACATAACATTGCATCAATAGAGGTATAAGTGGAACTTCTTCAAGCTTGTCAGTTTCAGAAACATGGGACAACAATGGCTGTACAATGCAGTAAAACCTCTCTAACAGAACACCTCTGTATACCAAACACGTCTCTATACTGAACACCATTTCTCGGTCCCAAATATATACTTCCAATGTTAGCAAACCTCCCCACACCGAACACTTTTTTCCGATCCCAAGGGTGTTTGGTATAGGGAGGTTTTACTGTATATTTTTTCATGCCTGAAAATTTATCTTGTATTTATCATGTTGAATATTTTGCACAGAATACTGTTTTAGTGACTTTATTATTGGGAAATGTCAGAAAATATCATTTCTGGTTGTTACAGAGTGGACATCTTGAAATACAAAGTGTTTCTATACATGTATATATGTTTTACTTTTCAGCTATACTAACTTTGTATGTACTTCTCAGGTTACATGTTTCGTATGATATTGGTGCAGAGCATATATTTGAATTGTATGATCACTTTCAAAATGGGATCATTTGTATTTACCTCTAATACAATGATTGCTTCCTCTCCATACACATGTCTTATCTCTAGTTTGTTTTGTTTGCTGATCAATTAAAAACCGAAATTTTTAAATCTTTCACATAAATTATAGTCTACATATTTTCATGTACAGCAGTCCCCTCTCATGCATGTAGAAGTAGCATACATGTAGATTATGTGAAGAGGGATAATTATGTGGTCAAAAACAATGTCCTTCACCCCATGGAGGTGTGATTCAAAACACCTTCTGTGCTTGGATTTGACCTAATTTCATAACATAATGCCCCCGCCCCCCCCCCCCCCATCCCCTGGCAGCACAGGGAGCCTTTACTGTGTTCCAGGGGCACCTCCTAATCAGATGGAGGGGGGTAAAGGGGTTTTCTGCACTGGCACACTTACCATTTTTATTTACCCTACTTGTGTACTGAAAGCCCCTTTATTTTTTTGTTGGTCAAATCAGCCATTATTTCTACATTTTCTTATTTTCCATACCTTGTTTTCCGTCCCCCCCCCCAGGTGGGCTTAGTCATACAGTTACCTTGGTGATACTGTGCCAGGCTGTTATCTTGTTGATCCTAAACATGTGCCCGAGTAACAAGTTTATTATATGTATGTTCCTGATTTGAGAGACCACACCCACTCTGGGCAGTTCTAAAAGTGGTCACATAAAGCAAATGCTCTCTAAATGGAGGTCAAGTTTTCTATATTGCCGTTATTTGTTTACATGTATGAAGGGTGGCATGCATGATAGACATCTATCAAAGGTCTTAACGTGTGTCTCCCTATGACCTTTTTTATGTAGACTTTCATTGTTTAGTTCCGATTCTTTAACTGCAGTTTTGTGTACAAGATCTGTAATTTTACTTTTTCAGGTCAAACAAAAAGATTCCTAATTCCTGATTCCAAGTGACATAAAAAATATAGCACCAGAGGCCTGATGAATATAGTTTTAAACAAGTGGTGTCATCAAAGGTCTTTTCATGAGGAACTTGAATCTGGCGCCCTTATTATAATTCAGAGCAGTTCCTTTTTCAGTAGTTTGACTTAAGTCGCAGTTGGTACTTTTTTCAATCAATCAATCAATCAATCAATCAATCTTTATTCACAAAACAAATACAAAATAACTTACATAATATAAGAAGAAAGGGCAGGTAAAAGGCAAGCCTTGTCTTTCTACCCAACAAAACTGAAGACATAGACTGCAAATCAGATATTAATGTTATTTCTCAGGTAAAACATTCATTAATTTCTAAACATGGCATACAATATGTTTTATAAAGCAGTTAGTCAATGAAACCTATTAGCAACACAATATGAAAAGAGAACCATAAGGTTACATATATCTGTGGGGTAAGCTATCTTGTTAATATTTATGTTTATGTCTATTAACCAGTTTTTAACTCGCTTTTTAAAGTTGTGGAAAGATGAAGAATCGACTATTGTGGAGGGTAACACATTAAATACTTTAGGGCAAACACTTATTATACTTTGACACTTGTAATTAATATCATGCACAGGAACAATCAGGTTGGAATTAGTCCTTGTATTGTATCATTGATGTTTAAATTGGAAGCTGAAATTGATAACGGCAATACAAATAATGGTCTAGCTTTACAGCTAAGCATTTGACAACACTGATATTAAGCTTTTGCTGTCCCAGTAAAACAAAAATTGAGTTGTGTTTTTTTTTTTTTTTTTTTTTTTGAGGTGATCTAAAAACCACTGAATTCGACTTTGAAATATTCCATGCTAATCTGTTAACTTTGAACCAATCCATCGATTGCAACAGATCCTGTTCAGCTGATTGCTTTATGTTGAGAATATTTTTACCGGCATACAAAGTGGAGGTGTCATCTGCGAAAAAATCATGCAGTCCCATGTGATAAACTGTTTTGAATATCATTAACATATATAAGAATAGGGCCAAGTATAGAGCCCTGTGGAACACCATAGTTGACATATGCATGATTTGACAGAATTGACTAAAACTTAAAGACTGCAACCTTCCCCCTTGAATTAAATTTGACTGAGCAGTTTCCCTGGGGTCATATCATCCCGATAGCTCCTTTCTACAATTTTCTCACAAATTCAAATTGTTTTTACCCGTCAGCCTGACAGGTATTGCCTTCATGTCCATCCCGGCATCCATCCTTCACCTTTGCAGATATGATAACTTTTGAACAAATTTAACTACCACATACATAAAACTTGCACTGTGGAAGCATCTTATAGAAAGCTCAGCTCAGTTTGACATTCAGTGACCTTGACCCATTGTCAAGGTCACCCATGGATCAAAGACCTCAGTGGCCAAGCGGTCTTGAGGGCTTCCTCTGTTACATTTCATTGCTGTTGAATATTGTAAAAAACATTGAAACAGACAGCAACTTTTGACCTGCAACTGGTTTTGGCTGGTTTTGACTGGCATTGAAACAGACAGCAACTTTTGACCAGCAACTGGTTTTGGCTGGTTTTGACTGGTCTGAGGTGGAAATGTAAAGGAAGGACAATAGCATTTTAGTCAACAGAGCCCTGATAATTCAATACTGCTAACACTGTGTTGCCTTTGTATACCTTCTTGCCACCTGGCCGCTCACATGAACACTGTCACATACACCAATCACAATATGTAAATGATTATACATAGACATTTTGAATATTTACCCGTAATTTGTGCAAAAATGGTGTTAAAATAGTCAAAACAGAAGTTAACTTGAGACTCGCATCCGAAAATGTGCAAAGCACCTTGGGCATTTCATGCAAATACAACATGTATTGTATATGTCTGTGTGTGTGCTTGTCTGTCAAACCCTGTAATATCTGCATTTTATTTATATTTTGATCACTTGGTATATAACTACAACTCTAGCACTTGTCCTGATCTCCAGAAAGCACGCTATCAATCAATCAAAATTATTGGCGTGGCCTGAATAACCTCATTGCAAAATGGATAAATGGTTCCAGCAAAAAAGACCACAAAAAAGCAGAAAAAGAAGAGATACATTTTCTGTAGCCTCTGGGGAGATGGGAGAATACAAAACAATGTTCTTGGACAGCAATATTAAGTAATCATTCTCTCGGGAAATAATTTCTTGGCTCTTTACCAAAACTTGTTTTGCCGCTGACCTTTAGCTTCCCTCCCTATTGTCATGTCAAACTTAATGTTCAATTAAAAAGGCACCAACTAATTCTTATATATTTGTTTTTTGTAAATTTTGGAAATTATTTTGTTCTCAGTCATTTCACTAAAATCATTATTGTTGCTTACTATGTGAGAGCTCTGCCCCCAAGAAACATCTGGCACCGTTATGATGTTATTGTGCGAGAAACAAATATATACCGGGTAACAAAAAAGTGAGTTAGACAAGAATGAGTTCTGGTCAGTAATTTCCCGCGGGCAATAAGGCAGATCATTTGAGACTACCTGATTGCCTCTTTTCCATTTAGTCAGCAATATGCTTTTGGGTAAATAAAAAATAATGAGCTCTCACAGGAGAACTGTTGTGAGTATTGAGAATATGGAATGTCTGCTTCATTTGCCACGCAATATTTCGGTCACTTGGGTCAGAATCTACCCACAGAAGAATTAAACTGCAACCCCTTACAATATTATTTTGCATTATGAACTTTGTCATGTCTATCTCAAAATGGCACATGTCCAGTGTGTGAAAGAGGCTGTACCAATCTGAAAGAAAATAATAGCTTTTAAGCATATAACTATAAGAACAAGCTTCGGGGCCAGAAATATTACCATTTTTCATACAGCATCTACCATATTTTCCAATTTTTATAGCCCCTGTGTCTCCATCCCACTTTACTGAACTTAGAATATCCAAAATAATTTGCCTCCAAAACAGACAGTTTTGTGTTATCTCTACTAAATTGCTCTGCCCTTCTTTCACAGGATTTTATTTATAGTAAAGGAAATAAACGTATACTGCAACTCTCCCCCTAGTCTGAGATACCAATCAGGTGGATCATTATCACCTTGGCCAATAGCAGCCTCTGGTCTGTTGTGTATTGCAGCATGTTACCCTAGTAACCATACTTAGCCAATTAGAAAATGAGTCATGTTTCCATTGCTAAACAATAACCTTGTCAAACACTAGACAGACCCAGCAGAGTAGACATAACACAGAGCCAGGGCTGTCTAACTGCAGCATTGTAGCAAAATTTTGCTACAAAGCTCTTCAAAATTGCTACAGATTTTCTCAAAAATAAGTGTTTCTTATGTAAAGAAATGGAAAAAATGCTACAAGTAAAGAAAATTTCCCTACACAGATTTGCAGCTGCATGGACAGCACTGAGAGCTTAGGTATGTTTTAGAGGCAATCAAATAATGTATTTATAAAATAATTTACTGTATTCTCATTTATATTCCAAACATTTAATTTCCAAAATTGGCATCAGAAATGAATTTCCTGAGTTTTATTTTGCCCAATTGGTTTGAAATATTTACCATTAATCATGTAAAAATAGAACAATTATTCAATTATTTGTGGGACTGAGCAGGAGTATCCCATTGGGAAAATTCATTTCCCCAGTGCACTGGCTGCAAATTATTAATAATAAAACAATGTTATTATCATGGAATGTTACAATATTTCGATGGATCAACATTGAAGCCAGACCCATAGTAATGTTGTTTATATACACGTAGGTCTCAAATATTAATAACATACCCATTGAAGGAACGTCTCAATATGCTGGATAGGCACACAGAGTCAGTGCTTTATTTGGCTCATACAAAGTAAAAGAAACCTCAATCCACTGACAACATACATGTATATGGAATTTCAGGGCTTGTTGTGCGAGATACATGTACATGTCTGCATATTTCAGGCTCCAAAATATGTTCTTGTGAAGTCATATATAATTACCTCTGAGCCCAAGTGCTGAAAAGAATTGTTCAGTGACTCAGGGTATTAGATACATGGAGCATGGCAATTACCTCATATGAGGTAGGTACACACATATACAGATAATGAATTCACCTCAACTATGATGATGATACCGTGTTCCAAAAATGCTCATGCATATATCCAAGAAGTTTTGTGCTACTAGCATATAGGCCATATGTAATCTGCATCTTGATGATGATGATGATGATGATGATGATGATGATGATGATGATGATGATGATGATGATGATGATGATGATGATGATTTATTCCTTACATGTACATAGCACCTGTCATGTGCCTTTCTTCCTTGATCAATCCCAAGGCTTTAATCATAACTGGTGAAGTAGCAATAAAACAATTATTGAAGACCCATATATGGAATGCATATTCAAATGGATGGGTGGCATGTGTTCTACATTCAATGAAACTGAGCTGAATAGATAAAGGCTCTTAGAAGTGGAGTTAACAACTGGAAAATTAGTGAATTTTGTGAAAACTTTTACCCCCCCCAAAAAAATGAAGACTCATAACCTTGGCTGAATTCTAAGACTGGAAATCAGAATGTCTGACTGTAAATTGAAGCAGATCTAGCTGTATCAGCAGTTTTCAGCTAAAATGGGAGAAAATTTTGGCGACAAAAATGCCAACACAAGAAGAGTTTAATTAATGGAATGCCAGAGATTTTACGAAAATGTACGATATTTGACAGCAATGTACTTTTTGGACATCAATACCGGGGATTTGGCATCAAAGAAAGAAATTTGAAATGTAGAAGACTTGACAGAATTGCATGAAACGTGATTTACAAGCTTGATTTCCATGTGGACCAAGAGTTCTGACTGAAAAATGGGAATCTCCTAACTATTTTGTGAGGTGCGACTCAAAAAGCAAGTGACTATTTGCTGTTGGACAACAGGATTTAACCTCCAAAATGGTAGGTCATCCACTTGCATGTATAACAAAATATTTGACAATATTTATGTACATTGGCCACCTGTGTTATAAGATCAGAAACTTTCTGAGCCACGTGGAGCCTTCAAGTCCAACACAGTGTAGAGTGTGTGCAGGATGTGACAAGGAAGTCCAGACTGATGCTGTTTAGTAATTTTGACTTTTGCAACAGAAGCTGGAATGATATAAACAACAATCGCCAGTGACTTGTATTTTACAACATGTTATTCTACATGTATATGTGGCTTCCATTAATTGGTTTTACAAATGATATGCATCATTGTGCAACCCGGCAAGATCGTTGTGCAGCAGCTAACAGTGCTGCCACCTGGGTGTTGATTTCCACATCAGTCATCTCTGGGCAATGGTGATTCGATATTCCTTTTAAACCAACAAAAACAGTGCAGTGGCATGGACAAATCATACAAATTCAACTAAATGTTTGAGTTAGTGGTCCATACTTTAATTGAAATGGTGTGTGAGTGGACCAATTACAGAGAAGTTATTAGCTGATACTAGCTTTAACCATTGGCAAACCAGCTATGAAAAGGCCTTGGCAGCCATTTTCTTTTTGCCTGGGAGGACACATGCAATTATCGACCTATCACCTGGCAGGATGAGGAATTATTTTCCAAACTGAAGATCCTTTAATTGGAAAAATCCTAAAAGGTTAGGGGTTATAGTTTTGATAAATTGCATCTGGACAGCTCCACATTAATGATTCATTACCCTCATTTGCAAAAAAATAGAAGCCTGTCCTGATAGTGGCCTTTGGCAATCCTCACACCTGTAGCTGTGTGAAATAGCTGAGTGAAGCCCAAAGATAAAGCGGATAAATTAACCTCATGTGCCTCATATGTGATCTTTCTTGACCCTTTCTGTCTTCTAGTTTCCTCTATTTATTACCAGCGTCAGCTGAAATGTTTGTCAGCAGCTGTGTCGGCAGGTGCTCCAGTAGTAGGTCTTACTTTGGTGAAGATTGATTCAGAGTGAAAACGTTTTCTCGTGTGACTATTTTGTCCCCCAGTGCCAAAAGTCAGAATGAATGTCAATTGGCTGTTGCTGAGACTCGATATACCAAGGGTCATGTGATAACGTAGCTGTTCAAGTCTTCAGAAAAGTCCCAAACGTGATCATCAGAATTCTGTTACTTCTACAAAGAAACACCAAAAAAATCACATGTAACAACTTTTCAATGACACAAATAGAACAGGTGAATTACCAGAGGACATCACTAGTCAAAGGGGATCACTTGACATTCCCTGGCTTATCAGCTAAGATAAAAGGGTTGCAGATGATACATTCTGACAATAGTAGTGTCCTTTTAATATTCCAAGGAAAAACATGTATGCTCCCCTTATTGTATGGAATTTCTAGAACTGTCACACAACACAGACCCTTACAATGACTTCAATAATTGAATATATTTAATAGGTATGACAAAGCTGTTAAGACCTAAATCCTCATGCTTGGGGTCAGCCTTTCCATTGGGCAGAAAAATGGCTCACCTCGAAATGTCATATTTTATGCTTGGAATGAGCGGGACTCGAACCTGCAACCTTTGGCACCAGTCACCTTTTGAAATGGGAAAAGCACATATCCACTCGACCAAATCCCCATTCTTTCATAAAGTAATGGTATGCGTGGATCCTAATATCACAACTTTGTCAATTGAGAGAATGTTGAATTCTCTGCTATTCAATGACCAAAATTAGTCATTATGTACTGGTATTACGGATACAATGCATAGAAAGAAAATGCAACTCTTGGTATACCTGGAGAACTCTCTGAAGCTCTATCTATATTGAAAATTGATGATGTTGCTGAATAAAGTGGTCCCTGTCTTGAGAGGCCACCTGTCTTGAGACGCCATCTGTCTTGAGAGGCCACCTGGAAGGCAGCCCCAAATGTGGCCGCTCAAGACAGGTGGCCTCTCATAGGTAGAATAACGTGGAAAAGATAGTAGCAGTGACCTGTCAAAAGTGGTCTTTCCAGCCAGATGGCCTCTCTTTGGAGTGGCCTTCAAAGACAGGGACCACTGTACCTCATTATATAGTCTTACTTGAAATGGAAGCCTGAAATATCCGTATTTTATTATCTTATTTAAAGAAAAAACATCTTGTCAAAACATTGTGCAAATCGGCTAGACTGGGTGCCCATGCACACTGACAAGGGACATCCTTTACAATTGCCTTATTACTTTATTTTCATGTTTCCTGATAGTGTGTAAGATAATGCTTGAAATGAAGGCAGATGAACAATCACTTTATGGACCACTAACCGAGTTCCATGTGATGCTGTATTGCCCTTTACACCTGAACATATAACCATATACCGTGAATTCACTTTATTTTGCTGTGTTTTTATTTTCGCTTATTTCACTAATTGCACAAAATTGTGAAAATAAAAACACAGTGAAATATTACTTTAACATAGGTTTAATAGGAACTCTGTTCAAAATAGTGAAATTAAAATTTCAGTATAGTGCTTGAATCCCCCAAACCGTGAAAATTAAACCACTTGAAGATAAGTGCAGTCACAGTACCCTTTTCCAGCTCAAGTTGCAAACAAGGACCTAGATAACAAAAAAACCAAACTCATCTAATGAAACGTTTTAGCACAGGCCCAATGTCCAAGCATATCTAATATACATGTACTTTAAACTACTGGCTAATTAGGTATTGAAGTTTCGACATATGAGCCTCATGGATAATTGGCATTTTATTAGTTTGTTGCAAACATTGCCATGGTATACTTATACACAGCAACCCTATGCATCTCAGAATTTTGAGAAATTACAAAGTGTGGATCTAGGGAAAATTCAGTATGGCTAAGACACACAAGGAAAAAAATGTAATATCACAGAAATCTGCTGAATGAAGACTTGAAATGTCCATTTAACATTTTGGACAAGGCCATTGCAATTTAATAAACCATATAGTCCTTGTAAGGGACATAATTATCTTATGTTAACATGAATTGCATGGTGCAGTCTTGCCAGCAGGTTTTTTAAAAAAGAGTTTCTGAACCTGATGCACACAAAGTTCACAGATGGATGCAAATGTACACCTAGGGATCGCATGAATGCCACTGACTGATAAAACAGAAGTGAATATACTAGTCTCCTATGTACATGGCCTGAACTACCTGAATGATGGCAGGGCCATCATCTGTCCTTATTGAATTACAGGTTGTCAGCTACCAGTCTTCAGGGATCTGTTAACAGAGAAGGAAAAAGTCCTACAGCAATGAAAAATGTAAATGTCAGATGGAAAAGTAATTGTCTGGAGATGCCTCATTGGTTGCCCCGCACTAACTACTACTGGTATCGTCATTGGTCAGCTCACATTTTAGATGAAAAGCACTTTAATAGACAGCAAGGATGTTGGGTTAATAATTATGCTCAGTTGAAGTTAAATAATTCAGTTTTGAAAAATCTAGTCATGCTAATAAGGCATTGAAGTCATACTAACTAGGCATTGACTTATGTCATTTAGTATTTTGTGTTTAATTAAATTCATGTGAATATAGGTTACATTTGAAAGTAGTTCTATCAATGAAGGAACATCATATTCACTTAATTTTTTAATACACCAGCTTGGGATGCTTGTATTAAAAAATCAAGCATGGTGCGGCCAGTTAGCTGAATGACTTGTCCAGGGACTAATGACACCAAAACAAGTCTTGTGCTGGTGCCCCATTGATGAGCCTAAAGGCTTATGAAGTTTAACCACGAAAGTGCTAATCACCCCCATAGTTGCTTTCTCATTACTGTTGAACAGATAATGGTTAAAAGATTCAAATTCCTCATGAAGATATCTTTCATTCAAATACGGCAAACCTAGTCTAAAGCAAAAAGTACTCTCGCAATGCGCGTAAAGTGTCCTGAGGAAGGTTGTTGACTCAGTCTTAAATCAGTGCTTTAAGGGTTAAAACTTTGTTCTAAATCTCAATATGATTTCTTCCTTACACAAAATAAATTGTTCATTCATGAGAACATATAATGATTCACAACTCTACAGTTTTTCAGTAAGTGGTGTGGAATAGGACTTTGCTCTTTGATTATCAGACTTGATTGTGTTCAAACGATACTTGAGCTTACATATTTGGGTTTGTGATGTACATCAATTTAAAAATGATGAATTTGATGGGTGTTCTGATATACCCACACTTATTGCTGAGTGCTGAAGGATTTCGTTTGTCTGTGTCTGCCAGATGTCAGGCAAGAATAGGGAAATTTAGTAAGTTAAACCTCCTTCCACACCCGGCTTCCACACTTAACGCAAAACTGCACGGTCCAAAGGCAGGAATGGTGTGTTTGTTTAAAAGCATTTAATTCACAGAGTTGTAAGATATCAACATTTTCTTCAAATTTTGTGTCATTTTAAGACAGTTGAACAATGCAATGAAATGGGCCACATCAATAAGATGTACTCATATTTGACTATTTTATTTTCTATATCATTTTTAAAACAGCTGATACAATACAATGAAATGGGTCGTGTTAGTAAGAGGTACTGATATTTGACTTTTATTTTCTATATCATTTTTAAAACAGTTGATACAATACAATGAAATGGGTCGCGTCAATAAGAGGTATTCATATTTGACTATTTTATCCGGAGAGCTGGTCTGGGCAAGAGAACTCTGCGTCCGCCATTATGAGGGCACATGTGCCAGTCCTGTCACTCAACCATCCAGAAACTTTTCTACCAAACAAACAGACTTTTCTAAATGTGTTAAACATGTATGTTATAAAACATAGTGAATGGCTTTTCTTGAGGTTTTTTCATTTCTCAAGCTGTTACTTTTATCATAGAAGCTCACAGATGCGAACCTTCAAAGCATCATTTCAGGGACAAGTGGTCAAGACCATTAGGGACACGAAATAATTATAGCAAATACTCAATTTTGATAAGGGGCATAACCTGTAAATTGACCATATTTTCAGTAAATGAGGGATATTTGCATCTCAGAGCTCATTTGGCCCTTCTTGATACACGAATCTGCCCTCCTGCCTGTCCAGTTCCTTGTTGCAGCATAGGTGGCAGCACAGAATCCCAGTTAATATGAATACCTCCCAATATGGCATTCATACCAACCTACCTCCATCGGGGATTGGTGCAGTGGCTATGTGCATTCCCATTTTCAGCCAGATGGTTGGTGTTGAAGGTTGCTGGTTCTTCCCCCGATTGTTACTTGGTTAAAAAAAAAAAAAATAAATGCTTGCCAGGCAGTCCCAGAACCACTGACTTGAGACTATAGGCATGTTGGTACTTGAAAAAAAGCTCTTTTCATGAAGAAACGCCCTGAGAAACGACAAAACCTACATTGCCAATATCTGTGTATAAAAGTGTCTCTTTCTGAACAAGGATATTACGATTCAGACTCTTCAAGGCCCATTGAAAATAATCTGGTATTATGTGGCACAAGCCTGTATAGATAGTAAATCAATACACATGAAGCGTACTGTCCAAAGTATACTTGACTGATAAAATGAAAATATTTTATCCCATTCATCTCTTTCCGTATCGAAAAATTCATGCCATGGAGCTAAGCATGCGGGAACATCATGCAAGTGTTCCTCAATGAGACATGTATAATTCTTTACAAGTTGTATGTCTTATCCGTTTGCGTTCTAGTCCAACAGCAGAATGGAATGTGGAAACAGATTCTGTGACATGTACGGGTCCAGATTGCATTTTTGTTTCCATTCCACTGGGATAACAGATCGTGATGAGAAATATGGCAGGAAGGTGTATATACCTGTAACACTCTTAAGATGTTTCTGCCTTCAAAATATCTGCATGATCACTGAGATAATCGCCGACAAATGCTATTTCATACCAAAGTTTTGTATATATTTGTAAAATAGTGTGCTTCCATTCACAGGAATGAAAGGATTGATCCACAGAAACTCAAAGTATATATCTTACACCGTAAGGGATGGAAAACTTCCCCAAAAGTTGCTACCATGCTTGGATAATATTTTTGTAAAATTAAGTTATAATGAACTTCAATATGTCAATATCGCATCTCCTGTAAACGTCTTTGACCTATATGTCAGGAATTAAGAGGTGAAAGACCATGCACCATTCAGTCTCGTAATTTTCAAATATTAGTACACGCTTCATTTCAGACCGCCAGTGGGAATACCTGGGTACCTGACTACATTTTAACCTTATGAGAGGAGTATTATAACTCTTTAAGTGACAAATTTTGGACTGAGTCAACAGCTTTTCCCGGCACGCATTGGGCGCAATGCGCGCCGAGAAAAGCTTGAAAAGCTTGAATCAATAGAAAATTTATGTCCACTTTTAAGTGTCCACCAAACCTCATACATGTATTTAGGGAAAAGGTGAAAGGTCTATGACCGACCCGTGAGATAGCACCTAAAAGCACATACTTAAATTGCGTACACGTACAAATATGCCGCATATGTAATACAATTCACAATAATGCAATGCGAAATAACCTGTTTGAATCAGATATAATTTGCCATTAACACAATGCTTGTCCAGTAAATGATATGGTCAGTGCTCAATATGTGTGTGGTGAACACATCGGAAAACATACATTCAAGTATAATGACTGGGTAAACAGAAAAAAGGGTCAAAAATGTTTTAACATCACAGTTGCACAATTCCATGTTAGCTGCAGAGTCTTGGTAATAGAATATAATAAAGGCTTCAGAAAGTGTGCAAGGCCGGGTAAGCTGAAGGTTGGGAACGCATACAGGAATTCTAATATTACTAGTATTCCTTTCTGGAAGGAAATTGAGACTTCCATTGTCTTCTCGCTACACAGAGTACTTCTGTGAGTGAACGTACATGAACATTATCTGGAGTTGGATTCACCGTATCCAAAATATGTTCTGAAAGATACGACATCTGGTAATTTTCTGAGTCGTACCTATTAATATCATCTTTCGAGGAAATTACATTAAGGGAATTAAAGGTAACGGAGCGACTCCCTTCAGGAGCGAGAAGTCCATTTTTACTGTTATGACTTTTTAATTTAATGGAAAATTTCGTAAACCGTGTGTTCATTTCAACATCAATTGGTAATGATGTTATTTTGATGACTCTCGCTATCGCCAGATGTCAGCACTTCTTAAAATCTGCTCTGTATGCTCCCAAGATTATAAAATTGAATCTAATTCTAACAAATCGAAACCTATGACTTACGGTAGTTATGATGACGCATACCCGGATTTATCTTTTGACAATTCCGTAATCGACAAAGTTGATTCATTTTTTGATAGTTTTATTCGAGATAAAGATGATGTCTTAAATTATATCTGTCGTGTTCAAATACAATTACATACTTTGATGGCACACTTTGCTGCCGCGGTCCCTTGAATTGGGTACAAACTATTTATTGTTGTGCCGCATTTCGTACTGAGTCCAGAGGTTTCTCGGCGCACTTTGGGCACAAAGCCCATAAACTGCGCCCAGGAAACCTGTTGACCTGGACTATTATTATGTCTGGACTATTATTATGGGATGTAACTTCAGGCATGCTGGTACTGGAATGAAAGGTCTTTTCTACAAGGAACATGAATCTGGCACCCTTATTATAATTCAGGACAGTTCGCGTTAAGTAGTTCGACTGTAGTCACAATTGGCAATGTAAGGGTTAAAAGCACTTACGTCCCTCTATGGATATCATACCTCTTAAGATGAGAAGGCAGTTTCCGCATCGTTTGTAGAAAAGCCATCAGATTCATCTGAAAAACCGTAAGCAGAACCTAGAGTATATGTATTGCTGGTCGTAATATGCAGACATCTTGTCTGTGTGACTATGTACACATGTATAACGTTTAGATTATTGAATAAAGATAATGGAAAATTAATCCATGCAAATTGGAGATATCAATATATATATATATGTATATATGTATGTATATATATATATATATATATATATATATATATATATATATATATATATATATATATATATATATATATATATATATATATATATATATATATATATAAACAGACTTACGTCACGTAAAAATGCAAAGATCTCGGGCACAATAATAAGCCTTGTCCCACTAAGATCATGCAGTCGCTTGAATGTCATTATACCGTCAAACCCCTTTGAACTTTGGGTTTGACAATATTGGTGTTATTTTTGGATAACTATATATTTTACAACATACTTAGGTATGAAGTAAAGCGTAGTATCATACCAAATTTAATATGTTTCTCCGCTAACTTTCAAATTACATATGCCTAGCTTGTGCAATGGCTTCCTGTCTTGAACTTAACTGGAGACTAGATATAAAAATTTTCATCAACTGTTGGTCATATTTTATCTTTCTTTCTGACTTAGCTGAATTTTAACTTTCCCGCTTCATGCCCAGGTGACCATGCAGTCCTCTTTACACTCTTACTTTCAAACTCAGCACCTGTCTGGGGAAGACGATCCAATGCGTCATTTCAATGAGCAGGTAAATGGCCTGGACCATCATTATTACTAGTAATACTATCATTTTTACTAGTATTACTATCGTTATTACTAGTATTACTATCATTATTGCTAGTAATACTATCATTATTACTAGTATTACCATCATTATTACTAGTAATACTATCATTTGTGCTAGTATTACTATCGCTATTACTAGTATTACTATCATTATTATTAGTATTAACATCATCGTTACCAGTAATACTATCATTTTTACTAGTATTACTATCGTTATTACTAGTATTACTATCATTATTACTAGTAATACTATCATTATTATTAGTATTACCATCATTATTTCTAGTAATACTACCATTATTACTAATAATACTACCATTATTACTAGTAATACTACCATTATTACTAGTAATACTACCATTATTACTAGTATTACTACTACTTTTGTGGTGATGATGAACAGGCAACATTGAAATACTTAAGATTGCTGTGACCCAATTTTTAAACAGAAACTCCCAATATTGTGGTCACGACAAAACCGTCAACAACAATATACAAATGTATATGATAATAAATCTAGCCTAGTCCACAGTACGTCTCTTCATAAATGCCCGTTTTTTTAGACCGTCACCCCGCGCGTGAAGTTACATACATACATTCACACACACACACACACACGCACGCACGCACACATACATACATACATACATACATACATACATACATACATACATACATACATACATACATACACATTCACGAGTATTAATTTTTCGGCTAATTGTAGAGGAAAACTATCCTATCATTGACTGTTTGGTGAGCACGAGATGCATCTTTGTGGCCCGCCACAAATTCAGATAGTCCACAGACAGGTGATGCATCACACTGGAGATACACGTGCTTCAATACGAGTCGATCGCGGCGGTTTTGCAATCAATTTTCCAATTTCTAAGTCTTTTTATAACTGTTTTCAGCATAAAAATTATTGTAACGTTGAGTAACAGTGAGGCAGTCAGTCGTGCCAGGGGCGCCTCAGCGAAACTGGATCCCGGCAGACAGTAAGATACGATTGAAATGATGGAAAGTGAATTAGCTGTAAGTATGTGAGGCTGACTGTCATACACGGATGTTATCTAAAGTGACACTCGCTACTTCATGAGGTTTTATCTAATCATGAGGGACTGCCCATGGCTAATTACCTTTTTTTTTCAGGGAAAATTTCAAAAGAATGACGATGCCACGACTGATTGTCTTAGAGCTATTTACTGCACTACATGTGCATCTTGTCTAGCCACGAGCGACTTGTGCAAATTCAAAAGCTTCGTCTATCCATCATTTGCACCAACGTGTTGCCAGGGGAAATGTGAATTTTGTTTTAATATTTGAATTAGGACTTTCGCGGAGACTGCGTTGCACTTAAATCTCCGATCAGGCTGTTTGGGATTATTTATTTAGCCCATTCATTTTTCTAAATTTGTTGTGCCCATACAGTAGCCGAACGTGGAAAAGAATTTTGTTGCATTGAGTCCGCTGAGTCAGAAAAAGAAAATTTGCACTGACGTTCATATGATATGCTTAGAACCAGTGTGAAGTAGACCACTTGATAAAAGAGAACAAAAATAAATAAAAACAAACAAACAAAAACAAAAACAAAATAAAACAGCAAAACAAAACAACAACACACACATACACAAGGAAAAAACAAAAAACAAAAACGAAGCAGATAAATGTTGAAGTGTGTATGTAGGTATGTAAGTGTGTATGTACGTATGTAAGTGCACACTTGTTCTTCCATTCTAAAAAGAGACTAAGTAATTATAGCAGCATGGATGCTTTTGAAGAAAATGAGCTTTTGTTTTTTGTCTTTATAATTGAATAAAACTGCGCACTAATATTTGTCCTTTGAAAATTGAGTGGCGCATTACCGATGTCGTTATGGAGTTTTTTTCCCCTATGACTGTAAATTTATTTGATTTTGCGTTCATTTTCACGCATTTCCCTGGTGACACAACACCATAAAAACACAATGCAATAGTATTTTCGCAAGGTTAATATTAACTATGTCAACAGTATTGATATTGATAATGTAATAAGTGAATGGAACAAGAAAAAAAAACACTAAAAAACGTACACGGTAGTAAGTATATTATCATTATACTCTAGCAAAGAAGCGCAAAGCTACATCCTCAACTTTAAAAGGCTTAAATTGTTTGTGAATCGATATAATTCTCATATGAATATTTAGTACGCACATTGACAATTAAATTGTAGTATAAAGCCTTTGTTAAATGTGTAACTAGCCTGAGGGGAAACCTCGTATCTTTGAGAGGAAAGTGATTAATTTATTATGTTGGAAATTCTTTTGAATCAAATAGAGTATGCACTTATTGTTAACAAGCATAGATAGTTTGGCCTGCATGATGTTTTAGAATCCGAATAGCCATATAACAAAAGTTCAGTAATTAATAACAATACATGTTAAAACGGAAGTTTGTGTTGGATTCTTCCACTGACACTAATATGATTGTCACCATTTTATTATATTTACATATGGTTTGGGTTTAAGCATTAGTAGAATAGGAACAGCAAAATTAATGCAGTTTAACAGTGTATCCTCCAATGGCCGGTTCACAATGCGCAATGATTCTTGGCAACAATATACCTGCGAGCCGTGTTAACTTTATGTTAATGGTGATTTTCGCTACAAGAAACAGGAACTGATCTTTTAATAATTCAATGCTGAAAGTGTAAACTTTCGGTCAATATATTATATTTGTGAAGCAAAAATACGAAAATTTAGAATAAACTTTTGAACTTTTTTCATGACTCTCGTGTTTGTTAAATGTCAGACTGTTCACGTTTTAGTTTGTGACAAAGGAGAAAAATACAAATATAAGCAATGACCCTTGTATCTTAGTTAATGACAATTGATTGTGGACTAAGATTATTCAGGTGGTGTGTTCTACCTGGTCACTAAAACTAATTGGAACTTTATGAGCCTGGCGTCGATCAGAAGTGAGAATATCATTTTTGAGACTTGGTGGCACTGCTGTCAGTGCGACCAGATGACACTGAAGCAGCCTTTCGTCTGCAGTTGACAAATATTTCCATTTGGTACAGGGCAGCAGGTTTTTCCAGAAACAAATATATAGGGAGTTAATTACCTGTCGATATATGCTGCGGGAAGGAGTAATATACGGTTTTCCTGTTCCCAATCGCTTGTTTTGAATAATTTCTAAATCAACACACACACACACACACACACACACACACACACACACACACACACACACACACACACACACACACACACACACACACACTATATATATATATATATATATATATATATATATATATATATATATATATATATATATATGTAAGCAGATTTTCAACTACATGGTGATCGATAAATTTTACTTATTTAGTCGCTGACAATCATTTAGGGCGGAGGAGTGTTAATAAAAATGAACATGCACTGGTCATCCTTAGCTGGGACAAACATTTATTGTATCATGTCTTGCTAATTTCTTGACAAACGGGCATGGTTTGTTTGAAGAATTTATGATACATATTCGATATTACTTGCCGCGAGTGTTTAGAACAAAAAAAAAAAAAAAAAGAAACGTACAAGTTGATCTCAGTACAAATTAATAGAAGTTAAAACTGTACCAGCATACTTTGCGCACGTTTTGTGATATGAAGGCTAGTGTCTGTTAAGGAGAGCCACTAGGAGTATGGCAACGTCTTCGAAGGCGTCCGTGGTTTGGACATTTTTTGACAAGAGCGAAAAAAAAAAAAATACAAAGGCAAGCTTTGCCAAAAAGAGTATGTTTTCTCTGGTGGGACTGGGAGTTTGCTGAAACATCTAAAAACTGTCCACTAAGCACAATTGAACGCCGAGGATGTAGGAACATGTAAAATGCATATAAATATGAAAAGTTTTGGTTTTGGATTTTTTTTATGTTTTTCAACGTTCTTTGATTTCCGGTTCGAACGGGTTCATGGCTTGTTGTGGTTCCCTTCTCTAATATGCATAGTCCATTATACAGTAAAAACTCCTAATAATGACACCATCTGTTCCCTTAGAAATGTGTCAGATAACTGAATATGTCAGATAACTGAATCAAACAACAAAGAAAATGAACTTTTGCCGTTCCAAACTTGTGTCATTATAATGAATATGTCGGATATCTGAGTATCGTTATAATGAGGTTTCTCTGTAATACCAGTGCGTATCTGCGCGCGAATAGCAGAATAAGCGAGGACCTATTGGTTTTATTTCGTCTATGGGACCTCCACGCGGGATAATCATTAGTGATCAATCATATCGATCGACTTTTCTGTGGGTTTATTTCACATGCATATGTAAGGTACATGTACGTCTACTTTTTTTCAAATATGTCACGTGGAACAGTTACACATATGTGAAACAAACTGATGCGTGTGTGAAATCGTATTAAACACATATCAAATTCTTTCTGGCAGATATGTAAAATGATTTCATATATGTGAATTAAATCCGTATTTTACATATAGGAAGTAGTTTCATGCTGAAAATGTGCCGTGAAATAGATTTCAGCAGATGTAAACCAGTTTCACACATACAGTATGTAATCATGAAACACTTTTACTCACTCATATGTTTTCTAACAATAAACTTCGAGGAAGTTTTTTTATACTAAAATAACCTTTTTCAGTTTTTTTTTTGTACATAAAATCAAATTTTCTGAAGAAATTGTTTACTTTGTACCCATATTCCATTATTATAGATAAGAATCGTCGAGATGGTGTATATATCTACAATGACGAAGATCTTGAGAATTATTTCCATTACCCCAGTCACTGACAAGTTGAAACGGTACTTTTCGCATTGCCGATTCACAAACAATAGTTTATGGAAAGATAAAAATTGAAGTTTTTCCTGATTAGAGTAACACTGTTTGAAATGATTTCCTTGGTGCGGCTTGGGCACATTATGCATGGCAAATTCCACCCAAGCTGTGTCAAGGTTGACCTTTTTAACACTCCTTACAATTTGCATTTCAGTTTTCTCATTTAAAGATAAATTGAAGCTGAGGCATGGTACCAGTAGCAGACAACTTTTGATGTCCGGGCTCTTTTTGACATTTTGGTGCGGCGAGGGTTAAGATATGAACAAGCGAATTACAAGGACAACGAGATACTGACTTTGATACCAAATATATCCTTAAAAGGTGGACTTCAGATGTTTTTCCATGCAATTTTCACAACGTATGAAATATGTGCCCCCCTCAGTTGTTCAAAAGTTTTGATCGGGTAATGGCGTCAAGTGCTCTGATAGTCAAGCGAAACCTTCAGGTCGGTTTACCTTGTGCTGAAGGAATGCCTTATCTTCATGATTATTGAGAAATATCCCCCAGCCATCCACGATACCACATCATTGAAAGAATATTTTTTATCCATTTTTTCAGATACAATTGTCCGACAAAATGCATATAGAAAGGTTCAAGTTTCATTGTCCATCAGCAAAGACTTGAAACAACAAATATCTCATACGCTTGAATATTTTATTTGTGTAGATCAGGGATACTCCATAGCACGTCTATGTATGAATAAAGGTCAGATTTCTGTTCATGAATGCCATCCAGAACTCTTGTGACCATCAACCGACCAGAGCTTTGGCAGCTATTATCTCAGTGCTGTCATCTGGTGGCTTCATTCTTAGACACTCATTTCTCACTGAGCTGAATTCATTGCCAGTACAAAATACATGTACATTTCAGCCTGGGGGTGGGGGTGGGAGCAGTGTCGGGAGGGTAGGGTGAGTGGGCAGGTACGTCGGGAGGGAGTGGGTGGGCGCTGAATCATACTTCAAAGCATATTTTATATTGCGAAGGTTTGCAGACGACCGACAAGTACTGCCGTGCCATTTGGATCCTCCGACGAGAGCAACACAAATAGAGCTGTCACGTGCATACGCTTTCAAAAATCGTCGAGACTGACCATATAAATATTTATTGTAATCCAACGACTAAAATCAAATCATTAGGGAGGAATAATTTTCCCGTTCGTGGAGAGTTCACACTTTTCGCTCAGTTGTAAATTGTCGTCTGCGTTAATACTTTTACTTGAAAAGCATTGTATGTTGTCCAACCATAACAACACGTCCCAAGTCAAAAAACTTTCCTTGGCAGTGCCATGGGGTGGGGTCCGGATGGAGGGTCGGATCCAAAGCGCCATACCCACACCAAGCAAAGCTGTTCAACCGGAGCGTGCCACCGTGGCTAACGTGCCAGGTTTTGCTTTGAGCATCAAGCACAGGTGATTTTTGACTCAACCTCCCAATATGGCATCAAGCAAACTTTCGGTTGTGTGGGCCCACCTTGACGCTGAATCGAAAGATCTGTAGCACGTCAGTATTCAGTGCTAACAGGGACGTGGTATAGATCTATAGCAAGTCCTTGGTGCTAGCATGGCCTGACCTGTGGTAGCAACATTTGGTGTGGAGTCCTGAAGGGTTAGTTAGAAGTGGTGAATACAGTGTCGGTTGGACCAGGAGCGCAGACGTATATATGCCTACATCCCTGGTTGGCGGGAAAAGTTTTATGGACCTGTCAGTGGGCGCATTATTGTACAGGCTTATGTAACATTATGCCTTTGGTTTGAACATATTCTATGTCGTCACCGAGCAAAAATAAAGATATTCCGATGCAGATTATACAATAGGGAAAGAGGGCCGGAAGAGGGCTGTACCCTATTCAAATCCCTCTTGCGAAGAAAAGACTCAAACAAGACACAAGAAGGTGCGACCAAAATACGTTTGAAGAGAACAATCACAAGACAACTACAGATAGAAGGGCTCAAAACAAACGTAAGATTGCACTCTCATTTGATGCCTTCATTTGTATGTGGGCCTAAACATGAGCTCAAACAGCAAAGGTGTTGTTTGGCCAATGCCTGTTAGTTGAAATCGACCAATTGCCGAGAAAATTTGCTCATTTTCTATAGCAAAGAGCATTCCTGAGAACCATACAATACTGCTTGCAAAGTGAACGGGGTGAGAGCAGTAACAATGGATGTAATTTTGATCGCGGTATACTAAATGAGGGGCAAGCAAAGAAATAATGCATAGAATCCTCAACAGCTGAACCACAGGAGCACCGAGATGTGTCTAATACAACAATATTATATAAAAAGGAGTTTAGTTGGCTGGCTCCCAAATGTAAACAAGTGTGAAGTGTGCTGAACGGATAAAAATCTGTTACCGAAATTGTACAACTCTCGGAATTTGATTCTTCGAGGAACTGGTTGGCATATCCTAGATTTAAAAGCTTGAAGTGATTCAAGCTGACGAATGTCGACCGGTAATTCATTCCATAATCTAACTACAGAAGGGGAAAAGAATTTATCAAAAAGTTGAGTCCGAGCTCTGAAACGAGGTAGGACAAAACATTGACGTGTAGTATGTATTCGGAACCATGGGAATAATACAACATAAATTTTCAGGAGCGAGTTTGTTTACCAACTTATACATTAAAGTAAATTTAGCAAGATCTCTCCTTCTAGCCAAGGTTTGCCATCCAAGCTACTCATATAGTTTTGCAGTACTCGTACCATACATTGCCCTGGAAACAACACGAGCTGCATTTATTGAACATTTTCCAATTTTTTAGGGCTACCATATTCTAGAATTGGTCTAATAAAAGATATGTATCATGTATAGATCGTCTCCAAGGTTAGCCGATCAAGAGTGAATTTTAGACCCTTCATAATGTTGACTAGTTTTCTGGATTTAGCCACAATGTTGTCAACACGATCAGAGCACCTTAAATCGTAACGCAGGGTGATACCAAGGTGTTTGTGTTTGTTAACATTTTGAAGAATATGGCCCTAAAATTAAAGATAATAGGAGGGTTATTTGGTGGGTTAGCTTTCCGAAATATGAGCATTGGATCTGGTGGGTTTTTTTTTTTTTTTTTTTTTAGTATTAAAAGCAACTGGCCAATCTTTGGCCCATTGGTCGATTTCAGAAAGATCGGAATTCATAATTGTAGCCGCTTTGTCAGGACTATCAGTTTCCAGGTACAAGCATGTATCTTCAGCAAACATTTTGATGTTTGAACGTACAAGGTCGACAATATCATTAATATATATCAAAAACATAAGAGGGCAAAGCACCAAACCTTTGGGTATCTCTGCACGGACTGTACCCCAGCTGCGAGAATGTCCTTGAAGAACAACACATTGTGGTCGATTATAAAGATAGCCTGAAAACCACTCCAATAAGTCACCTGAAATACCATAGTTCCTTAATTTGTTCAACAAACCTACATGCAACACTTTATCAAATGCTTTACTTATGTCTAAGAATGCTATCCGCACTTCCTTTTGATGGTCAACAGCTAAACACAGTTCATAATAGATTCAGATTTGATATGATAGAGAAGCAATAACTGATTTACGGTCGAGTCTCTTGGAGGGAAACCAGATTGCTGAGCAGAGATAGCAAGGTTGTCTCGAAAATAATTAAATACATATTAAACACAATCTTTTCAAACATTTTCCCAACGCAACTAAGAAGCGACACACACCTCTACTTGGTACACACATTCTCAGGCCCCTTCCCATGAAGAGAAGAAACATTAGCTTCTTTCCAAGGTGCAGGGAATTTCTTTTTCTCTAAAGAAAGACGAAAGAGTTGTGAAGGTGAGGAAGGTATAGCTGGTGCGGCTTCCTTGAGAAATTTTGGACTTCTTCCATCTGGACCAGATGCTTTGTGGTGTCAAAGCTTAAAAGAATTTCAATAACTTGTCTTTCAGTTATATGTATAAAATCCAAGCCAGGAGTCAGAGGGTAGCACTTACAGGTAAGCTAGCTGAAGAAGTGTCTATAATACACTGCTGAGGAAAGAAAGAATTAAAAATTCGGCTTTAGCACGATTATCCGTGATGTGTTTATCTTCGTTTACAAGAGTCGGAATAGTAGAAGAGTGGTTTTAATTTTTAAAAGATATTTAACAATACGCCACCAGCATTTTTTTTTTGACGATGTGGATTTTTTAACTCGTCACGAAGGTTATTATTGTATTCTTGTTCTGCAGGTTTTGTCGCTCTTGATAATAATTTCGAAGTTCACAGAAAGATACCCAGGCACCAGTTTCATAGTTGAGGCCTTTTGCTATTTCGTATTTGCGTTTAACCCTACGTTTAAGTGACCGGAGTTGTGAGTTATACCAAGGTTGGTCGGAAGGTTTCACCTGGATTCTTTTATTAGGAATACAGTGTTTAGCAGCTTTTAAAACAGATCGGACCAGAAATTACAGCATAATTCAGTGTCATCTGATGTGAAACAGAAGTTCCAATTAACCCTACTGAGATGATTTCTAAACGCACCAATATCAGTTATGTCACATTCCCAAATATGACGCTCATGCAATGGTTCATTTTTTACGTCGAAACTTAAAGCTTGCACCAACGACACAGTGATTGTAAGTAGAAATAGGAGGAAGAATGCGAATATCATTTAGAAAGTCCTGCATGTTGGAAATAATTTGGCCCAAACATGCTTTGGAATTATTGGTTACGCGAGTAAGCTCATTAACATGTAAAGTTGAAAGATTTGTGTGAGCAAAATGCTCAAGTTTCCTGCCCGACTGCGTATGTAAATCAGAATTTAAATTGCTTGTTAAAATGAAATGTTGGATACTCGCACTTTTTGCTGAATCAATATTCTCTTGAAGTTTAACCCCAAAAGAAATCGGTGAGTTGGGTGGTCTATATACAACCCGAAAAGGAATGTTATGTTTTGGAGTCTAATTTCACACCATAAAAGCTCAATATCAGCCATTTCTAAATCGTGACGTCTCGATACTTGATTTTTCCACAAAGAAAGCTACTCCTCCATCAACTGCATTTGCTTGATCACGCCGAATAATATCATAAAAGCCATAAATACGAAAATTTCTATCAAGAGAGTTGGGAGAGAGATATGTTTCTGATAAGGAAGTAATGTTGAATTCATGGGACAGGTCCGAATTGAGCGATCTCATTTTGTCATTAGAGAAACTTCGCATATTCGAATGACAAAATGAAAGGTCACATAGATTTTGTCTTGGACCAGGATTTACATGAACATCGCCCGCTTTTTTTTATAACAGTGGTCACACGGCCAATATATACTCAATCATGTGATTTTTACCAAGTAAAAGTGTATAAACCGTGGGAACAAAAAGTATCAACCTTTTATATGCAATACAATCGAAGTTCAGTAAAACTTATTTGAATAACAAGTGAATGAACAAGTAGGCAATAGTCTGAGAGACAGTATGTCTTTAATGAATTTACGAGTGAAACCAAGTGTCCTCGTTCATAAATCGAATGATAGCGTTTCTTGTTCTGGTTCCCAGACAAAATGGAATCTAGTCGGATGATCTTCAAATTTCATTCCGGACAAAGCTTTTTTCCTTCCAATTAAGCAAACAAGTCATATTTGGTCACCCAAGCAACAACTTATGAGTATGCACATCTTTCGTTCCCTAAAAACCCTCATAACACCATCTGTATATAAGCTAACTATAAGCATGTATGAAATGGCTGTAACTTAGCTAACAGATTTTCAGTCAATTTATGCGTTTTCTGTTTTGTTTAAAGTCATGTCTGAAACAAAGAACAGAGTCTTCCAGTGGAATGGTAAAGATCAAACTGAACACGGTCAATCACATGAATATCATGTTCACAACTGTTTGAAAGCAAATTGAAGTTTACTTCAGGAAATGTGATTGTAAAATTCGGAGACAACTGACGTTTTCAATCCAAACAAATTATGCCCACAAGGAAGTTCAGTTCCGAAAACGAGGCTTATGTCCGAAATCGTTGCTATGCTAAATCAGTCACTAAGGCGGTTGTTGTTTGTGTGGTATTCCATGATATAATACATGTCATGTCTATGCCTTTAGCCCATGAGAGTAAGGAGCAGCAAGTACTCACTTCCATATGCTGGATTTAGTCTGAACATGTTCTTAAATCCGTTATGGGACTCATCGGTTGGACCTCTGAATGACATTCATTTTGATGACGTGTCAAAGTAACATTTGCGGAGAGCCTTCTGCTTTTCTATATTACAAGTTTAGAGTGCACATTTTGTTTTTCTATGTTGCAAGTTTATAGTGCACATTTTGTTTTTCTATGTTACAAGTTTATAGTGTACATTTTGTTTTTCTATGTTACAAGTTTGTAGTGTACATTTTGTTTTTCTATGTTACAAGTTTATAGTGTACATTTTGTTTTTCTATGTTACAAGTTTATAGTGTACATTTTGTTTTTCTATGTTACAAGTTTATAGTGCACTCTAGTTTTCTGTTACAAGCTTATAGTGCATATTCTGGTTTTCTATGTTACAAGTCCACAGTCCCCAAATATGGTTTTCTATACATTATTTGAACAATACATCGCATGCGCATGGTACCCTTGATACAAACATAAGCATATACATACATATATAGGTATACATGCATGTCCATACATATACACATATACGTTATACGTACACATATACATACAAAAACTGTGAGGATAAAACCAAGCACTCCCCAGAGTAAAAATGATAATTAAAATGCCCGGGTCAGAAGCCCAGCCAGCAGGTACTCGCTTGACCAAGGTTTGACATTTTCATGATATAATAAGCAGCAAAGCGAGTCCACAACTCTATTGTCACCCAAACAGCGGCTAATGTAACCGAGCTTATTGGCCCTATTCAAAATAACGTCAGTAGGTGAATATCCAAAGAAATAACTCTATGTAGCAAAGTGCCTTTAGTACATTTACCAGACAATACATGTGTGGCTAGAAACCTGGACTTAAGATGTCTCGCCAGAGAACTAACTTTAAATAGTCTATGGTACAGACCGGCTGTGTTCTTTCTTAAAAGATCCTCATAAACAGGAATACGCAGAGCGTGCATGAGGTGCGTATGATGAGAATATCCCAATTATATGTTGTACCTTAAGGTTTTAAATGCGGTTTGGCCTTTGTGTACATATATATTGAAAATTTGACAACAATGTGCAGGATTACCAGTCGGATGAGTTATTTTTGGACCGATTTTTACCTGAGAAATATATGACAACAAAACACTCATAAAAAATGAAAGAAATCTGCAATGTGGATAGTTGACGGAATAACTGTAAAGTCAACCGGTATCCAGAGAATTACAGACTCTTTACAGGTGAAATAGGGCCTTTATAGTTACGTCGGAAACGTGATCATCGTACACCTGGGTAGCAGTTTGTCTGTCAAGTACGTTTCTTTCCTTTGCGATTGTTTTTTTTTTTTTTACATAGATTTGTGTCAATGCGCTCGCTATAAACGCACTGCCACCTTTGTTCGCACTAGTTTTACTTTCACACATAGGGGAGATCTGCTTCGACACCTTAAATATTTGTTAATTATAAAATTACTCTCTCCTGATCAAATTCTGCCCCTACCAATCGCTCACACATAAGGGAGACCGGGGGAATATGAACCCCTCAATGATATATCTGCTTCGATATTGTAAATATTTGTTAAATCTAAAATTACTCTTCCTTCATCAATTTCTGCCACTACTAATGTACGAGAAATTGCGTTAGCACAAGTCAAAGTGGTTTCATTTTGCCGGAAAGGTACAGAAATTTAACTTTAGGGAGCCATTTTCCCCACGAATGGGGGACAGTGGTCCTTTCAGTCCCATGCCTTTAAACACATTCACCATGAGGACTATATTTCCCCCTCCCAAGGAAAAACAGCAACCTTAGAAGAGAAAACAGCAGCTGTGAATAATCACGGATTAATCTTATTTCGAATCTCGTCATTATTGTGTTGTATCTTGACAAAAGTATTTTGATACCAGTATCTGTTGAGACTACACTTCATCGCTGAATTTCAACTCATTTTCATATGACCATTACCATATAGTTGTCAAAATTAACTTTGCATTGATACTGAATTGTGGAGATCCAATGCTTCTTTGGATATTTGATAGCTGTTGGTAATTACACTTGGACCCATGCTGTACTAGGTTGGTTGATATATTTACATACATGACCCCTCTAACTTAAGCCAGCGGAAGGTAAGGTCAATTTTCGCTAAAAATTTTCAGGACAAAAATTCGTATCCTTTATAGGCCTAGTTATTCTTTAATTATTCCAATTTTTGTACCATCTAATAGCCCGGTAACTGATAATTATGTCTCTGTCCTTCTGGCTGTTGAAATATCATTTGGAAGCCTGATTTGTCATATGTTTGCCGTTTCATACGGAGATGAAAGAAATAAAAACACACGTGAATCAATTGAATGCATAGATATGAAGTAAAATGAAGCTCAAGTGTAATAAATTAAACCGACGAAACATCTGCTTCTACATTTCAAAGAATGAAAAAACAATAACATTTTGATTGGTAATTCACGTTTTGGGCGTTGCAGACAGTACAAAACTGTGCTGTCATTATCATTTTGTCACTATCTTTCCGGCTGTTAAACATTATTTGGAAGGCTGATTTGTCATGTTTATTCTTTGCATCTCCGTTTGACATAACAATTCTTTGTCTGACTTGAAAGAAAAGAAGGAAAAAAATGTGAACCAATTAAATGCATAGATATGAAGTAAAATGAAGCTCAAGTGTAATTAAATAAACCCATGAAGGATCTGCTTCTACATTTCAAAGAATGAAAACACAATAACATTTGATTGGTAAGTCACGTTTTGCGCGGGAAAGACAGTACAAAACTGTGTTCTTAAACCCTTGGCCTGTCGTTAGATAGTACAAAACTGTGTTCGTTAACCCTTGGCCTGTCATTACATCCGTTTGGTTATTTTTGCTCTTCTGCATGACCGCAGGCCCAACATTTACAACATTGACGACACAAGATGCATCAAAACAGTATTCAGGTGACCACCACCTTTCAAAGCCTATAGATTGACAACTACCGCGGGAAACAGGTTGAAATTATGTATTACTTGGAAGGGTCCAATTCACAAATTTGAAATATGTTTATAATTTAGATCTATTTCATTAACTGTTAAAGAAACATTCAGATACATGAAGAGGGCGTCACATGTTGGACCCCTTCCTCATATAGACATTTCTCATTTCGGATTTATGCAACCTTCATTTTTTTTTCTCCAAAATAATGTACATTAGTCTGGCTCAAAGAAACTATCAAGGGATTTTTTGTCAGTGGTTGTTTTGCAGTTACGATAATGCAAACCTGATGATTCCTTATTTTGGACTCCCTCAATGTTCGAAAGCACATATCTGAAAAACCAACAAGATATAAAAAAGTAACTTGATACATTTTTAGACACACTTATGTGCATTATTTTTGTGAAAAAAAGAGATTTAAATAAAACCGAAAGTAGTACCCATTTTGGAGAAGGGGTCCTAAATTTGACATGTTTGTCATTGAGTTGAATTTTTATATGACAATTAGCTCAGAAAGATTAAATTATAATCGTATTTGAAATCTATTTTAAAATACTTCCATCATGGACCTTCAAAGATGGTGGTTGTCTGAAAATGTTTTTGGTGTTTTTCCTGTCGTTCATGGATGGATAGATCCACATTATTTCAAGATTATCCATGATGATTTATGATATTTTATACTGGTTTACATAAACAAGTCTCGAAATTTCAATAATTTTGCTGAAAGGTCCATACAACCCATGCCCTGGCGGACTGTGATCCTGTCTTAGATTAAGAGAGCTGTTAAAAAATTCAACCGCAAACAACCGTACACATTCAGTAAGTGTTCTGGGTTGATAGATTTATCTAAAAGACATTTCATGAACAAGGTTTGTTTGAGAGTGTTTGCTATATTCCTGCAGTACCAAAATTATCCTCATATGTTCTTAGCATTTTTACGGAGAAAATATTAGGGCGTTTACATGTAGGATGAGTGCCTCGTGTAACTGGGAAAAAATACACAACGACAATAAATTAAGTTCAATATAATCAAGTATATGTAATTACAAATCACAGTTATCTACAGCTCCACAGTGATAGATGTAGCCCCGTGTCAACAACAGAAAGGACCATGTTACCCCGGTGACCATATTCCCCAGGTCTAACCTAGATTTTTGCTCATTTGGCCGTGAACACCGTGTCTGAACACGAATGCATTTGAATATAGTTCACATACTGAAGCAGATGTTCGCCAGATTTCACTTTCAACAGGAAAAAATTTAATATTGTACAACATATGATGTACGTTTTTAACTGAAGAGAGATACAATATGACACACGGTGGTAACCATGACCACATCACACAACTGCACCCTTTGAGAAACACCGGGTCACACAGAATGGTAACTATGACAGAATCACACCCTGTACCCTTTGGGAAATATAGGCTGTGAATTATTTGAAGCAGAAAGTATAGACTACCTGCTAGTTTTCCCATATAAGTGGCACTCGTTCTATTTATTTTCTATCATCATCATCATCATCATCATCATCATCATCATCATCATCATCATCATCATCATCATCATCATCATCATCATCATCGTCATCGTCATCGTCGTCGTCGTCGTCATCATCATCATCATCATCATCATCATCATCATTGGCGCCATAAAGAGTGAAAAAGGTCCGCTGTTAGTAAGGTATCAATGTATGGTCGACCTGGCCTGCCTAGTATTTTTAGCTCAGGTGACTCGTCAGTCAGCTGATCTTATAGGATGGTCCGTCTTCCGTCCGTCTACAATTCACATTTTCGACTTCTCCGCCAAACAGATCAGCCAGACACTTCAAACTTGGTTTGGATGTACCTTGGTTGGGTCTCTACCAAGTTTGTTCAAATGGTAATGCTTCAGTCATTTTTTGATTTGTTATGGTTTTTCTTTTTTGGGGGGGTGGGGGTGGGGGGCAAATCTTATAAAATTATCTTGTCCAAAACCGCTCTCTCAATTGCTTTGAAATTACACAGAAACACTCCTAGGCACTCCTAGTTCTTAATTTGTTCACCAGTTGGCGCTGCAATTTTTTCTCATTTTGATGACTTTTTATGTGTTTTTTGTTATTTTTGACTTTTTCTCTAGCACCATCACTCAGATTAAGCTGAAACTTCATGGTTATGTTCCTTTTGATAGGGTTGGACAAAGCTGTTCACCAGGTGATATTGCTGTGGATTACTGATTTTTAACGATTTTTTCAATTTGCGTACTTATGGGTAAAGGCACCCTTCCTATTGATCACTATGTACGTCAATGGTCATTCTAATGCTAATTCACATTTTTTATTTCTTGTCCGAAACCGCCAGCCAGATTGACTTCAAACTTGGTGGCAATGTACATTGTGTGTGTGTCTCTACCAGGTTTGTACAAATGGTCATGCTTCAGTGATTTTTAAAAATTTTTTATGAGGTTTTTTTTTGGGGGGGGGGGTATATCTTTAAAAATCTTCTCCAAAAACCCGCTCACCCAATTACTTTGTTTTCACTCAGGGACACTCCTAGTTCTTAGTTTGTTCACCAGGTGGGGCTGCAATTTTCTATTTATTTTTAAGATTTTTTGTGTGTTTTCGACTTCTCCAGAACCGTCACTCAAATTAACTTAAAGCTTTGTGGATATGTTCCTTTTGAAAGGGTCAAGCAAAGTTGTTCACAAGGTGACATTGCTATAAATTCTCTTTTCAACATTTTTTTTTCAATTTTGGCACTTATCAGCAAATGCACCTTTCCTACATGTATTGATTACTATGTAAATCAATGGGCAGTCTGATGCTAATTCACATTTTAGACTTCTTCGAAGAAACCGCGGTCAGATTGACTTCAAACTTGACAGCATTGTACCTTGGGTGGGTTTCTACCAGTTTTGTTGAAATGGTCACGCTCCCTTGATTTTTTTTTTTTTTTACATTTTTGATGATTTTTGTTTAGAAGATCTTTCAAAAACTTTGAATTGGAAAGTTTAACATGGGACTGACATATAATTTTGTCCAGATTTGTTTCAAACTTGTTAGGGATGTACCTTTGATAAGTGTCTACCTATTTTGTGCAAGTGGACATGTTCCAGTGATTTTTGGACCTTGACCTCATTTCCAAGGTCACACGACAACTGACATGAAATTTACTGTTCACTTGATAACTTGAGATCTATTTTGAATCAGTGCCTTGATGTTGCACATGTTAATGTTTCTCTATGGAGGTCACGTTTAGACAGTACGTGGGTGACCTTGACCTCATTTCTGAAGTCACAGTGCAACATACATGAATTTTACTCTTAACTATAACTTGAGAACTACTTGAACTGGGAGCTTGATGTTGTACATGTTTGTGTTCTTGCATAAAAGTCAGACGTACCCAGTACATGGGTGACCTTGTTCCTATCTTAAGTTCCGTAGCCACAAGTGTGATGAACCTCTAGGTCAGCTGAGCATGGGCTGCTCAAACAGCCTTCTTGTTTAAAATTCTCTCCGGTGCCCCTATGGAAAACTGTTGACCTGGACTATTGGTATATTCTGTGGAACCACAGGCATGATAACATTTACAAAGGATGTTGATTTCTCTCTTTCTTTGCCAACTGCGACTTGAGTCTAACTACTAATAAAGAACTGCTCTGACCTGTAATATGGGTACCAGACTCCTACTACTTGTGAAAAGACCTTTCATTCAAGTACCAGCATGCCTGTAATTACATAGAATATAACAGTCCAGGTCACCAGCTTTCCCCCGGCGCGTTTTCGGTGCAGTGCACCCAAAGCGCACCGGGGAAAGCTGTAGACTTAATCCAAAACGAGGCGCTGAAAGAGTTAAAATGGGCGACTGTTTCATTCACTTTGAAAATGTTTTTAATAAATTTGAATTTTCCCATAAGCATTTTTATATGTTCACAGAAAGTCGACTGTTTGCGGAATATAATTGCAACCTGTTTCGTCATGTCTAGTGGCAGGTGACTCAAACCTGTATGTTTCCAAATAAGCCGAACCACCAAAAATATATATTATCTTATGTAATTTATTTTAATGGATTTCCCCAAAAGTCACTGGAATGATGTGAAAAATCAGCAAAATGTTTGTTGCTTTGTTATAACTGACAAAATGTTCGTAAGTCTGAAATATTTCTGTATTTAAGAAAATATACACAGGGGGTCAGATAAATATTGCCAAAAAGCCCATTTTTTGAGAAAAATACTGCAAACTGTTACAAATGAAGACAATGTTTTTCTCTCTCCCTATATAACTTTTTGCGGAGAGTGCATATCGGTGAAAACGGTTCTGTAAGATTAGACATGCTGTATTTCAAAAAGTCAGTATTTATTTCTTATCCACAAATTTTAAGAATACGTTCTGAATGGAAGAATTGTTTCTTGTTTGAAGATAGGATAATATCACTAGTTGTGGTAATAACGTATGTTATTTGATTCGAACCCGCCCTAACCCCCCCCCCCCAAAAAAAGAAAGAACGAAAAAAAGTATCTTTGACGTAAAGCATCAGAAGAAGGTACTGAAGGCCAATGTGTTGACGTGTGTCTCACTACGCGGAGTTCAGCACGAAATTGTGAGGAGTCACTGGCGTCCCATTCAAGAAGTTCGATAGGCCGAGGATCTGTGATAGTGCTAGCCAGCCTGGTTCCCCATCTTATTCACATGACTGTAGTTACGATTGCCTTCAAAACCATTGTCTCTTTCAGTGTCAGATTTGACGAGCAGCGATTACCTTCTCAAAGACCACCGCGCAAATTGAGCAACGGAAGAGCGCCTTGTTTACTTGATAGCAGTAATTGCATTGCATTCTTCACTGTGATACCGGTATTGCACACAAAGGCTTGCACTTCCTCGTGTTGCGAGGAAGTCTTTCATATCTGGTGGTTGATTGGTGAGACATATGATCTCGCTTAATGGTCTTGCTGTCGTCAGTGTTGGACATACGCGCGTGTAGTCGGGTCACCATAGCACCAAAATCTTATTGGGAAAAAAATTCTATAATGTCAGGATTACTGCATATCATTCAAACTTATAGCACGTTTTTATGTATGTATGTATGTATGTATGTAGGTATGTATGTATGTATAAAGTCTTCGAGAGTGAAATCTTACAATGACAAGGTACACGTATAAAGATGTACCTCAAGTCCTGATAAGCCACTCTGATCTTTCTTGTGAGAGAGACGGAGGTAGAGGTATAGGCACTTGCTATGATCATAGCCGAAAGAAATACCACTAGGACTGACTGATGTAAACCTTTTCCTGAATGAAACAGAATGAGACAAAAAGCAGACGACATTTCAAATTACCAGTGGCGGTCGGTCATTATCGACCTGTTTGCTGGTGAAAAGTAACGTTGGAGGTGCCAGGAGGTAAGCGTGCCAGCTGAAGCTGTACGGCGCAGTCTCCTGATAGAAGATCTGGGCTGACGTTTTAAAGCTCCTTGATTTTAACGAACCAACACATTATGAGTCTTCTCCAGTTTCTTTTGATATGCAAGGATGAAAAAGTTGTTAAACTAGACACGTCTTAGTCTGAACGGGCTTTGATTCAAATCAACAGGCACGTCGGCTTGGAAACAGAACCTCGACATTTTCTTTGTATATGTGTTTGCCATGTTGTGTAGAGAGACTTGCGTGTATGATCGAAATATGAATCCCTGCTGCTGGTTTGGTTGTTGTGGTCTTTCCCCCTCAAACCGGCCAAAACTGGCTGGTGGTCAATTGTCGTCTGCTTCAGCATTTTCAGCTAATTTCAACAGTAATGAAAAACCATTTTGAGAATTGTAGATGAGCCCTATCAAGATCACATGCCCCAGGTCAACAACTTTCCTTGGCAAGAGTTGGGCACTTAGTGCCCAACTCATGCCAAGGAAAATTGTTGACCCAAGTGTCAATTCAAGGAGGAAAGGGTTAAATTCTCAAGAACAGATCTCTTCTGCCGGAGTCGTTGCTGCGGACAGGCTGAACGATGTTTCCATGATAATTCCATAATATCTTGGCATGTACATGCATTTGGTACGGTGAGGCAAGGGTATACTATCAGAGATACGTGTCCGGGTATTCCAGTCTACTAAAGAGATTCTAACAGTTCTCTCAAGACTTGTTATTATCATTCAAGGTAATTGGCCTATAGTCATTTAAAACTGCATGTAGGAAGTGTTTTCGTTTTAATTGAAATAAAAAATAACTAAATTCTTACAAAGTGTGTGTTTTTAGATTTTAGAAATAGGCAGTGTCAGGAATGGATATGGAGAGTGTAGAACTTGTCTTATGTATTTGTATTGGTGGTGTCAAAGTGTTGCGGGACATTGGACTTTTTGAGATAGATGGATGTACCGGCAAATACTCGCTCCTGTGTGTATTCTAGCCAAAACTATGTTGCATTAAGCGTATCATTTCATACCTTATGCGATGCAAGTGTCATTGCCAACATTTGTTGCTCAAAATTGTAGGTCTGCACAGGTCTGGTGTACAGTGGGGTTTCCCATCGCAAATATTCCAACCTTGCGCTTGTATTCAAAGAGGGAGACTATATCTGTGGTTTCCTTTCTGAGCGTAAAGGAAGGGAGCTGCGGGGGGGGGGGGGGGAGAGAGAGAGAGAGAGAGAGAGAGAGAGAGAGAGAGAGAGAGAGAGAGAAAGAGAGTAGACTTCTCAACGAAATTTGTAATTTGCATCTATCATTTCTTCCTAGTTGAAAGGGTGTACACATGGGTATATTGAGAGTTAAAAGGTCAAAGGTTGTATTTGTTACAAGTGAAAATGCTGCAGTGTGGAACACTGTTTTTTAACCTAACTTTGAAAAACAGTCGTTTCAAGCAAGCTTCCTACTTTTTCCTTTAGGAAGGAAATGGAAAGAATTTAAATGTTCAGGGAAACCAGGAGATTTGCCTCCCAGAGCGGGAGAGTTGGAGTTGTTGTCAATGAAATACGACGCCAACGATGCCTGCTTCAGCAAACCTGCCGCGCCAAGGACATTCCGTAAGTTTGCGCAAGTGCCTCGTCATTTGGGAAAAATACACAGGGCTACCAAGTTGTATTAGAAACTCCTCAACGTACTCCCGCCCAACGTTTGTCTGCTAAGTGAGACTCGAAGTGAAAACTAAACCTAGGAAAAAGACTTGCTTCAAAACTTGCAAAAGTTAAAGTCATACAATGCTGACTTCGTGTTCATAAGTTGTAGCTGTAGCGAAACGTAAGAGAAAGGTAGAATCACACCAGTGATCGTATAATTGTTTAATTTATACACGTTCCCGGTCGTGAAATGCAGTTGTTTTTTTTCCCATGGGATTTGAAGTTGAATTGACAATTTTATCCGTGCCAGTTTTGAGGATATTCAACATTTAACTCTTTCAGTGCCAGCTGCGGCAAAAATCGAACTAGTTAACACGAACGATTGATGTTCCTTGCAAAAGACATTTCATTCTAGTGACAGCACGCCTGTAGTGACAGCATGCATGTAGTGACCGCATGCCTGTAGTGATATAGCTGATAGTAGCCCTGATTTTTAATTTTTTTAATTTTTTGTTTTGTCATAAAATGAAATTCTACCTTTGCTTGTAGCTCACTGGATGTGGCTACAGCATGAACTTATGAATTGAAATTGGAATGGCATCCACCATAACAGTTTCGAAGATATACATTTTAACTAATTAGCGTAAATTAACATCCTACAACTTTTGTTTTGGTTTATTGGATGGGTGCGCCTTCAGCACAGACCAATGAATTACCGTTTGAATGACACGTCTCCCTATAATGGTTTAGAAGATATTCAACATTTTACTTTTCACATTCCCTACTTAGCATAAGTTGAAATAATACAAATTTTGTTGGTCTTTTTAGTGGATGCCCCAATAGAACAAACCAATGAATTGAACTAGAAATGACACGTCAAGCTATAATAACTTTGGAGACATGGGAGATTAAAGATTTTGATTGCTCGCAATTTGCATAATTTTTAATATGATGTCAGTTTCAAACCAGGTGCACTCTTTCACCGATGAATCAATTATTGTGCTGAATGTGGTAGTTCTTGGTCTGGTGGTGTCCGGCAAAATCTCTGACAAAATTGGCTGTAAAGAAAGAAAATATGAAAAAGAGAATTCTTGGAAAACCAACATATCCTTGTTAGTGGCACACAGACATACTTAGCGATGTCTCGCGGACTCCACAGCAAGCTATATTCATGTCGTACCCTAGCTCGTTGCCTTTGGGAAGTATTAGATGCACCGATATACATTCCGTGTTGGTTATTATTGTATTAGTCGCTAGAAATAAAAGTGTGGACGAATGGTGCAAAGTATTCCTTCGCCGTTGTACAGGTATATGTGGACAGCCTTTGCAGTTTTGATGCCAAAAGTTGCAAGTTTGAGTCCCGCTCGTTCCGGACATAAAATATGTATTTTCTGCATTTCCTCAATGCTGGTGGATTTAAGTTCCTGATTCTGGAAATAAATGCCGACTCAGTACATATATTGCATAACCGTGTTGATATGGCACTCCCACATAGCTACCTCCATTGAACCTTTTTTTTTAAAGAATGGGTATTTGGTCGAGTGGATATGTGCGTTTCCCATTTCAGCTAGGCGACTGGTGCCAAAGGTTGCAAGTTTGAGTCCCGCTCGTTCCGAACATAAAATATAACAGGAATTTGTATATCCATACAAATTCATATATGGAAACCTTTTTGTGCGTTAGAGTATTGTACAATCCGTTATAATTTGCAAAGGCCTAGACTACCCATGGCACATTCCAAACATAATATCATGGAGGTATTATGATACTTCCATGACATTATTGAGTCGGTTTTATCTGGCCGTGATGTTATACACAGTCAATTATATCTTTATTCGTGGCTTCTTTGGTCTAAGGGAGGAAGCCATACGGAAAATCATGCATCCGCTTTAAGGCTCCTGAAGACTGGACAGCTATCCGAACGGCAGAACAAGATTCCCTTTCACCACTGTGTCAATTTGTATAAATTGAAAGGTACAGTGCGTTCTCATAAAGTCTTAATATGATTAAAAATTGCAGACGGTCTTGACATGGGGAAACAAAATTTTCAACGGTGATCAGGGATGTGGAAAAACGGTGATTAAAGCATACCTGGCTGTAATCACCAGTACTAGAGCAGGAAAGGCCGGGCTGGTATACATAGATGAGTTTCGAGGGCGATCCCTTATCATCTTCTGATTTTTTTTTACATAGCGAGCCACTTGTAAAAACATATAGAATGCCCCTCCTACAACCTTGGGGATCTTCTGTGAATCTTATGCGATTTTAAATCATCAATAATATGACGAAACTAGACATCATTGAATTGGATAGTTAGGAGAGGGGTGTTCTACACTGGAATCTTCGAGAACTGCTGTTGTAGTCGTTATGCTGCATAGAAGTTTGACAATGTTCTGTTTGATGTACAGTCTGCTACAAAAAGCCTCAAGCCACTGACTTTGCGACCAGAATATTTCGGTTTCTTCAGGTTCACACAATGATGGTTTCATTGATTCATATAGACCTTCATTTTGCTATGTTTGCGATGAGCGTCTGATTTGTCCATCGTGCGTATTGAATTGAATTGAATTGAATTGAATTAAACATATCTTTTTTATGATTCTTTTAAATTTTGTATATATATATATACGAAAATTTCCACGAGAGTCAAGAGCACCACCGTCAAAAAGACCATTTGCGTATTAAGGCCTCTATTTTGTACTGTTTTTGTTATCCAGAATTATATAGTATCCCAAATAGAGACTACCAACACCATACTGATTTTTTAAAGTTTATAAAATCCCTCTCTTTTATCATTTATTTCTTTACTATTTGTTTGTTTATTCATCATGAAATAAGAAGTGTATGCTGCATCAAACTTATTATCCATCACTGTGTCTTAAAGCATACCCAGAACACGCGAAATATGCGATTTTCCAAATTCCATTAAAAAAACTGATGTGTCAAAGTATACCATCAGCTGCGGCAAAATTGATATTGCCACAAGTTTTATCAGAAATAATTCCAAATTAGGTTCTTTGGTTCAAACATATTTTCATTTGCCCGATAAAATTTTGCATGATATGGTAGTTGCAACTGGGGAGAAGGGCTGGGCCTTATGTGGAGCCCTCTTGCGGAAAGTTATGACGACTAAACATGCAGGACTGCATGGACAGTCACGTATGCCACGTGGCCAGGCAGGCCTGCTCCACCACGCAGTGTGACCACATCGAAGAAGAACGTCCACAATCGACAAAAACAGATAGTGGGGCTACCCCAGGGTAAATTACTGTGTAATATTGTGATTATATAAAATTAACAAATTAACAGTATGTGACTTAAGAAAATCTGTATTTTGCTTAAAGACACGCTAATACTCATATTGAAAAACCTGAATGTGGCAAGAATATAATCCTGTCTTGCATGTTTTCATGCAGTGGGCATTCCGGGGAATAAAATAAAAACTACTTGATGGATTGCAAAGGGCTCATACCTAGAAATAAGCGTGTGTAGATGGGAATGTGCTATTCTATAATTGGGACAGATGAGAAATAATGCCAAGTATCCTCATTTGCTGCGCCACAGATGCACACAGAGGTAAGTTTCATTCCCAATTTTAAAAGGTGAGAGTTCAGCTGACTGCTGCCCAAGCAGTCTGGTGTGAAGAATTCATGCAAATCTATTACCAAAATTGTAAAGCTGTGGGAAAGTATATGCCTAGAAGGTGGTTTCAGAAGTTCAAATTTAATTAACATAGGGATGGAGAATTTCTAATATGGAGTCGAACATTGGCGTGTATCATTTGTTTGCGGAGCAGCGTTTTGAATATCAGGTATTATTGATTGGAGAGAATTTTGAATAACTGGTTAACTGCCTTATACATCTGTATCAATTAAGCGTTTTGTCTATGTTCAGCCAAAGTTTTCCATCCAAGTTCCTCATACAATTCAGCATCGGCTGTACCAAGGAAAGCACATGTGAGGTACGTGCAACATCCAGCTAAACTTCTTCCAGGCTTTTTCCGTTTTGTCAACTGCAACCAATTCCAGACAGGACTTCCATATTCCAGAACAGGCCGTAAAAACTAGATAAACAGTTTCTGATGTATGAGGGTCAGGGCGATACTCGAGACTTTTCATAATGTTTATGAGTTTAGTTGCTTTACAGGCAATATTACCAATGTCACCAGACCATATGGGATCTGAACGAAGAGTTAAACCGGGATGCTTGTGACTTAGCATTTTTCGAGGTGTTACCCTGCAAAATAAGAGGAGGGTGATCTGGTGAGTGACTTTTGCGCGAGATCAGTGCACTGTCAGATTTAAAGGCGTTGAAAGTCACGAGTCCGTCATTGAACCGTTTGTCAATAGTAGCAAGGTCAAGGTTCATAATTTCCGCGGTATGCGTCGGATAGTCAGCTAAAGACGCGTCATCAGCTCTTAAACATAGCATTTATATATTGACCTTCAATGCCATGTTTTTTTTTGTATGTTTTTTTTTTTTCGTTTTGTCTTTTGTCTTTTTTTTTCAATGTTAACAATAACCCTGTGGGTCCAACCTTACCAAATACTTTGCTGTTATCTAGAAACAGGAGGTGGACTATTTACTATTTTTGGTCATTCATAGCGAAACATAATTCATGGTATAAGACACGAGGTTAATAAAGCCTAAAACTACCTGGTATGAAGGTCGATCGATGTGCTGATATAGTGAGACTCTACATGAAAAGTTAAAGACATATTTGAAAAGCACCTTTTTTGGAAAACTTTTTCTACACAGGTTCTTTCAATATGTGGAAATACGTATTAACAAAGAGTGGTCCTTGCTTGGTGATCACAATTTTGAACATGAATGTGCCTGCTCCAGGGAAAACCGAAATAAATTAGCAAACATGTTCTGAGACCAATAATTCAATGGCCGTATTATGAGATGCTTCTTCCCGTTACATTACATCTGCCACATGACCGTCCCGAACTTCTCCCTTAATTAAGTACTGAAAAAAAATGTGATTTGCTATTGTAGACTTAATTTTACGTACATCATGGCGGCCTCGTTTTTTCACAAATTGTCTCTTTCTATAAGCTTCATGCCATGTTACAAGTGATGAGTCTTGTCTTGTTTGTTTGTTTGTTTGTGTGTTTTTGTTTTTGTTTTTGTTTTTGTTTTTGTTTTTGTTTTTTGTTTTTTGTTTTGCCTCAAATGTAATCTTAAACCTACCTGTTGACTCCACGCCCATGACAAACAATTTGTTGCATAAGATTTCATGATCAAGGTCAAATGCCTTTTGTAGATCAAATAGCACTATTCCGACATAGTTGATTGATGACATTTCTGTTTTGATATACTCTCTGATGATACATCTGAGGAAATAGTGGCAATTTGCCTGCCAGAGAAGCAGCCTGTCCAGTATAAAATGTTTTGATGTGGTTTGCTGCCATTTTGATTTCTCATACAACTCGTGATCAACTTTAATGACAATTTTGATGAGTCTGTAACTTTGCTTTAACGCTTTCAGTGCCACATTTTGGACTGAGTCAACAGGTTTCTTCGGCGCGGTTTGGGCGCATTGCCAAATATTCTAATATTCTGTGAAGCTAGTGACATGCAGGTACTTGAATGAAAGGTCTGTTTGCAAGGGATATGAATCTTGCATCCTTATAATATTTTAAACATATTTATACAGAAAATAAAACGATTGGGAAACAGGCTTTGCCTATGCAAATCCCTCTCGCGAAAAAAAATAAATAAATAAAAGAACAATACAAATACTGTACAAAAGGTAAAGACGGGTAACAGGACACTACATTGACCCTACATTGACAAGGACACACATAAAAGAAGATAGGACATCACGGTTACAATTACAAGAAGTATGCATTATTATTATTAAATAAAAGAACAATACAAATACTGTACAAAAGGTAAAGACGGGTAACAGGACACTACATTGACCCTACATTGACAAGGACACACATAAAAGAAGATAGGACATCACGGTTACAATTACAAGAAGTATGCATTATTATTATATATCGAATCCGACGTGGCCAATCAACTCCGTACACACCAAGTACTGCATGCGGAAAGCTGTTTTGTACCGGCCCCTACGTGACCCACCCCCGTCACAAGCAAAGCTTGGGCACCAACCTGGCTGGAAAACGCACGGGCCTTACTTGAATCGGTCAGTATTTAAATTATATATATGGGTACTGTCAAAAATAATTTGGTTTACTGCCTTACTACACTTGGGATTTCCAAGCATTATAGTTTGTAGCGTGAAAGGGGCCAATACCATGATTTTTGATGCAATGAATTCCGCTCAGTCGTGTATTTGATACACTCAAAGAAGTAATGAAACGGATTTTTCTACCTGGCCACCACAGGTGCAAGCAGAAGAATTTGCTATACCAATTTTGTGCATATGATGGTTCCACTGGATGCAGCCCATCCTAATTTCTGTATGTAAAATGTTAGCTCTCCTATTACCAATGCAAGACCACTCATCTGTCTTTGGTTTCATTTTTTTTTTCATTTTACGTTTAAATGTATCTATATCTTCCGAATTCCGAACACTGGATGGCAGTAAATTTCCCTGGCAAATCGTTGCGGGAATAAAACAGCCATGATAAATATAAGTTTCTGTCCTGACCTGCCTTACGTTATGTCTGGATCTCTTGTTATGTGAATTTCTGTTCCACACATTTTCTGGAATCAAATCGTGTAAATATGCAGCTGTATGTCCATTAATTATTTTATAAAGAAGTGTGATTCGGTGTTTCTCTCTGTGCTTAGAGAGAGACAGTTTCCCATCCAGTTCCATTGTACAGGGATGCATGACTTGTTCGACAAGACGCGCCCGTCACTGCACGGGCTGCAGCCAGTTGAACGTCTTCTAGAAGGTCTGCATCAGACTTTGTGCATTCCGCCCACACAACATCTCAATACTCTAAAATAGGCTTAATGTATGTAAAATATATCAATTCCAGTGTGCTTCTGCCGAGCCTATGTTGCCAAAACTTAATTACTCCAATTAATTTCCTTGCTATGCTGGCAACATAATTTATGTGAGGCGACCATGACAAATCTGCAATAACAATAAGACCTAAATGTTTGTGTTGTTGTACATCTTGAAGCGTAGTAGCCTGAAATACAGAATGGGGGTGCTGTTGCGGCCGTCGCTTCCTGCTAATAATCATTGATTTGGTTTTGGAGCAGTTGAACTTAACTATAGCCATTGCTTAGACCAGTTTTCAATTTGTTTAAGCTCATCATTCATAGTGACAACAGAGCCAGTGGGGTCATCAATGGTGATGTACAAAGTTACACCATTGGCATACAGTCTTATGTTAGAGGTAACAATGTCGACTATATCGTTGATATAAATAAGAAATAAGAGAGGTCCAAGAACTGAGCCCTGAGGGACCTCTGCTTCAATTTTTCCCCAGTTTTAAAAATCTCCATGTATCACCACCCTCCGTTGCCGATCGCTTATGTTGTTATTAAGCCAATCAAGCAGAGCTGCGGAGATAACTTACTTTCTTAGTTTTTGCAGTAAGGCAGGATGATACACTCTATCAAACGCCCTTGTGATGTCACAAAAGACAACTCTTACTTCTTTCTACATGTCGATAGCTTTCGCAACTTCATTATACAAGAAGACAAGCTGGTTGATAATACAATTTCCAGGCATATAAGCAGATTGTTTATCAGTCAAAGCAAATATATACCCCAGAAAATAAATACATGCTTGAAAACCACACGCTCAAAAACCTTTCCTACGCAACTTAATAAGGATATTGGTCGATAGTTACTGCAGAAACTGACATCACCACCTTTGGGGATCGGGGTTACATTTGCCTTTTTCCAGTTGGAAGGGAACATACTTTTGTTGAGAGATGATTTGAATAGTCTCGTAAGAGAAGAAGTGATTGACGAAGCAGCCTCCCTGAGCAAGACTTGGCTAACACCGTCATGACCGGTAGCCTTGCTAACATCAAGTGAAGCCAGAATAGAATAGACTTCGTCATCTTCAAAAGATATATTTTGTAGTGTGTTATTATTATCAGAAATAAGCGTTGCGCATGATGCCTGGAAAGAATTATAATTCAGAACATTCGTTTTAAGTAGTTCGACTTAAGTTGTAGTTGCCACCGGAAGGGTGTACCAAACTTTTAATTGTAAGCAAGGGCGTCGTTATTTAATTCTCTATTTCTCATGTCCAGACCAGAAAATGAAAGGGTCGATCTGTCGAAATAAAGTAAAACGTAAGCAGAAAATAAAACTGCTCCTCAACAATTGTTTTCACAATATACATGTATTTTCCAAATAATTTATACAAACAGACAGGATTTTTAGCATGTGTGATCAAGTGCGTATGTGTACATATAGTTGATTGATGCGGTATACAAACATATTCTTTTTTCATTATATGTATGTATGTATGTATGTATGTATGTATGTATGTATGTATGTATGTATGTATGTATGTATGTATCTATGTATGTATCTATGTATGCATGCATGTATGTATGCATTTCTGTGTGTGTCTGCTTGTGTGTGTGTGTGTGTGTGACACCCAAAATGTGGGCCAGTAGAAATGAAAAAGCTATTTTTTATCGTTCAGTCCCAGGCAAAATGCAGGATCGGTCGGGACATGAGGGACAGAATATTCCATAATAATGGCATTAAGTGTCTTTTGGTTGCCTTTATGTTCTTTTTATCACTGAAATATTCATTTGCATTTTTTGGCTTATGTTTGAACTCTATTTCTCATGAAACAGAAGTTTGCAAAGTAGTCAATTGACTTTTCTTTGATATTACATGCTCTTCACAATCAACAGAAATAGTCTCAGATCACTGTATCGTAACTAAAATGTGTAACTTAAGTGGAAAGTGTTATTTATTGTGTGTAAAGGATTAAAATTACAACAGATGACAAAGCTTATTAATGTTGGAGACATACAGAGGATATTATTGGGCTATAGGTTGTATATATGGGAAACATACAGCTCAACAGTGACCATTCAAATGGACTTTTTGATTGTTTAATGCTGATGAAATATTGTTGACAAAAATAGCGAATCAAATAGCCTGTCCATCTTAATCATTGTAATAAAATGCAACAATATAATGCAAGGAGCCAATTAAAAAACTTGTTTTATTGTTGCTGTTGCTGCAGGGATCCCTTCTTCCGTACACTGGCCCGTGGCAGTAATCGGCCATCGTTTTGCCGAGACGAATGTTGACATTATGCTTTCAATCATGCCTAAACCGTGACTTTATAGAGAAAATTTAGATGGGCCTTTCAAAAGGAATGGTTCCATTGGTGCTGTTCAGTCGTGTAAATTTATCTAATTGATATTTATTTCTGGCCTAAAAATACAGAAATTGTCTTTGATATCATTATCGCAAACGCAACTTACTTCGTGAGTCTCGAAGAACTACGTGGTATCTCTTTAGTGAGCTGGAACAAATTGAATGTCCAAAATGCAAAAGGGAAGTATTGCGTCCAAGATAAGAGCTTTATTGGAAGATGTAGCTTATACTTTTGGTTGTTTAGTTGGTAATGCTCATGGTAATTCGTAGAACTATTATTATCATAGTATTACCGCCCTTAGATAATCTGTAAATATAAACAAATACAGTAAAACGGGGTTACTTCGTCCGTCTGGGATTTCTCGAGCCCAGTCTCAGGAAAATGCTTGTTTGCCTGATGGATACTGTTGATAGTCTTTTTAGCTTCTTTGGCCAGGTGCATGGAGGTTTGGTTAGGAAGTGAGTGACCTGTTCTCAGTGTGTAGTGCGAGTGCACGTTTTATAATCTGAATGGTGAAACTTCCAATCATTTCAGATAGATTAACATTTGCATCATAATGTAGAACATTGATTTCCAGATACACCCGCAAAATTGGACCAACGTAACAAGCTGATGCTTGCATTAATTTGGCTAAAGTGTTATCCTCCTTACCACTTGATGTCACTGTGGTTCAGTTTCCACAACAGGTGTGCATAGAATTATCAATCAAGTTCGCCTTCTGCTGTTGAGCAATTATGCACCTGAAGTGGTATTTCCACATCACGTGAATGGCTTTCGATGATTAGAAATTGGCCTGAGTTGCCTAATGCAGTTCAAATAATTGATGGAACATCCCGCGAAATTTATCGCCCCCTCACGGATCACCGGTGGACTTCCATAATGGAAATAGAAATTACCATTGCTTTCACACTCTGATCATCGTGGACAGCAACAAAAGAATAAGGTACATCCCTTCAGGTTACTTAGTTAAGGATGCTCAATGTTTCGCACTTATGCCTCCATTCGGACCTAATCTGGAAATGGACTTTCCAGACGAAGTTCGCCTGATAGCTGACAAGGGGTTTCTAGCAGATACCCACTGATAACTGTGTATAGGACAGCACAAAAAAAGAGGACAGCCAATAGGAATGCAAAGACAAAGTCGGCTATTTAATCGTGCTTTAAACGCTCGTTTACATGGAGTGCATGATAAATTACTTAAAACTGTATCTTTGTTCAGGAGGAGGCAAATGAAGCCAGTGGTAGAGTTGCGTGCAGATCCACCGCAAAGGCGGGTTGACTTAGAGCTGCGTGCAGTTCCACAACAAAGGCGGGTCGACTTGTTTGACAGCGGTTGAGTAACACCTCGGCTGCAGCCGCGCCAGTCAGGTTACGGTGATAATACTTGAAGAGATGCTGCATGACAGACGTGTGGGCTATAGTGTTGCAAGACAGAAGCTGTTCTCCTGGTTTTATCTCGATTGTAAATTTTCATTTGATGCAATATACATTGAACAGTAAGGCGTATCTTTTGTTTATCTGAAAATATTTATGTTGGTTTGCTTTTTTTTTTTGTTTTCATTGGAGCCTCGTAACATGGTCTAGTCCCTGATCGCAATGGTTATATTCGAACCTTGATGAAGAGAACAATTTGACGCAGTCATTTTAAGAAAATGTTGATTAAAATTGTTGGGGTTTCGAAGACTTATTTAAGAGACATTGTGCTTAGTTACCAGCAGTTCATGAGGAGTCGTAATTGTAAAACCAAGGTATTCCGACAAAAAGTATCTTTCATTCGGGCATTGCATGGAAAAAGAATGTGTTCAAATCAAGCAGGATAGAAATAGAAATATATTTTCACCCTCCTTGTTCAAATGCAGAGTCTGGTTTAAAGGAAGGCTTGTAGACAAGGCAAATATTGTGTTTCCATGGTTGTGGCCTTGGGTGTATTACATTTGCAGTCAATCTTGTAATATGTGCATGTGGTCTGTTTTTATAACTCATGAAGACAATGACCCATTCCTGCTTGGAAAAAAATTAATGAATCAACAGTTTTGCTTGGCTCCATTTGCGCACATTGGCGTTTGCATATCTTTATTTCATATTAGGTAAAAACAGCCCACTCTGATTTAAAGAATGTAAGAACGTTAAATAATAGAAAATATATAATGTAACACAAGTTCTTGCTCATAATGACAAGACAACGTGAAATTCTATTAACCAGGAAATGCCCAAAATTACCACTAATACACGGAAAAATAGCGAAATCCAAATTCTGACTTACACTGAGAAAAGGATTCCATTTATCTATCCGTGACCCTTTCCAGAGGAGGGGGCAAGGGACACCCAACAAAAGCTGAAGTAAAGAATGACTGCTTCGAATTTGTATTTACACGAAGGTGCCACAAACCAAAACATGCACTGGACGCGACAGTTCCTTTTGAGGATCGAAGTGAATTACTTTAAAGCAGATCTTTAGGTACCGCGTAATTCAGGCCTTGGGCCATAAAGGGTTCTCTCTCAGCTATACATGAGTCCCATTGACGGGCGTAGCAAGACAACAACCCACGCATATAACACCGACAAGCAAACATGTCAGGCCATACACTGGGACCAGCTAAAACTACCTCTATTCTGACTTTGCTTGAAAATATACGTATGCGCACTTTGTCATTTTGTAGGTATTTGAAGCATGGTAAAGGTTTACTGCAGATGTCAGAGTGCTGCTTTACAGACCTTCAAATTAATGTACTGTGGTCCTTGTAACCAAACTTAGATAAATTAAACGGTTACTACATACTAGTATTGATAATATGGGGTTCGCCTCCTTGCATGTTACGGATTTTCAACCTCGGACAAACTTGAATTGTGCCAACGTAATAATGAATGATGCCGGGACTTGTAGTTAATCATCCAGATATGATGGACGTCTTGAGCCAAACGGAAACTCAAGACGTGAAAATTTCCACTCTAGGTTGAATAGCATATTTGGAAATATTGATTCAAATTCAGCGTTTCCCATCCAGTCGATCTAGCATTTATGACATAGTTGATCTTTCAATGGAGACAGATATCTTGATTTTGTCTTGAACATGACGAGACTGCATATGAAGCTATCCTACACGCAGCACGTATCAACATGACGAGACTGCATATGAAGCTGTCCTACATGCAGCACGTATCAACATGACGAGACTGCATATGAAGCTGTCCTACACGCAGCACGTATCAACATGACGAGACTGCATATGAAGCTGTCCTACACGCAGTACGGATCAACATAATGAGGCTGCATATGAAACTGTCCTACATGCAGTACGTATCAATATGACGAGAGTGCATATGAAGCTGTCCTACATGCAGTACGTATCAATATGACGAGAGTGCATATGAAACTGTCCTACATGCAGTACGTATCAATATGACGAGAGTGCATATGAAGCTGTCCTACATGCAGTACGTATCAACATGACGAGACTGCATATGAAGCTGTCCTACATGCAGCACGTATCAACATGACGAGACTGCATATGAAGCTGTCCTACACGCAGTGCGTATCAACATGACGAGACTGCATATGAAGCTGTCCTACACGCAGTGCGTATCAACATGACGAGACTGCATATGAAGCTGTCCTACACGCAGTGCGTATCAACATGACGAGACTGCATATGAAGCTGTCCTACACGCAGTGCGTATCAACATGACGAGACTGCATATGAAGCTGTCCTACATGCAGTACGGATCAACATAATGAGGCTGCATATGAAACTGTCCTACATGCAGTACGTATCAATATGACGAGAGTGCATATGAAGCTGTCCTATATGCAGTACGTATCAACATGACAAGACTGCATATGAAGCTGTCCTACATGCAGTACGTATCAACATGATGAGACTGCGTATGAAACTGTCCTACATGAAGCACGTTTCAACCCATGACTGATCATCTGTAAATTGGAATCAACAGCGTGAACTCTTTCGACTAAAGTGGATGTGCTCTGTATTGACATAACGATACCAGATTCATTTGCTTTGCAAACCAACCTTTCATTCAAGTACCAGCATGACTGCAGTTACCATAACTGACCACAGACCATAATAATCGTCTGGGTCAACAACTTTCTTGGGTGCGGTTTGGGCGCTTGTGTTTCATTTAAAACTTGCCACTTAATATAGTTAACCCGTGTTCTGAAACTCAGTCAACAGCTTTACTGGGCGGAAAAAAATAACAAAACAAAAAAACAAAAACAAAAAAACAAACAAACAAACAAACAAACAAACAAACAAACAAACAAACAGACGGCATTTGTAATTGCCAGTCGTTATGCACCTTTTACTCCCAGAATCAGGGTTAAAAAGTTCTAGAATTCTCGACACTTAAATCCCGTTGGGGCTACAAGCTTAGAGTAAGCGAATACGCCATCGTCCAGACGGACGAAACAGTCTAATACAGCAACAGAAATGCAAACAAAAATACCACTAAGTGTCATCAATATCAATTCCTGATAGATATGTTAGGAAAACAAGTTATAGCATTATCTTTAAAAAGTGACTAATAGTTCTGACGAATTCGGCAACAATTCTCAATATCCTATTATTTTCAAATCAGTTATCTCGTATGACCTTCATTGATAAAATTGATCTTCAAGGCGTAATGTCACGGTTAATTTAAATGGTTTTACATCAAAATTACTGTTGATTCATAAATTCGACATTCGGAAAGAAGTAGGCACAATTTTCCGGGTTTTATTTTTTTATCTATGAATTGAATAAATGCCCTTAGCATCCTATTCCCACAGTAGTTTCAGCATAATGACACATTTTATTATCATTTTACAATCCTGAATTTCAGTTTTTTTTTCTTTTTTTTTTTAAACGAGGATTTTGCTATAAATAAACACATGATAGGGAAAAAATCCATTTTCCGTAAATCAAACAGAGAGCAGTGTTACTGTTTCCATGTTGTATCATTTCAATGAATGTTAAGTGTTATTTTCCAAAAAGTACAAAACCACTCAATTCTCGTGCTTCAGCACCATAAGAATAAGCGTAATTGTATGTCAGATGATTCCAGCGTCCGAAACATTTGATGGATGTAGAGCGCTATTGTATCGACGTACAACGGGATCTGAATACAAGCAAATATCCAATTTATCGCCTCACACTCTCTGAGCGGGCCTGAGTCCAAAATCAGTTCTAAATTGTTGTCAATAAAACAATTGGCTTCTTGTGACAATAAATGCGTCTAAAATGGTCGATTTTTGCATTGTCCAGTCTTTTCTTTATTCAAAGAGCAAGTTGCGTTACATGTCTGACGAGGCATATTCTTTATAACGTGCACAAGAGCTTGCAGAATGACGTGGTGTGGTAAACATGAGAAACTTTAGTGGGCAGCAAAATAACTATAAATGACAACGCTACCGGCATTTGTTGATGGTTCTAGACATGTGCGATCCGCCGGATTTTGGTGTTAGAGTGCCGGCCTTGGTGTCTTCAACTGTATAGATATCATCTGGAGATTCTCCAGGGTCGGCGATGCGCGTTGAATTTACTCTGGTGTTTTTATTTGTTTCATTGCTTTTTGTTGTTTTGTTCGGTTGTTTTTACACGATTTTCCACATTATTTTTACGTCTATGATAGGTCAGAAAGCAAATGGTGTGCATGCATCGAGACACCCAAACGCCTGAATCATAGCTTAAAAGGTATCATGTACTTGATGTGTTTCACAGATCGCCTGAAGCTCAGCATTAGAGACGTAACTTTGCCCGACTTATACCATCCTGTTTACCTTGGCTAGATTAAATCAAGGAGGTCATATAATCATATGCGTGCATGAATTCTATGCCGTAAAGTTATATATATGCATGCACTGCTACGTCCGTACGTCCGTACTCTGATACATCAGTGTGACATTGGATAACACAGACATTGAGACCCTTCTTACAATCAAGTCTTAAAGATTTGTTGCGCAATTAATAAAACTGACAATGTGCCTTTCCTTTATCAGATGCTGTATTATGAAAACTATATTCATCTCCTCTTTCTTTCGAGAATGCATTATATTTGTGGGTCGTCCACCTGTTCAAACATCCATTCGGTCAGTTCTGTCACCACAGTAATTGAAAGCCGAGTGCAAAAGTTCGCTCAAGGCTGGCACAAAGGTTCGCAACGAGGCAACGATGAACCAATGAACGCATTGCCGGCCATTGCAGGGGCAGGTGGACTGGTCACGTTGCGCATGCATTATGTAGTCTGAAATAGACAAGGACAAGAACAGAAGGTTCAAGAACTGCCTGAAAGAGGGCACTGCAGTTAGTGGAGGGCTAGGGTTGTGTATTCCCATTGCTTTATATTGTAATTTGCAACTTAATAACTTGAAAACTACTGCACCTAGAAACACCAAATTTCAGACAGTAAATCTAGATGCATATCTAAATACCTCACAAAAATCATATAACAACAGCTACAAAAGTTACTAGTTTATTTAAGGTTGCTTTAACGTACAAACTAATGGGAATACACAGCTCAAGCCCTCCAAATGTCTGTGTGTTCAGTTGTGTATTGGGGTGAATACACACCTTGGAGCTAATTTAGATCTTTCCTATTTCATAGTGTTTTTGGAACTTGTAAATAGACTTTGTGAAAAAAAAGTTTAGTTTGGCTTTGTTGTTGCTGTAATTCTGCGTATGCACAAAGACATTTTAATATTTGTTTATTTTTGCTTGAAAAAAAGCGTACAGATGATAGCATATAAATGTGAAGTGTATCTTATGCTTGATCTCTGCTGATAGTGCACATGAAATGTGTGTACTGTATGATTTGGCCTTTTCATGCATCTTGTCCCAGGAAGCCCAGTGACTACTACATTCTGCCTGTCGTATATGTTCCTATGATTGTATCAAAGGTTAATAATAACCCAAACCAGCTAATCGATGATGTGAGTACTGGATAGTCAGCGCGCTTGATTGGCTTAATTGTCAGTTGCAGCATGGCTTTTGAACAAATGAAGATGTTACGAGTGTGGAGATCATCGATTTAATATATTTCGAAACAAGTAATGCAGTAAACCTTTTCATAAAGAATATGAAACAGACGCTTACGCCAACGTCTGGTAAATCTGAATTATGTGCCCCTTGGACATGATGAGTTTTTAATCAACTGCCCTGTGGAAAGCACCACGTGAAAAAAATCGTGTCTGCGGGGAACATTGGGCGATATTCAAGCAAATGCTACGCTGTGTATAAGCCCCTCTATTAAGATTCGCATGCAATAAATCGAAAAATATTATCCAGCTTCCCTGTTTAAAAGGAAACGAAAACAAAAAACTTTCTGGTCAGGCAGACACACGTAGGCTGCTGGCATCATGTGCGTGATGTGGTTTACGCAGACACGCAAGCACCCGGACACGGTAACACTTGATACGTTGCTCTGGTGCATGATGTACGCCTGCACTCGGATAATTCCATGATCTCCCCAGTGAAAGCATCGTGCAATAAACACAGAAAATCAGTTACGCCTAATTTATGATGGCCCACAAGTGGTGCAGAGTTTATGAACAAGCAAGAAGTGGAACAACTATTCACGTATCGCTCTTGTCATATTTGTCTCCGGAGTGTGTATAGGCTTAATGCTGCCCGCACTTTTCTATTAAGTCCTATGCTCTTAAGTGGAAGGTTGTACCAATCTTGGACCGGCTGAAACCGTATACTGATGCAGGAAGCTGAAGGAAGTTATCTTACATGTAGACAGTGGCCGCCCTTGGTAATTTCCTCGGAAACATTCACAGATGCGTAAACATAAGCAGAAGTTGTTATGATGGAGACCTGGGTATATTTTACCATGGACCGTCGTTGCTACCATCGCAGGTAAGATAGTTTAATGTTGTTTTTAGGCCACGGAACATTTGATATTGAAGTGAATTGCAAGTCGCTCGAATGTACGGAGGATTGTAGCAAAGTTCAGAGGCCTCCCTGGTAAATTTCGCATCAATTTCTCGGATCCTTGCACTCTTTGCGGGCGAAGCCTATTGCTGATATACACCTGCCGTGTTGGAAGCCCGGTACCAGACTTGTTGCTCTTCAAGGTTAACCAGCTAATGAGAGACATGGAATGCCCGTGGAGCCTTAGTCTCATAAAGTGACAGATATACAGGTAGCACCGTGCAGTTTGTAACTTGTACATGAACTGCCACGGTACATAAGACGTAAGGCAAGGAATAGAGTTTGAAACCTGTTGACTTACATTGCTCATGTATATGCTTTAAGTTACCCGAAACGCTAAACTCTCTTTTCTGGAGGTCAGAGACTTCAGATATTTTGGCCGTTATGAACATTCACCTTTCTGCACATGTAGTATTTTCAGTTGCCACATATATTTATGCCGTGTCAGAATTAGTCGCTGACTTGAAATAATTGACAAAAATAATTACCATTAGCACATGTGTAGAATACAGACAGCGATGAAAGTTTTCATATTTTTGTATATTTTTAATTGAAAAACTGGTCTTTTTGCCGTCATCTTTACCCAGGAAGTTCAAATATAATGAAAATTAGGGGCATACAATTTCCGCTCAGTTTGCCATTCATTCATTCATTCATTCATTCATTCATTCATTCATTCATTCATTCATTCATTCATTCATTCATTCATTTGTCTGCTGCAAGACAATTGGATTCCCCCAAAATATACATTTATTGACGCTCAGCGCAAGTGCCGGAAGTTATTTACCACAGCTGGCTATGCTCTTGGCAATACGTTATAACACAATGTGTTTCATTTACCAAGAGTTGACGTTGAAAGTGACAAATTAACAAGACCAATCGATAAACTCTTAAAGATAGAAAATTAAGTTGCTCGTAACGATGGACACAGCTCAGTGACGCTGACGGCTGCGCCGGCTCACCACCCAGAAGTCAGCTGGTCAGTTCAATTCTGTCTTGAGCCTAATCTGAATCTCAGCTGACAGCTAAAAAGAAAGCATTCATGAAAAGACAAAGTGCCATATGGCCTCACTGATTTCTTAATACCAACTGCAATGGAACACCAAACATGAGACACGAACGACTTAAACCGTCACTTTTCCAGGCGCAGTGGCAGCAACCAAATAAAAGACAAGACAAACCTTGTTCCAGGTGAAATCACCACGTGACCTTTGCGTGGCGCACCTGTTCAAGAACTATAATGATGAATCCGATGCTGCGTGAAACAATAAAAGCCTACAGTATCGAGGAAACTCTGAACGTGAGGGTTAAAGCTTCAAGTGCGTGCGTTGGCGGAAAAAAAGACGTAGGGGAACATAAACAAAGGAAGTGTGATGAAAACAAACCTCCGGGCATCAACCTTAGCGTAAACTGACAACAGATGTACCGTTTTCTTTTTGGTTTAAGATTGTTCAACAAATAGTGAACCAATGCATAATGTGTTTTAACTGTAGAAAATGTACCGATACAAACAATTAAAAAAAATGTTTATGTAGTCTGTCCATGTAGCGTGTCGTTTATTAAATTGGCAAGATCGTGAACGGAAATCGGTCGCAAAGAGATTTTGAAACTCAACAGTTGTCTACTACGACCCATTGGCGCTTTACGCGGAGAATAATTATTGACTGTTGGGGTGTTTATTCAGCTGGATCTCTTCAGAGGCTTCATTTTGATAAAATTACATTTATCAAAGCATAAAAAGGACATGCTACATGATATATTAATGTGACTCTTTTCATCGTCAAGTGTCGACGAAACGCCAAAAATTTAATTCCAGTGCCTTATGACAAGATTCTTAGAAGCAAACTGATGCATATTGTTGTTCTTCTCTACTGAACAAGAATACCATCTACCGTGTCCCCAGCATTTTTCTCGCGCGAATCATTTGGCAGCAACCGATTGCTACAAAAATCGAATGGTATTTTTTTTCTTTCAAACTGCACTTCAATGTCACCCGCCATATTTCATATTGTTCATTTTCTTATTTGCCTACTGTATGTGTAGACTACTTATTTTCGCATGTATACGTTTTTACGGTTTGTACATTGCAGGCGTTCAACTGACGTTTTGAAGTCATTATTTTGGACGTATTTTCAATTAAGCTCATGCTAAAGAGCATTTTATTGCGTATTTTAATGTCATGGTTTCAGTCATCAGCGACAAGCAAAAATAAAAACTTGGCTAATTAAGTTACAACAAGACGGTATTAAAAGGCACCGAAAACCATTCCTTCTCTCAGAGCTTTTTGACATGAAACATGCACAATCATAAAATCCACCGACAGGTGACGCTTTTTATGCTGGGGAAACCACAATTTTTCAAATGCTTTTCTGAACACAGGCACAACCGCCCATGATGGTGTATAGTTTTTTCTTCCATGGTGTTATTCAAGCAAGCTTACTTGAACAAGAATATGTGTAAAACCAGAGAAAGTGATAATTTGCACCTGACGGTTACCTGCACGGACAGCTGCTTAAAACCCTCCCTTCAATGTGCTGGTAGTTATGCGGATAACGTTAAGCGTCACATGACACCTAGCGTCAGTGTGATGCGCATGGGAGACCCAAAACAGCGGAAAGATGCATGCAGACAGTACTTGGTTATTATGCAATAATTTGATGATTTTGATGAATGAATCCGCGGTGTATTCCGTAAGATGTTTGGGTCTTACATACCGGGCTTACACATTTTACAATCGGAAAACATTTCTGGTCTAACGCGAGAGCTCAGCACCCTCTCACCCCCACTCCTGCCGGATAGTTGCGTTCGGGCGACCTTTTCTATCCATGAAGATAATGAAGCCTTGAAGCATATCAGTCTGCCTTGCAGGCAAGGTTCTGATGTTCTGCGTCGTGACTTTGAATGGTAGTCGTTCATGCATTCAGAGGTAGCGTTTGCTGAGTGAAGTTGTGTGAGGAATGTCCCCAGCTGTTTCATTACCATCTGCGACTGAAGTCGAACTACTAAAAGAGGACTGCTCTAAATTACAACAAAGTCGCTACGTTCATGTTCCTTGTGAAAAACAAACAAACAAACAAACAAACAAACAAACAAAACACTTCATTCGAGCACCAGCATGCCTGCAGCTGCATAAAATACAATAGTCCAGGTCAACAGCTTTCATCGGCGCGTTTTGGGAGCATTGAACCCAAAGAGCGCCAAGGAAAGCTGTTGACTTGGTCCAGAATGTGGCACTGAAAGAGTTCGACAACTGAGTCTAAAGCTTTCCAATAAACACACTGGCCAGATTGCGGCGAGTAAAGCTATTGACTAACGCACCTTGGAGTCGGCCGAGGGAAGATGTTTAGTAGTGACATCTAATTTTTAAAAACAAACGAGACGCTGAAGACATTTATGACGTCAAGCGCTTGCCGGTAATCTTAATGGGAAATAGTTGTATGCCGACACATTGGCGTTGGATCCGAAAGAACAGGTTTAAAGTGATGTCGGATAATCATGTCTGATGTCTGACTGCCGGGAAATGGTGTATTTTAAATACCTGGGTTCCCACGGATGTAACCTGTCACCTTGAATTTTCCTTAACATTAGAAACAACACTTGAAGTCATTGATGGCGGGGATCCTGGCCTCTTCGTATTTTTTTTTCTTAATTTCATTTTCTTTCCCTTTTTTTTATTTGTCAGTCTGGATTCTTCCTTGTTTCTGTGGTGCCAGTAAATTTGTCGGATTAGTATTTGTTCTTTCTGCTGATACGAGAGTACTACAGCTGGCTGTGACACATGCTTTTGTTCAAAAGGAGCAAGTTCGGTTCAAATTTGTGATGACTTATTGCCTTTTCATCTAAAAACTTTAAACGATATGGAACCTCAAGTGTCTACGAATTATTAGTTTGGCTCTGTGTGCTATCCCAGCATCAAGGTATGTATTCTCTAGGCACGCATCATGTGAAGGCCTGGACATTATAGATATATTTTATGTCCAGCAGCTTGCATTTCTGGGAGATTTTGTGATATTGTAGAAACGATGTCGACGCAATTTTCAGACGAGACCAAGTAACTATATGCCGTTCAGACACTTTGTACTATGAGTGGCCGGCTCTGCCATGCGTGCTTCTGTGGTTGTCTTTCCTGTCCAAAATGATGACAAAAGATAATGAAACATGAGCAAAATGTTCCGTAGCCAAGATCTTGCTCACATCTAAATAAGTTTGGCCGCTGTGCATTTCTATACAGTGAGGGAGAAAGCCGTATCTGGTCCTGTAAATGTACTTATTTTCGCTTGTGTAAATTTTCGCAGCTTTTGCATTTCAGGCATTTAACTGACATCTTAATTTCACTATTTTGGACATAGCTCCCGTTAAAGATACATTAAGGTGGCACAAACAAAGCTAGGCACTTAGAGGAGTGCTGTCTTCAACCCGCTCCCCTGTTTGGGTTTTTATTTTTAGACCCATAAAACTACATAAATTCTTGTTGTTTGGGATCTTTCCATTATATATACACCATGAAATTTTTCTGTCATCGAGTTTTTACTTTCTGTGCCGTTAGCAAAATAAGTAAAAATAAAAACATGGTGAAAATAAATGAAGTTACAATAAGTTGTGACCTAAACAGAGGACACGCTCCATTAAGCTTGATCAGCTGCGATGCACACTTCATGTCTTAAAGAAGATCTATAATTACATGCTTGTTATGTAAACTTATCTTCATTTGAGAAACTAGTCTTGTCCGAGTGCATGAGGTTTTCATCAGATATAATGTGCCTTTCACCTGACTCTGGATTCAGTAGCAATTGTTTTGCTGACGTGTTGAGAACAGCAACAATATCTTGTAAACACCACAGTAAAATGCAGTGAAATGCCACGGTGAATGAAATAAGTAACGCGCACATGTCTCCGATTTTTGTCAGTATTGCTAAGAGGAGCTACTTGACAATTTTAACATTAGCTGTATATTTCTTTTTGACCCTAGCTCATTTTTGTCCTTAATACGTTTGCAGTATCTTATGCTTCTTTTCGAAAACTTCAACTTGATACTTCTCATGGACATATTCGCACTTTGCCATGCTTGCTCGCCGTTTCTACAATTATGTACATGCAGGCTTTGACGCATTACTCAAGAGCAGGAAGTGGTCATATACCCGAAGTTAACTGCTTTACCAAAATTACCGGCACTTGAATTCACCAAAAGGATCATCCAGATTATTAGCTCTGCTGACTTGTCAGTCAGCGGAGCTATTGGAAGCTGTTTGCGTCCGTTGTCCGTCTCTCCATCTGTCCGTCCGTCGTTAGACTTTTTTTTTTTTTTTACAGTTTCGACTTCTTAAAAACCGCAGCATGGAATGTTTTGATTTTGCATATGGGTGTTCCCCAGGTGGACATCTACCAACTTTGTAAGGAGATGATGATGATGTAATCATTTTTCTATATTTTTAGGATTTTTTTTTTAATTAAAAATTCTTTATCTCAAGAATTTCTTGGCCAATTGCTTTGATATTGCATATAGGGTTACTTAGGGTCATCTACTTCTCATTTTGGTCATCAGATGGCGCTACAATTTTTTAATGAATTTTTGTGTGTTAAGGCTATTTTTGACTTATTCTTCAGAGCGGCTGAACAGAATTGCTTAAAATTTTATCAGGGTATAATTTCACCTTAGACAATAAAAGTTTGCGAAAGAGATGTGGATGTGTTAATTTTTGATGAAGTTATGGGAAATGAAACTTTGTGACCGTAGGTAAGTGTTACCATTTTATAGGTTATATGGCTATTGTATTTACATTTTCGACTTCTTTTCAAAAACCGGTGCTTGGAATGTTTTTATTTGCATTGGATGTTCCCCAGGTAGACCTCTGTCAAGTTTGCAAAGGAGATGATGATGCAATATTTTTTCTATTTTTTATGAAATTTTTAACTGATCTTTTGAAAAAAAAATCTTCATCTCAAGAACTACTGGGCCAATTACTTTGATATTGCACATAGAGTTACCTGGGGTCACGTAGTTCCTATTTTGGCCACCAAGTGGTCCTGCATTTTTCTATCTTTTTCATAAATTATATATCAAACTTTGCTGCCACTGTAAATGTATACAGCTATACAGACTACAGTGCATGTGTTGCAATACTGTAAAAGCATATTCCAGTCTGCAGAGCACAGGACATCATGATCCTCTTGTATATTTGTTTGATTTTTGTTCTTGTTTTTCTTTTGCCCTTTTTTACTTTTTTCTTTTTCTTTCTCTCTCTGTCTTTTTTGAGATTTTGCTGCCAGTGTAGAGTGTGTTGAAGAGCTGAGATAATCACAAACTGTATTATGATAAACAAGAAAAAAAAACGCAATTGACAGATCTTTGCACTGTTATGCAGCAGGAACATATTCCGTATTGAGCAGGGCTATGTAAGCTACACCACACCTGATACACAAGGAGCTACCCGAATTTACAAACTGAAATCGCATCCAACATCCGACACTTTCTACTTTATCCGATTTGTATGAATTGAGATCGAAACTCTTTAAATGGAAACTTTAATTCCAAACATGTCTGTCAACATGCAGTTCTGTTAACATTATTGAAAATCCCGTTAGAGCACACACTTATCTAGCAATGTACTATCAGTACTACGTTGTCACAGCATTACCCCCCGATAAACACATAAGTAAATTTCTCCGTACAAAAGTATTATGATTTATTTGTATGATTATTTTCGTACCCTACAAACAGCTTCGGGCCAGGTATATTGATGACACAATACGCATGCTCCAAGCGATGGAGATCGACGTAAGTAGGACGTGGACTGTCAAAGCTAAATGCTATCGTATAATCTCTTCATTACATACTGCCAGTGGATTGGAAATTGAGATGTTTCCCATTATTCTTTGAATGTAGCATAGTGTAGATGTAACCTGACCTGTTGCAGAGTCTGCAGCACCAGAACCTAAAAAATTCACGGTTTGTTCCAAAATTGCTCCAGCAAAGTCTGTCACATGACCTGAGTCAAATTTCGTTGCACTGGAATATATATTTATCACATACTGTTTTGAAATATTTTAAAGTCGGCGCTCCTGTCGTCGTCGTCGTCGTCGTCATCGTCGTCGTGGTCATCATGATCATCATCACTTACACCTGTGCAAAAATGTGATGAGCCATTAAGGTACGGGTTGGTTGCTTAATCACAACTTTTCTCGTCCTTTTAAGTGCCAGTTTTTTGTAAACCGCGTATGCTGTAATTTTGTTCCAAAGTTTAAAACATGTCATCTCAGTTTAATCGCACTCTTCATGAACACAATTGCATTGCACTTAAAATAAGGTCCAGAAAGCTGACACACTATATTTTCAAACTGGTACAACTAAGCGTTTCCTGGTTGCACAAGTTTGATAACAGCATTGCACTGGGCGCTAAAACTAAAGGGGTAGACCACCATTGAAAATGGGAGCGTTATGTGTATGTCTGACTTTGTCGGATAAAATCAGAAAGCCGCAGAAAGTATCGACAAGTCAGTCTTGCATAGGCTTCAGAGTTGAGCTGCTTAGCACTGTAAAATGAGTTGTTGAAATAGAAATGTAGATATTCAACGAAATTTGTTTTTGATCCAATTGCAAAATTTGGTTGAAGTAATGATCCATTTTCTGCATTTGAATGCTACGTTAAGTACCTTTTACTAATTTCCCTCAATTCAACCAAAAGCGCACAAGTAGGATGTATTGGAAAACAGAAGAAGTACATTCAAGACAATGCAAAATCCATATTATATGTATATGTGAAACATAATTCAAATCCTTACGCAGAAAACTTGACATTTTCGCAAATTCTGTGCGATCAAATACAGCCATACTCAAAGGTGATTATATATGGCGATTCTTTGTGTTGTGTTTTTGTTTTGCCTTTAAAATAAGGAGTCCTTTCACGTAGACAGCCGAAAATCTTACCACCAAACCCTACATACACATACTTTGACTCAGTCAATCCAAAATCTTGCAATGTCCGTCATCTGGAACTAAAGTACTGTGTCGGTGAGATAAATTTAGAATGTATATATACGTGAAACAAGGGGAAGGTAATTTCTTAATTTCCTTTGTAAGATTAAGAGAAAAGCATGAAATGCAAGGTTCTTGAATTATCACAGGTCATTTCGTTGACCATGAGCATTATTATTTGTTTGAGTTGGTGACAACTGTTTTCGCTGAGTTTTTGCAAAGGTGGGCTTTACCTCTTACAATCCGAAGTTTTGACAGTCAACAGCTTTCCTCGGCGCATGACGGAGAAAACTGTTGACCTGAACCATTTTTAGAGTCTCTGTTCCTTTGTGGCAATTGCATGCATGCTAGTGCTTAAAAGAAAGGTCGATTTACAAGGAATATGAATCTGGTACATCGACTTTTGCGGACATTGGTAATGAGAGACTTTACGCGGGAACATTAGGTACTGCGGTAAATCAGCTGCAAAGATCATGACTCAGCAACTTTAGCACGGGCAGCCATAAGCTCCTTTGCATGCTTGCGCAGGATAACGGCAGATTACCGCAAACGATGTCAGGAAATACACCAAAAGCATCTGTGGGAAAGCAGTACCCAACAAAGCTATTATCTTGAAAAGCTTAGATGCAAGAAAAAAACCCCCCGCATATATTTAAATCTTTGGACCATGCCCTCGTTTTTATATTTTCCCCTTTAAATATCGACATTTATACTTTTCAATACATGACCGTTATTAGGTTTTAGGTACGCCGAAATGCTGTTTGTACCTGTCATTAATTGATAGAGCATTTAGGTAACTGATGATGAAAGTAGCCAACGCATTTTAAATTTTCGGTTACTCTTCGGTTCTTTTGGCGGGAAGGCTTTCAGGCATATCTGTGAAAACCTTTTATGTTTCAAAAATGTATCACAGTACGCTAAATTTTGGCTGGAAATACTAAATTTGAAACCAAGAAAAATCTGATCGTTTATCCATTTCAATTCTGCTTATTTTATTGTGTGTTTGGGCGCTTCGTCAAAGATACAACACATACAAGACAAAGCATTATGAGGTAAACACTGGAAAGAGCGAACTGCCATCTGGTTCTCAACTTTAATATCCTGCACCAAAAGCAGCGGGACTAGATCATTACCCTCTATTTTGATTTATGTGGTTCACAGCACAAACGACTATGTTACACAACATGAAGCATTTTCATTCCTGCTACACATTGCAAGCACGTCAAAGTGCCAGAATGACCAACGACCGGACAGCCGTGCACTTAACCTTTTACCTGCGAATGTATAACAGTGGGGCATGTCAAGCACATTATTATGCATGGTGGCAGCACGTGCTTCCTCTGTAACACGGAATTTGCAAGAAATGAATTAAGCAGATTTTTCCCAGGTGTCTCCACCTGCAACACATGGATAGCAGGAGGAAATTGCCTGTAATGCGATATTCAGGTGATATGCTTCCTTGTGTGTCAATCGGAATTAAAATGGTGCAAAGTTACAATCCCTCAGAAAAGGACATTTCAGTCAGGTACTAACGTGCTTTTCAGAATGGTTATTACCTGAGTCTACAAGTTATCACTGAAAGGGTTCAACTCCCCCACTCCCCTCCCCCCTTATCAATTGAACGCTTCCTGGGTGAAGCCATTTGACATTAATCAGTAGTTACAAGGGTGGTTTGCTTTATATTCTCATTGTAATTCTTAAGTTTTTCACCAAAATTTGGGCAGAAAGTTTCACAGAAGACTTGCCATGGCTGTGTGTACTTCTCCGCTTTAGCTTTCATGGCGCCCGATGCCCTGGAAATGCCGTGGAATGCTGTTGTCGAGATTTGCTGAAGTAAAATATAGTAAAACCAGTTTTTTGTGTGCATGGGACTGTTTTCAGCTTTGTTTACTTGTCGTTCAGCAGAATTGATAAAATCCGCGTGCATCCGTCGTCTGTCTGTCCATTAGGCTAAACGACTTTTTAAAAAATCGTTGCATGGAATGTTTTGATTTTTACACTTGCGCACGTGTGCTCTATGTGGATATCTGCCAAGTTATGGATGATGATGATGATGATGATGATGATGATGATGATGATTGTTATATTTTTTATGACTCAGGAGGAGCTTGGCCAAATGCTTTGATATGGCATATAGGGTCACCCTTGTTACGTATTGTAGTCGTCAAATAGAGCATCGATATTTTGAATTTTTTTAACGAATTTCATGTATTACTACTATTTTTTATTTCTTCTCTAGAACGGTTGAACAGGGTTTTTTTTTCGAAATTTTACCAGAATATAATCTGACTAAAAATGATACAAAAGTGCTAAAGTGGCGAGGATATGTAAATTTGTGACGAAGTTACTTAATATAAAGCTTTAGGACCAGGTGTCAGAAAGTGCTCCTGCCGACTAAGGAATAAGGTGCATGCATTGCAATACTGGGAAAAACTGCCATATGGAATGCTTCGTATTCACATGCAAATGTTCCAAGTGAACCTTCACCAAATATGTAGAAATAATGCTGCAATAATTATGCATCCTTTGATAGGGGATGCACATATACTTTTTAATTGAAGTCAAGTTTGTTTGGCTACGTCGGCAAATCTGACATATTGCCCAATCTTGTTAATGGTGGATTCTGGGCCCAAGGTTACATTGACGACAAATAGGAAAGTATAATGGGGATTAGTTTGAAGTTCTTAACTTTGACTTTGTGTGACCTTGAAAGGTCCCACTGACACTGCCTATATATTTGTAATCCCAAACTTTTGTCAACTATTGTCAAGGACCAAAAAAGCATGCACCAATATGTACATAGCAGTCAAGTCTGCACTTGCGCAAACATCAGGTTTCACTCAGCAGATCATAGGATAATCATAAATTTTTTACATTACTGACCATTCATTTGATTCACTTTTGTTTTCATTCATTTGTTATTTTAGTTAATAGGCGTCGTATAGCCGGCGATATAACGTGAACGAAAGTATACAGCTGTATTTGATTAATAAAATGGTATATGTTAAGGTGGAAAAAGTGGTGTTGCCGTGAAAACAGAGGCAGATCATTGCTTTCCCGCCAAACGAACTCTGTTTCTGTTTTTTCTAAATGTCGTAGCGCCATGGACAAAATGTCTGTTCGGAAGGCAAAACGAATATGAGCACTCTTCGTAAAGCTATTGTTTTCTAAACATGCAATTACGGTATGTATGTGCATACGTGACACACACACACACGCGCGCAAGATGCCCTTGGGTGTAGTTCCACAGATGAAAATGGGAAATATATATATATATATATATATATATATATATATATATATATATATATATATATATATATATATATGAAATACAGTAAACTTCTGAACTGCCCAATAAACTACGATTGGTGTTTGTGGTGAAATATAATGAGAGCAAAGATCAATGATCTCATTTTACGATGTCGGATGTTGCGGTTTTCAACCAATGTACTGATGTTGTTTGAATGTTGATATCATGAGCTCAAGCGTGTACATTTACTTTCACATTATCCAAAGAGTTGTGGCCATCGAGATAAAAAGAAACCACTGCAGCAAGTAATTTTACCACTTTGTGTGTGGGTTCTGTTGGTCTAATTTTGCAAGCGTGTTTTTGTAGAAAAAAATATGCAAAACAGTGGAACTCATAAGGCCAAAAAACCTGACACCGTAGTGGTCCCTTTTCTGAGATTTTATGAAACTGTATCAGAGGAATCTATCAGTTGAATGTTTACATGTATCTAGAAATCGTTCTTTCTGCATGTCGTGTGGTTTTCAGAGAGGTATTGGCTTCCTGAACAATTGCCCCGAGGGAGTTCATTTTATTGAAGTGTTAGAACCTGGAGACGAATTTGTCTGTTCACTTGTTTACAATGTACCCGGGTCCTCTTTACATGATCACATGCAAATAATCACTCTACGATGACGTCACTAATAAAGTATTGCATGCAAAAAGTCACTCTCTTGAGATGCCATTACAACTAGGAGGGTCAGTACAAACGTTGCAACAACTTTATCGCACGGATGAGAGAATTGCAAATATTCTGACGCTTGGTTTTCCAGCACACCTTGAAATAATACTTTAACTGATGCATTGCCACGTTTTGACCGGTCAACAACGTTTTTTACCTGGATCATTTTTGTGGTCTCTGGGACTGTAGGTATGCTGGTACTTGAGAAAAATGCTGGTTTAAAAACAATATGAATCTGGTGTCGTGACGTCATGGACTTGTGCCGAATTGGCAAGAAAAGAGTGAAACAAAAGGCCCGCGGGCGTTACGCTCTTCTATCAATAGACATGGCAGAAATGTCTTATGAGATGAAACTTGCATTTGTGTGCGAGGTATGGTTGGAATGTATATTGGACTCGACCAACATCTACTTTCATAGAATAAGTCTGTAACTTTATATGGTATAAACTTCAAAACTGATAAACCTGTAAAGCCAAAATCGATTGTATCCACATGCCCAAGCAAGTCTGTTTCATTTTAAAATGTCCAGTGACGTTGAAAACTGTCTAAATTATTTATCTTTCCATAAATTCGACCCTTAGTCTGAAACACATTGGATATTAATCAATAGTACTAATTCAATTTCTGGTCGTGATAATGAATGAAATGTGTCAGATCTGAGATAATGAAAGGCAAAGATTTCAAAAACATTCTCGTCCAGATTTTCTGCGAAATTATAAATGGCGCTACCCGTATCATCTTAAAAAACCGCCTCCCCAACATTCCCACACAATTCCATAACGCCTCATAAAAAATTAAAGAGACTGCAATGTTTTCAAATTGTTCAAATTTTTGTCTGCGTATTGTTTAATTCTGTAGGTGGCGCCATGTCGAACTCAACCTTATTTTGCATACAGTGCGTCAATAGACTTTTACGGGACTTGAAAATTAAGCAGATTAGTGCATTCACAAGTAATTGTTCAGAGACTGATATAGGAAACTATTGCGTTCACAAGTAATTGTTCGGGAACGGATATAGGAAACTGTTGCGTTCACAAGTAATTGTTCGGGGACGGATTACTATTGGACGGACATCCCTGAGTGGCCCCATGGACTCTGCGACCTTTGGTCAGCAGAGCTAAAAACAGCAAATCTGCAAGGAGGGAAAATTGCTGAGATAGAACTCTGGCTTCATTGCGTGTAAACATGCTTGGTCAGCAGTATCCAGCAAACTTATTACACTGAAGACAGCCAGTTAAAACGTCCCCGGCAAAGTCTTCGAATATTATTGCAAGGCGTTTCCACGCGCATTTTTGATAATACAAGTTTGTATGTGTTGGAAATTGGCTCGAAGACCCTTCTCCTTAGCATTATGAACAGCATATGGAATGAATATGTTGATATTCATTTTTTTATTGATATATTTTCAGAGAAGGGGCTTATACTGCAAATGTGTACCACGATCAGTAAGGCGTCTGCGAATGCAGATAAAATGTGTGTGTTTTGTTTTGTTTTGTTTTTGTTTTTTTTTCCTTTTGTTTGATTTTTTTTGTAAATAGATAAAAAACAAAACAAAAAACAAAAAAAACAAAAACAAAAAAAAAAACCGGACAATTCAATTCCCCAAATATATAATGGCTGTTGTCGGATGCGTCTTTGAGAGCGAATGACCAGATGATATAACACAGTGAAGTTGCTAATGTCCTATCTTTGGAGCGAATAGGAAGTGGGACAGCATATTAAAATACTTCTTGTCCGATTCATCATTGGGAATGAACGAAAACATGTCACGGTGTATTGATTTGTGCTAGGACATTTTATCTTTTGGATGGGTGACTGAATATATAGGTTCTTGTCAGATTATGTGCAACCTTGGGAGTCAGAAATTTGATGAGGCAGTGCACCGAACCGCTATCGTCAAATGTAACATGAAAAAGAGGTGCTTTTAGATATGGTCCGGCAGTGAATAAACGAGGAGGGAGGGGGTGACTGCATAATGAATTTGCTATTGGCGGATCTTGGAGCATAGAGGAAGTTGTATCCATGCATTGCCAGTGAATGGGTAGACGGGACACGCACTAAGCTGTTTTCCGTTGGATACATCCTTAAGGCCGATTGGGAAGATGAGACAAAATACCGAATTTATTCTTGTCACATGTTCACTTCAGAGTCAAGGGAAAGATGGGTCATGCTAGATATATCCACAGGGAACGGATATATGGGACTGTGAGTTGAACCCTAATCCAGTTACTCTATATGTATCGTTGGAAATGATTGAGAAAGAAGGGATAGATACTGAATTTGTTCCTACCTGAACATGTTACTCAATTTTTGCCAAAACTCATTTACTGTTCAACCAATAATGTGAATGATACCAAGAGTAAACTTTGTTTGTCTCTCACTCTCTTTTTTAACTAATGGATTTGTGCAGAAATTTTCAGAAATTTTAATTTTCACAAAAAAGTGTAATGCAAAATATTAAAGACCGACCATATCGGTACGTGAATAATACAGAAATGTTATCCGTATGTAATATCAGAAAATGTTTCTGAGACAGTGGCAACATGTGTTGAGAGTCTGGCATTGGGTAGTAGTTGCAGACATGCGTTTGTGGCACGAGTTGTTGGATTTAAACCTTTCCTGCTCAAATCGCTCAAACGCACCGGATGTAAATTGTCGTCTGCTTTGATGTTTTCAACTGAAATTTCTCGTAACTAGAAAACATTTTTGCAGAGATTTGTATATAAGACCATCCATGATGGCACGCCCGTGGTTAATAACTTTGTTGGGCGCAAGGCGCAACAAGTTGCTACAATGAGGAAAGTTATCCACAACCGCTTGTGGATAGAAACGGTAAGTACAGCTTGGGACAATTGTTACAGTATATGAAAATTGATGTGGAAATATGCAAATTAACTGAGCCTTAAATTGCAGACAGCGGAACATGTATGTCAGTATGATTATCTCACAGTTGAGCCAAGCCAAGGAAAGATTTTATTACGCAGATGGTAGATGGACATTTATTTTATTATTCTTGGCACTGTTAATGCTAACCAGAGTGTGTTGTGCTGTACGTTTGACAGCTGGGAAACACCTATTCAGAACCAAATGTTACTACCACAACGATAAATCCCTGAAAGTAAGGTCATGTAGTAATATGTTTCAATATAAATTCATCACTAGTTTCTGAGTGAATCACATACCCTGAATGTTAACGAATAACTGCCTTTGTAAATACCAAGTTGGTCTATTTCTTTTCTAATACTGTAGTACGTTATATTTATGTCTGAGTGCGAGCGCAGATATTTTGTTTTTCCAAGAATGAATTATTTTTTCCTTACGACCAAATTTGTCCTGAGTTTTTCTCGGACACTCTTTTTCCGAAAACCGCCAAACTTGCCATGGGGACTGACCTACCAGTGAAATTGTGCACATCGTTTGGAATTGTCATGGTGTTTAAAAGTATGCAAATTACCGGCAATTAAGATTTTAAAAGCTCCATATCTTCCAAACTATTGCAGATAGACACAAAATTTCAATGTGTTTGTATAGGTTTGTGACACCTGCCAATATAATGGACAGTAAATGAAAGTTGCACAATTTCAAATGATGCTAATTGGGGCATTGATAAATTTAAATCTAGAGATGCCACTCTAATTACAAGTTTTGGGTTTGTGGCAAACTACGTCCGGTGAGCCACGGACCAAAGTTGTAGAATTTTATTTTATGCAAATTAGGTAAATATGCAGAATTTGAATCTTGAATAGCTTCAAAACTATCATTGAGGTGCCATTTTAACTTCAATTTCAAGGTTTGTAAAATAGCCACATCTAGTGAACCAAAATTTGAGCAGTTTTGATTTATGCAAATTAGGTGAATACACTAAAAATTTAATTGTTGAATACCTTCAAAACTAATGTACATAGAGGTGCCATTCCAACTACAATTTGTATGTTTGTAACATAGCCTCATGTAACGAACTATGAACCAAAGTTGTAGAATTTCAATTTATGCAAACTAGGTGAATACACAAAATTTAAATCTAGAATAGCTTCAAAAATACTGTAGATAGTGATGTCATTCAAACTTCAGTTTATAAAATTGTGACATGGCCACATCCAGTGAACCAAGAACCAAAGTTGTATATTAATTTATAAAAATTGGGCTAATATACAAAATTTAGATTATGTTGAACAATGGCAAAGTGTAGCATTTCAAACTGTTCTCATTTTGAAGGCACCCAGGTAGATTTGCTGTAAAGCAAATCTTCTTTTCTAGTTATGTATTCATTTTCCGTTTGTGAACTGTGATATTATATCGCTTTTCATGAATTTGAGTTGCCTCCAAAGCAGATCAAATTCCGTGTTTTAGCAGAATGACATACCACGGAGCTCGGGATTTGAATGGTACCTGTGAGATTACATATCACCAACGTGAATGTACATTTAGCAAAGACAAAAAAAAATTGGATTTGGTTTTTACAAATAAAAGATAATATTTTCGAGAGGCTCAGTGTCTAGACACATTATATGAATACCAGTTCCGCCAAATTTTACCAAAGGCTCCGCTACTTTTTAGTTAGATTTAATCAAATACCATTGTTTTATATCCCATTTCCCAGGGACAGAGATCAATCAACACACAGCATGTGAAGAAACGATAAGTTTACCGAACTTTTTAATTTGTCTGTGAATGATATTGATTGGTATGCTGGCGGGCAGTTTTTGCTACTTTTGTACTGTGGGGCGAGTCTATTTTCTTGTAGATTTCAACAATATTCAGCTGATGACTTCAACCAATTACGTTGCTCCTTTTTGCTACTCTATCTATTAAACCAGATTTTTCCAATTTAGATTGCTTAAAGGAGAACAACACAAATACTGCGAAGAAAGTGATTGCCTGGTCAGACCTGATCAGTTCTTTCCTTGACCAATTAATAATGATGATAATAATTTCAATATGTTAGACACACATTGAACGCATGCATGATTCCATCGTCATTGTCGCCGACTCAGCCAGGATGCATTTGTCCATGTGCGCGAATACATCCTGCTTTGGAATTGTAACGCTGTGGTACGCTTTTTTGGTAGATGAAAGGCTCCTCGCTGATTGGGTGATAGAGTCGGCACTTACATGTATGTAGGTTAGATCTGCACGTACCTGGGCAAATGCATCATGCAGCGTGTACTAATTTTCGCAATAATTCCCATGTTATGAGTGTCAACCCGGGAGTGTGAGGAACCAAAACAAAATGACCAGAAATTTTTGTACTGTCAAGTGTGACTGTTTTTTCCTTCATTTCTGTTAATATTTTTTTCGCTAAGAACTTCTTATTTCCCTTTAAATTGTGCATATTTAAGGAAAGCAATTAAGTTTAAGTCACAATTTTCAAAAGCCGTCTCAACACAATTAGATGTGCAAAGCTACTAAAAAAATGGGATTAATAGATTTGCAATTTTACAAATAAAACACAGGGGAATAATTTGCTTACTAGCATTTTTAAATTCAAATAATTGGCCAACGTAACCTCCTTATACGACAATGTGTCCTCGCTTCATAATGCAAATAACTTGATAACAAATAGAAAGATGAGTCTTGTAAGATATATCTTTGTAAGTGGATTGGGTGGATGGGAAACCACACTGAATATTTTCCTGTTAGATGAAGAATCACGTTACAGACTCGACCACTCAATGTGCAAGAAGATATAGTAATCTGAAATTTTGAAATGACGAAAACCTATGACGGAAGCATCTCATTACACCAAAATATTGTCACAATGAGGCTCAACACAGCAGGCTGGACACTACTCGGGTTTCATCTTATTCTACGGTTGGGTGAAAAAGGCACCGTGCCGTAAGGGTCTACCGAGTATATTCATAACTTCTCGGCTGAGCGTGTTGTTGGCTGGCAAAGTGGACAACTTTTGGGAGCGTTTTTCGGATGTTTTCACTTTAATTGGAACGTTGCTTTCCAGACAAAGCTTACGCATGATAATGACAATATATTTCTTTACCTTTTGTCTTAAGAATTCACATACAGGGTACAGAGTGCTGACCAAATTACAACAAGTGAATTGCGATGCAATTCTCTCAAAGAAACGGCGTATTGATTGTGCTTTGCACGTCATCCCGTTTCCTGGAGTCGGAAGTGCACTTTAACCCACTGTATATGAATTTCATCCAAAAATTTTGATGTGTGATATAAGGCGTAGCTTTTTTTTTCAATATTTTTACTTGGTCTTTACTTAAGTCAATCAGTCTCTTTCAGAGCTGTTTTGCCCATGGACTTTAAGGCCTGTTTAGTTATAAATCCATCTTGCTGTGTCCTCCCTCTCTGTCCAGCCACCCGACCTCGGACCTTGACCGATCGTCACGTATGGCCATGATACAGGCGGCTTGTAATTCACTACAGTAAATGTGATTTCCCCTTGTAGTGCATTTGGTTTTATATCATCAACGCAAACCTGCAGAAATATACTTAAATTGCCTTGCGACAGCACACAAATCCTTAGCAACTTTCTTTTAGAGAACAGAATGCTGTTTGTTCTAACCAAATACGTCAAAATGAATCCCATTATGCGCGTGATGTAAGTAAGGTTATTCCTCTTCTTGTATACATGGGACGCTCTGTACATGTGGCTCACTGGCGTAATTTTCGCATCTTCAACAGATGGTAATTATCAATGAGTTTGGGTCAGTGTGACCTTGAATACCATAGTACTCAGAACGTCCTTTTCAGCCATTACAAAAGCCCCGGGAATTTGGTAGATTGGTATGAATAAATGAGTGTAGTCTGTTAATACTAGCCGTCATGATAACAATTAAGAATCCATTCAATGAAAAAGGAGGGCCAGAGAGAGTTAATATCCATATTTTATCAGCTATAGTAGAGTAGTGGCTGATCGTCTCTTCATGAGCACCAATAAAATAAAGTGACTGGCGTCGGCTTTGCCTCTGGATCATGGGGTGATCAAAAGTGAAAAATGTCTGCATAAAGGCAGAGGTTGAAAATGGATAAGATTATGCCTGGTCAAGATACTGTTCATGTGCATGAACATACAGTCAGTCGAGCTTGCCGGAGTCTGTCAGACCCACCCATGGAAGTTCGGATTCCCAATAATAAATCGATTTTCATCTGCCTGAGCGATGCCTGGTACTTCTATTGGTTGCTTGATAAGAACTGAAATCTCTGGGCAAAATCTTTGTGGCATCTTCTTTGACGTCATGAAAGGTGATTTGTCAACAAGAAAACTGAAGAAAATCGCAGGTCTGGGAAGACACTTACTTCGTGACTCCAGTGGGTCTTCTTGCAAATTCTAGGTCACGCCTCATTGAACAAGGATGTCATATTTCTAGAATTGGTAATCGTCTGCTTTATTTTGAGTACATTTATAACTGCCTTGGGTGAAAATGGAGAAAATATTCTGGCTGTTATGTCATGGACTGTGCCAGAGGTACATTTGTTTTAAATGATCTTAAATGCATGGTGATGTCCGTTGCACAAAGTGCGTATTTTCCAATGTAATAGATACATGCCATGTACCGGATAACAGTAAATTTGAGTTTTCAAGTCAAAACGCTTATTTGTTACGCAAGTAACGGTATATAGTTTGATTGTATTTAGCTTTTTTTAAAACGTTTTCAGGGCGCCTCTGCGTCGTATCCAGAAAAGTACGACAGGGGGCGCTTCTCGGGAAAGTGATTGCATGTTGTTGGACCATGTGCCTTGTATTCACGCAACTTTCGTCGATGGGGCTTCAGCGCTGAGCGTTTTATCAGCGCTGTCGATGACAGTTGCTGCCGTCTCACTCCAGGAAGGAGAGGGTGGACCGGAGCATATACTGTCCGAAATTGTGGTCTATAATTCCGTCGGGTGGGCTCGGCTAGCCCCGGACTAACAAGGTCGCTGTGCAATGGGAGTGTTTAACTTAAAGCAACATAAAGAAGACGAAGCCGAAGGATACGCGTTAATAGACTTAATACATGCTGTTATGCTTTTTAAGTCAGGACCCAGGAGTCCAGCTTTGGTCTTTCAGAGCACTTCTTCAGTTCAGCCCAACCTTGGTTTCCATGTAATTTTCTTCAATCAATGCTTTTGTGCTACATCTGTAGTGACTTCCTGTACCGGTCGCTCCATGCGCCTGAGGTCCGCCCACCCTTCCAATAAATCATCTCCTATGCTCCAGGCTGGGCACATACAGCCTCCACACTAGCAACCGCATATGCCTGTTTTTAGTTATTTCTTTCTATCTTTCTGTGCATTGTGATCGGTAGAATCAATACCTGTCGATACACAGAGAGACATGTATCAATTAAGCCTTCAGAGCTCGTCGTCAGCGCCAAAATGAGCTTTGTTTTATTTCTTCACGCTACAAATCAATAAGTGTATTTGTTTGGGAAGAATGATATAAGCGCAAGATGTTGGCGGATGAATCTGTTCAATTGTAAGAGCACTCTTGCACCGCAGGTTTTTTTTTTTTTTTAAAGGAGGAGAAAGAAAGTGTCAACGGCCTGAGAACATCTGTGTTGCACAGTGGAAGACACAGGTGTAGGCCAATGCTCAGTGTTTGTTAACCCATTCCTGCAAAGTGATAGTCAGCAGCTTACCTTGGCGCGGTGTGCTTGATTAAACCGTGTCATTCCAACTTTTGACATGAAGTATACAACTCAGAGGAGGATAATAAGTACCCGTCATTATCCTTGGTTTATTTATTAATCTATCGCAGTTTTCGAATAATAATAATAATAATAATAATAATAATAATAATAATAATAATAATAATAATAATAATAACAACAACAACAATAATAACAACAACAATAATAATAATAATAATAATAACAATAATAATAATAATAATAATAATAATAATAATAATAATAATAATCATAATCATAATCATAATCATAATCATAATAATTTATTTCTAATTTACTGCTTCTACGGAGCACACTTGCCTGCGAAACAAGCCACCTTGTTTCATTGATGCTACCTCAGAACCGGCACCCCGAGAAGCACCAACGGAACAGCTCATGGACATATAAAACGTTTACATTTCCATGGACTGCGTGAGCGGCCAAGCAACAGGTGCAACACCTGCACAAACCAAGCAACGTTTTCATCGTTAACGTGTGATGCTTTTGTGTCAAATTAACCCCAACATAATTTGTCAATATTTGATCATAGCTGGGACATATTCTTGAGACCTGAATCAAGAACAGTGACACTGAAGCAACGCATTGGCCTACATGTTTTCCCTCCATGTGACGTTGATCAATTCAATGTGCAATATATGTTACAATGAGTTATTCATTCTCTCTCTGTCTGTGGCGGTCGCGATTTTCCTTCCGCACTTTTCGCAAACTTTATCTTTGACGATCTTAGTTTGGTAAAAATGGACACAGTCTCCCATGTCATGTAGCTATTATGGATTTAATTTTGTGTCGGGCGTTGTTAGTTGCAATGAGATAATGTGCTGCTATTTCCTGGAGACCTCGCATTCGGATCTTTAAAAATTATAATTATTGTTATTCGGGCATTTTTATCTTAAAATCTTGACACCATAAACTGAAGTTCCACACGGAGGTCAGTCATATATGGTGATTAATCTTGTCTCTAACGGTTGCGATCCAGCAAAAACAGGCAACTCACTCTTTTTTGTGTATGTGCTTTTTGGATTGCGATTTACTGACAAACTAGCCCTACATTTCATTTCTGAAAATACAGGTACATTATAGTATGCAAGCAATACGCACTTCTTCGATATCGTAAAGTAGTCGAAAAGGGGACTTTTTAAAGCATTATATGTAATTTATGTTTCTTGGAATATCAACCTGTGCTGTTCAGTCGCAAAGAGTCCCAGCATTTTGCTGTTCTGATTTCTACTTTTGAAACTATCAACTGACATGCGGTTCATTTTATAGCCCTCATTAACAAGAAACAGAATTGTATAGCTTGTAAGCTTGTAGTATTCGATTTTCTTTGTAGATTTACAATGAATTGGAAAGATCAGAATTAGTTCTACGATGTGTATTCGCCCCAATACACAGCTGAAAATACAAACATTTGGAGGGCCAGAGCTGTGTATTCCCATTAGTTTGTATGTTAAAGCAACCTAAAATAATCTAGTCACTTTTGTAGCTGTGGATATATGATTTTTGTGAGGTATTTAGTTATGCATCTAGATGCACTGTCTGAAATCTGGTGTTTTTATGTGCAGTAGTTTTCAAGGTATTAAGCTGCAAATTATAATGTAAAGTAATGGCAATGCACAACCCTAGCCCTCCACTGACCGCGCTTTTAGGCAGTTCTTGAACCTTCTGTTCTGGCCCTTGCCTATTGAGTAAACCAAACACCTTTACTGCAAGGCATAGCCAGCACGGACAACTTCTTTGCATATAGCCTTCCATTCACTGTTATCTAGTATCGTTGCAAGAATAGCGTATTAGACAAAAATAGGCCGGAATGGTTTTATTTGCAAAGACATACAAGTACATCATTACTATTCACCGTAAAGATACTATGCGATTAGACGTCAGAGTAAAGTGTTTAAGACAACGGAATGTGCGATTGTTTGGGGCAATTACCACCTGGTGAATCTCATCTTAAGTTACCAAACAAAATACTTTAAATTCGATATTCACACACGAAAAGCCATACAATGTTAGGCATGCGGACGCTTTTGGTCGCTTGGGCGAATAGCAGTGAACTGTTTATCCGGCAGATGCTCAGCAGCCAGTGAGCTGCCCAAAAACTGTCATTATGTGCATCTGTGATCAAATTTTTAGGGTTTTTTGTCATTTAGCTTGTATTTGCGGAAAGGGCTGGATAGAATAAAGATGCTTATACACGATTGAATTTCCCGCATAGAGCACGACAGGAGCGAGACTGCAGTATCAATAAAAAGCCCTGCAATCTGTAAAATAACTCCCTTCAAAATCTTGCATTTTGCAGTCATTGAGCCGGTGAAGGAAGGGAGAGAGAGAGAGAGAGAGAGAGACAGAGAGAGAGAGAGAGAGAGAGAGAGAGAGAGAGAGAGAGAGAGAGAGAGAGAGAGAGAGAGAGAGAGAGAGAGAGAGAGAGACTGTGCACGGAGTCTCGGCATATAATTAGCGAATGGACGACAGCAAAGCAGCGTATTTTGGTAGCTTAATTGAAGACATGTTCTTACTGTAGACATTGAATAATTTTCTGTTTGAAATAATTTCGAGCTTAAATCTGATATGTTATTCTAAGGTCAGTGGGGAATCCGTCACTCGGCGACACTGCCTTATGTGGCATTCTAACTAATCTGCGATAATCACTGGGCATGTACACCCAAATAACGATACTCGAAATTATAGTCGTAGTCTGTGTCGTTAAGTTCCTGTTCAAAATGTCTATTACGCGTGTTTTGGATGCACATATTCCCTGTTTACGTGGAAACGTGGACTGTTGTACCATGTATGAGAATGTACATTTATGTATGTTCATCTCTTCGTACACAAGCACATGTGTTTGTGAGCGTGCTCGTTCTTAATACGTGCCCGGGCTTTGGTGGTGCATAAATCATCCATTTGTATGAAAAAAAAAGCATAATGACAACCCTGGTAGTATAATATAGAGATCTAAGCAGTACAGTATGTTAACATGTCAGCATCGTTACATATTAAAATTTAATCAACTAAAGGATCTCTGTGTACAACTTCGCTCCTGTCGCACCAGTTTCTAAGTTAATACACCGTCACCTGTGGCGATATGACACTGCTTAATGAGGCCAAGTTTTCTAACCTTCAGGTTTGGGGACATATTAATTACCAAAGAGAAACCGGGGAAATTACAAACGTAATAACCCCCTTGGTGTTCTGAGAACCACCGAACACTCCAATCGATTTGCTTTTAATTCCAGCATTTTCATGCTTGTGTGCTCCTTACTGGAGTCCCGAGTACAGCATTACGCGAGGCAGCGGCAGTGTTCATTAGCATTCTTTAAGTGCGGCAGAATCCGTATAGGGACGAATCGGGTGTGACAATGCGTTCCGTGTCTGCTTTTGTCATTTCAAAGTGTTGCATTGGCTGAATGCTCCCTTGGCCACCAAGAAGGATGGATTCCCGTGGAAGCCAGGCCAGATCCTGTACACTATGGATATTTTATTGGCGTTCCAGCCTGACACTACGCGTGCTTCGTTGCTGTACCGTGATACCTGTTCATTGTACAGGGGACTAGTATAGATTTGCTTGTTTCACCAAAGCGACACGATGATTGTATTCAACATACAGCGGGCCCTGTTTAATCATTCACTTTTCTGCATTATACGATAGAGAACCTTATAATCTGTTGGCCCAACGGCTTCATACTTTACGTCACATTGGGTGTTGCAAGCGCAGAAACACATATATAGACTAGATGGACCTAGGCGGCTTCATACATATACATACACATTGCTTGAGCAACTGCATTCAGAAGAAGCCATTTGAGTAGAACGGACGCCCATGGATCATTGAGTGTATACATTGGGCTTTTGTATGGAATATATTGTGTTTTTGCAGGATGTACCAGGAAGGCGGGGTTGTAGCATCTGCAAAAAATCTGGCCCGGAATATGGGCGCACGTGGCGGGTGAATCCCAGGGCACGCAAGAATGGTGTGTCGGTGATCACGCAGCCGTATATTGTGTCCTTACATTGTTTAGTGCACAGACCAACACATAGCAAAACCTTATCACTGTTTTAGGAGTTCATTCCTTCTCATTTGTTGCTCATCTTTTCAGCGCGGATTATTCTACACGCCAAGGAAGGCTCACCAGCAACCATGACTGGCAACTCGGACGTAAGGTTCGAGATCAGCGTGGACGACACTGAATCCGAATCTGTATCTGAACATCGACCCGGCCACGTCGGCTTCCAGTCGCTGGCCGTTGATAACGACGAAACGCCGCCTATCTCCCCCAAGCGGGCGGAACGGCGTCCACTACGTGTGGAGTTCGTGGGCATGGAGGATTTAGAAAAAAATGACCATAAGGAAGATGTGGAAAAAGACTTGCGGCGGTTACACCGTAAAGGTACCAGTAGTAGCCGTTATGCACAACCCCGCATGTCTTTGCTGGGAAAACCGCTCAACTATCGAGTTCACAAAAGAGACGCCCGTTACAGACGGATACAGGCTAAAATTTACAACTTTTTGGAAAGGCCAAAGGACTGGAGAGCTATATCGTACCATCTTCTAGTGTAAGTACACAATTTTACAAAATTTTATTGATTTTTTTTCCCACATCTGTTGTGCATGGAAAGAAAAGTTTGCGAGATCTCCGCGGCACTGACCGCTGGCCAAAGTTTTGCAAATGGTTTTATTTCAGATGACAGAAAACTTCGCACGTTTATTATCTGTATAGAGTTGTTGTGTTTTCGTTTTTCAAACAAGTGCTGGGATCCCATAAAGGGGTCTCAGAATGTTGATATTATCACAGATGCCAGACGGTACTAGTGTTTTTCTTGGAACGTTGCTGCCCAGCGAGTCGGTACACCCAGTGCGGCACGTGGAGTCACATTACTGTAGGTAGGTTACGCACAACTTTCACAAATTGCTGGACTATACACGTGAGCTCTCAAATCCCAAATGTTCACAAATACGTAATCACCCGAAATGAGGCATCTCGCCCCATATAATCCCGGCATATGATATTATATGGAAGAAAGCTGGAGGCTTATCATACAAAATCTGATTTAAACAACATTTAAAAGCTACCGGCAATCGACGGTAGAAAGACAGATATTTACCCCGCACGCTGATTTTCATCTGACTTTTAAAGCTTTTTTTTTTTCACTTTTGTGAGAGGCTGCGTATTGTAATATTCCTGCGTGTCAACAGTCATGCTCAGTTACTTCAGACACCAAGTCAGGGATGGCAACATTGAGGATGACATTTGAATGATTCCATAAACGTTTCAAATAGAGGTGCTTAAACATTTACTTCATAAAATGTTGAACCACAAAAGACGCAAGCATAGTTGACATATTACATTAGCACCACAGCAGATTTTGTAGAAAGTTTTAGTTGTTGGAGTGTAAAATAGGCAAGTCAAGGGGAAGTTTTCAATACATATAGTGTAGCAAAAACAGAAGAGTCAGCTTTGCGGGTTGTGATTATATATAAACAGGTAACAACAAAAAATTATAGTTCAGTATATGAAAATATGACACAACATTTGTTGAAAATTATACATACGAAAGTATTGAAATGTGTCCGAGTTAGTAAATATTGAAGCTGTCATCAAACAAAGCTAGGCTGGATCTGTAATTTTTCACACAAGTCCTGTTTGGTTGAAAAGTATGCTTAAGTTCCTGGGTAGAGATGTAGCCTTTCAGCAACATAGTTGTATGTCATGCGCTGTATTAGATAATACATTCTTATGCACTTTGTACTGGAGCCCAAAGGTGAAATATTTTGCTTCATCTGTCAGCCTCTGGAACCCTGGGTGTAGAATATGCTACCATAGATAACTTTCTTTTTGATAGCAGAGGGGTATCCAAAGAAGCATTGGGCTTGGGTTTGGCCTGCCTGAACTGTGCCTGGATACCATTCAGGTGGCTTCAATCAGACCAGCAACAAGTCCGGACTTATCTTGCCAATGCAATATTGGCTGCACAAATGCAAGATGACACAAGGTCAAAGTACAGGAAAGGGGGTGTGTTTATCGTATTAGAGGCAAAGCTGACACAAGTCAGTATGCTGGATAGTGGGTAAAAATGTTCACAAATCAGAGTTATTTTGATGATCATAGTTTAAGCCAAAACAAACATGACAGCAACTCCCCACCACACATTTAGCAAAATATGTGTGACCCCAGTGAGCAATTAAGGTTGGCCACATTTTGGGCAAGCCTTACATAGGCCCAACATTGGGCCAACCTTTGTTGTTTGCATGTGTACCAGGTCAATGTTATTTTTTTTTCTGTTCAAATCGCCCAAAAGCCTCAGGGTTTAATTTGTTGATTATGCTAATTTTTTACTTACATTCCTTGTTAAGAGCAATTTTTTTTCATCACAATTGTAGATAAGACCTGTTATGACAGAATGACCCATGTGAATAGTTTAAACTGGTTGACTGTATGGAAAGCTGTTGAGTCAATCTTGTAGGGAATTGTTAAAATGCCACTGAATGCAAGTTGATGGTTGCTGTTGTAGCTCCATGTTGATGCATGTACATGTACTCAGAGGCTGTACAGAGCAGCCAAAGCTATCACACAGACCTGAACTCTCTTTGCTGCCAAAGACTGCAACTTTGGTGTTTGAAAATATACACATGTTGCACACATGTACATTTAGAACATAAAGAAATGGTCATGTTAGGACAGTTACAGTATAATTTGTGCATGAAGTGCCGTAACTTTCACAACTTTAACACATGTTGGATTTTGTCAACGGCAATAAAGAGTTCTCAGTTTCTGTATCATTGCTAATTGGTCCCAGACAGAACAGCATGTTAAATATATGACAGGGATTTCTAATACTTTAGAACATAAAGAAATGGTCATGTTAGGACAGTTACAGTATAATTTGGCCATGAAGTGCCATAACTTTCACAACTTAAACACATATTGGATTTTGTCAACGGCAATAAAGAGTTGTCAGTTTCTGTATCATTGCTAATTGGTCCCAGACAGAACAGCATGTTAAATATATGATAGGGATTTCTAATACTACGAATGATGAACTATATTCAATAGAATGTGTTAAATATATGATGGTCCCTCGTTAAAAATGGCTGACAGATTCCATACAACAGGCTATTAAATATATGATAGCCCTCATTAATATCCATGGAAGAGACTGTCCAATATATGATATTCCTTCTTGAAAAGATGGCTGGTGGATTCCGTACAATAAACTATATCAAATGTATGATAGGCCCTCCTTATATCACTGATTATAGATTCTGCATAACATGTGATAGTCTGCATTTATGTAGTCAACAACAAATGCTATACAATAGCCTTTGTTAACTCATTCCATACCAGTCCCTGATTTTTCCATATGTTTACCTATATTTAAGATGACAATTGCATATTTAAATTCTTCATGAAAAGAGTTTTCATTCAAGTACCAACATGCCTATAGTCTTAAGCCAGTGGTTCTGGCACTGCCTGGCAAGTCATGTTACAGCTACTGCAAGGGCAGCTGCAACATGACTTGCCAGGTAGTGCCAGAACCACTGACCAAAGCCTGTGACCATAGTATGGAATGAGTTAACTTTGTCTTGTTGTGCATGTAATCACTCAAAAGTCACTGGGACATGAAATGTCCTTTGTGACAATGTTTCTGCTTAATTTTACATTGTTGAAACTTTTGGAATGAAACTTTGTGTCATGTTGACATGCAGGAGACAGACAGCTTAAAGCAGTAAGATATGAAATGTTATGTTGACATGCAGGAGACAGACAGCTTAAAGCACCAAGATATGAAATGTCCTTTGTGACAATGTTTTATGCTGGAGACAGATGGCTTTTCCTGGTATGGGTAAGGCAAGACTCTCACCAAAGAGAGCTGTAGACTAGGTCTAGTTTCAGCCAAGAAAGGTTCATGTGTTCCCCAGAAATTGGGGGGGGGGGGGAGAATATGTTTAACCCCACCCCTCCAATACAAACTGGTCAACCCTCCCCCCCCCCCCCAGATGTAAAATGACATGCACCTGGATGGTTTTGAAGAAGTCTCTTGCTTGTGACAAGGAAGTCTTTTGACTCATCACAGTGATGAAACTTGTTACAGTGACACAATCTGTTCCCTTAGAAATGTGTCAGATAACTGAATATGTCAGATAAATGAATCGAGGAAAATGAACCTCTGCCATTCAAAATTTGTATCATTAAAATGAATATGCAAGATATCTGAGTGTCGTTATAATGAGGCTTCACTGTACTTGGCTTATTGCAGGTAATAGAAAGTGGGTAGAAAAAGTGGGCCACTTTTTACTTCCTGGGTGGGCTCTTTAGCTGTGATGTCATCCTACAATGGTCATGTGATAATTAGCTTTTCTTTCATCTCTGTTTGTGGGCGGGGCATGCCGGGGTGACATTGGTTGAGGTTTTACCCACTTCTTGAGCTGACAAGAGGTTATGTATACTGGTCTGCCCCATGTATATAATTAACATACAATTAGCCACCTGGTGGTAGCAGCAATTCGCATTCCCTTTGAGTTATAGCATGCAGCACACTAAAGGTAAATATAGCACAGTTAGAAACAGGGACAAATACTGTTGTCCCCTCCATATGTGTTTTGCGAAAGCCCGATGGTAAGCATCATCAGCCTGTATCACAAAAGCTGTTGTTGATCGACATGTTTGATGTCGATGCTGAACTCTGCTCTTAGAAAACCATGATCAAAGTAAGACAACAATACAAGTAAGCACCAAAGCACATATATTGATTTGGTAGACCGGAATATTGTAAATTCTGTACTGGTATTGCAAGAGATATCTCTGCTAGAAGCTGCACCATGACTTTTGACTTAATTCTAGAGGTTGTGATATTTTGCATTTTGATCAATTGCTTTAGAAGCTACAGTCCTACTCTCAGTCTCACAAGTGTAATCAAAGTTACAGGCTTCACATGCATTTGAATGCAAAAATTGAGCTAGTTGGTATGGTCCGTTCACTATTTGTCACATTAAGGTGACCTTTTCCTTTAAAACACTTTGCGTGCAGCATATCTACTTCAGTAAAAACTCGTATAATGACACCATATGTTCCCTTACAAATGTGTCGGATAACTGGGTATGTCAGATAATTGAATCAAAGAAGAAAATGAACTTTTGCCATTCAAAACTTTTGTCATTATGGTTAGTATGTCTGATATCTGAGTGTCGGTACAATGAGGTTTCACTGTATATTCTATCAGGGAAATACAGTTTTATTTTTAGTATTTTAGCAAATGTAAGGTATCCTCATAAAATACAATCCTGCTCTTGTTATTTGGCCCCATGTGTCATTCTGTGACATGGTCATATCAAATATGGTACACGGGAAGACTGCTTATTGGAAGCCACACCCTGACCTCATAATATGGGATTGGGCAGAAAAAAAAATGTTAATGAAACCTGCACATAATGGCACAATCTGTTGCCGGAAAAATGTGTCCGATATCTAAGTATATCAGATCGATGAGCCAAACAACCAAGGAATTTGAATGTAAATGTCCTCAAACTTGTGTTGTTAAGTGAATATTTTGGATATATGTGAGTGCCATCAAATGAGGTTTCACTTTACAAGGCACCTGTGTTGGAGAATTGATGACAGGCCATGTAAAGTAATGCAAGAGAAAGAGTTAAAGTCCATCCACACATCAGTGATTCATTTTACGTCAGCTGTAGTGCCCCCTAGTGTCAAAATTGTTAAGGATCACAAAAAATGAAAAGGAAACTGCAGACATTGTGTAAACAAGAAAGTTCGATAAAAATTTAAAGAACACTTTCCCAAAATCTATAAAGCTGATGGCAGTCAAACTGTTTGTCTGCTGGTTTCAGTAGCTACCCCCCCCCTCCATGTGTTCTTGCAAATTAACCCTTCCAGGGCCAAGGTACACACTGCAACTACCCCATTCCCTCCTACCCCCTACCCCCCACCCTCTTCCTTGTGTTCTTACAAATTAACCCTTCCAGGGCCAAGGTGGACACTGCAACTACCCCATTCCCTCCTACCCCCTACCCCCCACCCTCTTCCTTGTGTTCTTACAAATTAACCCTTCCAGGGCCAAGGTAGACACTGCAACTACCCCATTCCCCCCTACCCCCTACCCCCCCTCCCTTGTGTTCTTGCAAATTAACCCTTCCAGGGCCAAGGTAGACACTGCATGAACAGCCTTGCTGCTGTGGCCATTAGTGTAGCCAAAGTGCGCTGTTGACCAGGACTGTAGATACTGCACAAAACTGCATGGTACTTGAAGGAAATGTCTTTTCAGATGAATTGTTTCTTTTGGACCGGAATCACTTTGCTTTTCTAGTGCATGTTGGTGCAATTTTCTTTGGATTAGAACTGGAGCAGTCAGGGTTACATGTAAACGTGAATTTGGATCAGTGTGAAGCAGAAAACTCCAGGGAGCATTCCTTCAGTATCTAACGTTGACGCACTTATCTTTGATATATGTACACAGTGATATAAGATACAAGTGTGGTGCTATGTTACCCAATAGAGTAAGCCTGGGTTGTGCAGTCATATGGCTTCATGCTGTAGACGGCTTGCTCGAAACGTACAACCAGAAAGGAGCTCATCTTGGTGTGTGATGGTTATTCCTTGTAGGACCTCCTGTTGTCCTGTTCAGCAGTAATAACACCTGTGGGAAATGATGTGATGGAAAGAAAACTACGTTGTCTTGGAGACAAGAATGAGGTTTGCAGCAGGCGTCTTGGTGGGGGATGATAGTTGTAACTAGTTAATTACCATATGCACACAGCAGGAGTACATGTACATCAAATTGTGCATCTGTAACATGGGTTTGCCTTGAAACCCTAGGTGAACAGTCATCATTGTCATTTATTAAAGTGTGACACTCATGTGTGTTTGTAGTTTTTGTTGACCCAATAGGGAAGAAGAGCTGGGGTGCGGGTGGGGGTAAAGGGATTTTCCATACCTGCATACTAAGCATTTTTATGCACTGTATCTGCATACTTGAAGCCAGTTTATTTTTAGATACTTTATACCATGCATTATTTCAAAATTCTCTTACTTTCTATACCTTAATTGTACTAGGCCAAATTTATTATCTGTACCAATGTAGTGGGACCCCCCTCTCCCCCCCCCCCCCTTGCTTCAATGAGAAAAAAGGTTCCTTTTATTCACTGCCAATAGTGAACATGTACCTCTGTGTATTAGGGCCCATTAAAGTTCTTGGGACATGGAACAGACACCTGGGAAGGGGAACATTAATTCATGGTTTAATGGGAAAAGCAAACATTTAGCCATAAATGTCCAGCTGCCGGAATATAGGACCTTGATCCACTGTTTGAACCTAAACATGCCATAGTCATATAGCCACTGAGCAAGTGGGAAACTACATAGTCTGGCTTGTTTTCCAACTGCCACAAGTGGGCAAATATTCAACTACTGTAAAAATTCACTTAATTTTATTCTATTTCTGTTTTTGCTTATTTTGCTGATGCCACAATTTAATATTTTTAGTATTGTTTTGATAGGAACTACATGTATATATTCAAAATACTGAAATTATAATGCCTGTTTAATTCTTGAAATGTGACCCCCCCCCCCCGAAAATTTATACACACAACAATTTGCATTTACAGTAAATATTCTGCTATTGTTGTTAGAGAAGAACATGACATTCAGAAGTGCATGCCATTGTGGGTTGTATCTTTTTAGTTATTCAGCTGCCCTTTCAGTGAGCATGGCCTTCTATTGAGGGGGGAAAAGGGTTATTTTTCTTCACAGAAAATAACTTATAAAAGTTTCCATGGTGTACGTGGCTCCAGTTGTTCATGTTATTTCTGCATCTATAGATCGTTGGCTGATCATTGTAACACTGGTCTACATTATTTGTGTAAAAGGGTGACAGGCAAATAATCTTTAAGAAAGATGAGAAAATAACCCTTGCAGTGCTTCATATATGAGGGAATGGGGTTCATAGCTGGGTGCAGGAAGTGCTGTATATAGAGACATGCACGGCAAACAAAGTGCCATTACCAGTTGGCCGTAACTGCTTTCTGTATCTAAGCATGCAGCCATCCAACCCAGCATGCAGCTCTTAATTTATATGTGAACGTGGGTGCTTTTACAACAGCTGACAAGTGCAAATGGACTGATGTGATAGGTTTCTCCTATTAGCTGCAACAAAACAGCAAAAAGGTGTGTCGACATCTACTTAAAGAGCTGCCACAAAAATAGGGAAGGCCATAAAGGAGGGGGAGACCTGAAGTACCTCGCCTCTCATTATCTCCCTTAACTCATTCCACCCTGATAGAAGACTGAGTCAACAGCTTTCCTTGGCGCGCTCTGGGCGCATTGCGCCCAGAGCGCGCCAAGGAAAGCTGTTGACCATGGGCATATAATTTGGAATGATCTTCCATGCAAGTTTCATCCAAAATATTGAAAAATAATCCCTAAATTAGTAAAATACAATTAGCAGACGACATTTAGATATTAGCGGGAAAAAGCGTCATCAGGGTGGAATGAGTTAAAAGTGAGAAATCGCCAGATTTTTTTTTTCTTTTCATACACCTTGGAAAATTAGTGTGCATTCGCAAATTCGTGTTTATTTGCTGTGCTATTGTGGCCAAGATGCATCAAAATATCCTATTGTATTGAGACTACTCTTTTAGACTGTCTCCAGTTCACATTTTTATTTCCATCAATTTTAAATGGATGCCACGGATCATCCTCAGGCCAGCTGTCAACCTTGATAGTGGCTTGGAGCACACTTTTGCCAATTTTCGGATATGTGGCCCTTGCAAATTTAATTTACGTTTGTTATGGATGTAATGTGGCAGCATTAAGATCAATCTGAGGCAGTTATTCTAAGTAATATGCTATAAATTTCAAATGTATAAATTATTATGTACATTACAGAAAAGAGCCGTTTCACAGTAAGATAAATCCCATGTAACTCTTAATACATGTATATGGATATTATGGACCAAACTGTTCCATAATGGTCCAAATGGAGTTGAAAACATGCCTGTCAGCAACTCAAATAAATAAACACGAGTAGCAAAACCATTACGCAGAACTCAACATGTGGCAAGAATACATGCTGTGTGCACAGTGGCCAGATAGGCATGGCTATGGGTGGGTACTCCTGTAAGGCCAGCCAGCACAAATTGTTTCTTTGCAATGTTGCTTTTTTCTTCTTTTTTTTTTATATTTTTTTTCTTGGGGGGGGGGGGAGGGATTAGGTTGGTAGGAAGAAAAATTATTTTTATTTGCTGTAAATCTAAAAATTGTTTAAAAGAAATGCGGAATAAAGAATTTCCTTCTTTGGGAGCGAAAATCAATAAAATTAAAAATAAAATAAAATAAAATAAAAAATAATTAAAAATCCAGTAAGCAAGAAATCTTTTTGCTCAGAAGGGTAATAGCCAAGCATTTTTAAGAGTGGCATATCTTTCCATTGCCAGTTTGCTAATTATTAGCTTTAACACTATTTCATGTAGAAACACCAAATTTCTCATTGCAAACTCTTGTACAGTTGAATGGTTTACATAAATTTTACAATCTTTGCCTCGATAATAACAAAGTTGCCTTTTATATTTAGCTGAACGCACAAGTGTATAATATTGCTAATTGTGACCTCTCCTGTTGGCCTCACTTGTTGATTTTAGTGCATTATTTTCTTGATTGTTAGTTCAAGGGGCTTCATGTACATTCTACTTATACAGAGTTCCGTGTATGGTGCACTGTGGTACCAGATCCAGTCCAGATATTGAGGAAGCTGTTTTGCAGTCATGCCTAATCAAGCATGTAGGCCTACATGTGTTTGCTTAGGAGAGGACACACCCAGGATTCTAACAAGCAAATCAGCCACTTGATACATCTTGTGTTACCCCATGGTGGAAACATCTTTGGCACATGAATCACCTGTCCATATCAATCACTATACTCCTATTGTATAATGCCCCTTTTGACCACACCTACCCTAGTATTAACCCTTTCAGTAACAAATTTTGGACTGAGTCAACATGCTCTTTGGCACGCATTGGGCACAATGCGTCCAATGTGCGCCGAGAAAAGCTGTGTGTTGACCTGGGGTATTCTCTCTGGAACTATGGGCACACTGGTACTTGAATGAAAGGTCTTTTTATGAGGAATATGAATCTGGGATCCTAATGGTATGTCAGACTACTTTGACTTCAGTAGCTCGACTTAAGATATGATTGGCACTACACACTTTCCTGGCTTAGAAAATGCTTAAATGATGTTTACTGTTCCGAAGTTGGAATGATTAATGCCAATTTATGCTAACTATTGCAAATTTATATTAGTGGCAGTGGTATGATAGCCCTATATTGCAAGTTTCATTCCAAAAATAAGTGGCATTTCAGTTCAGGTTTCTGAGTGTCCTGAGTGTACGATTGGTAAAATATAGTGCTTCAAAGTTATGCCCTATAAAATGAATTTCTAGTTTCTCACAAGTGCAGTGCTGAGGTCATGGAATATTTGTTCCTGGTTGAATATTACATGCTACCCCCAAGAAGGACTATTTGATTACCTCCCCCCCCCCTCTTATTTGGGCATATTTCTTCTATTTACGAATATTTGTTTAGCCCATACCTACATACTTTAATCTTTAGATAAAGTCCAATAGATGATCTATTAACCATGTAAAGCGACTGATGATTGAATGATTGGAAATTTTCATGGCACTGGATTGCAAGATCCTGGAACATTCTGCATGACAATAACTTTGTGAACATATAGAGTCTTCAGATAAGACGTAAAAAAAAAAAAAAAAAAAAAAAAAGAGTTATCTCCCTGTCCCAGACCATAACTCCTAACTTATGAGTGCTTTGATCATGAGTTGTCAATGGCTCCGTCATCCTTAGTCTATGCATTACCTGCCATGTTATTTCACACATTAGTCCAGAACCTTACACCAAATGCCAAGGTAGAGGTTCTTCGCAGGTTAGCGTTTGCTAACTGGCAGGAGATATCATTACATAGATGTTTATAAGATTTGATGAAAAGTGGGAGAATTTGTGTTCGAGTTCTTCGGATGTGAAGCAAGTGAAACGGTATCTGTGGGCATGTCCTCCTGCAATGTATTATGTCATAAATTGCCTGTACATATGCAAGTAAACCGTCAATTAAAACACATCAACCTCAGCGTTCAAACAAATGAGAAATATTATTTAATTGAAAGCATGGGGACCAATTAATATTTGAAGAAAAAAGTTATGAAGCCAACTTCTTTCTGATATCAAAATCTAGATAAAGCAAGTGAAAGTATGTGTGTGCAACATTCGGGCTCTCAATACTGGGTGGGGCACAAATATTTGTGGGTGTGAACAAATATTTGTTCCTCTGGGGGAATGGATATTTGCAGAATATTTGTTTCTCGGGCAAAGAAATATTTGCCGCAACAAACATTCCTTGACACTGGCCCCCAAAGTTTTGACAACGATTTCAATTCTATTTTGTCAAGTATAACCAAATGTTTTGTCCAGTTGATAGTTTGTTAAAAATAACCTTTTCATCAAGCTGTAGGGGATATAATGTAATATTAAGTACTTCCACCTGTACAATATATTGAGGGGAAAAACGATGAGAAACAGGAAAATCAACTTATAATGCCTTTGCTTTCTGACTGAGCTGTCAATTTATATGTGTCGAAGCATATAGCTCAAGGGATCCCTTTTGCACACCTATAGGGAACCCAGGTGGAGATTCGTCAGAAGTTTTTTCGAGATTTTTCCCAGCTTCCCTGGGATTTGACTGATTGTCCCAACATGTAAATTGCTCTAACCTGTTCCAGTGGCACTCACCTTTAAATATTTTACTGTGTGGATGATGATTGACACACATCTGGAGGTATTCCCCATGCTGGCATGCTGAGAGGTAGCCACACTGAGTCAAAACAGCTTGAGAGACTTCATTTTATTTGCAGTTTGTCCTTTTCAGTTGGGATGTCTGTGCTGGTAAACAGGTTGAACACGTTTCGTGATCTTTTGTTGCTTATTTGAAATGCCATTTTCTCTGTGAAGACTTCAGTCAGCAGTAGAAGCAGTTCACAGTCAAAATTCTTAGCTCTGCACAGAGCCTCCTGGGCAGAATTTTAATTTGAAATGTACGTCATGAGTTGATTTTAGTTTGATGGTGACTGCAATTTACAAGTTAAAGACTGGAAGTTTTTTTTCTGCTCCCAACAGCTGGGGGGACTTGTAGTAATAAACGCTTTTTCATTACATGTTTCACACATTTGTGACTGGGATTTAACTCTGCTTGTGCTTTGACTTACTTTTTTTTGCATAGATATGGATCAGGACTCCAAGATGTATCCAAAAAGTAGGTCACTAGGTCAACTGTCTGTATATAGGTCACCCTGGCTGCAGGTGCAGGGAGGGACCATGCTTCCAGCTGCTATCTATGATTGTGGTAAATTGACTTTTGTGTTGCTGGCTTTTAAACTTAGTCCAGACCTTTCCTTTGTATGCTTTGGGTGTACATTTTTTTTTTTTTTTCGCTGAATCTACAGCCATGCTGGCATTTGAATGAAAGTCTGTTGATGTCTTGTCTGGAGTTGTTCAGCTTAAAATCATCACAGTAATTCAGTTGAGCTTTTTTTCTGCATGCAAAGGGTTAATATTTTGACGAAAGCAGTATAGTAAAGGGTTAATATTTTGATGAAAGCAGTACAACAAAGCACAATGCATACTAAGAGCATGTAAACAAACAGTTTCATTTGCATGTTGCACCAATAATAGCTAAAAGGCAGAATCGTGAGGAATTGTCATGTCCTTAACAATGGAACTGTGGTTAACCCTTAATTGACCTATTGGAAAGTATCCAGTCAATGTTTTTGCAATGAGATATTTCAGCCTTGTATTGTATATATGAGCAAAGAGGGCAGTGATTGTCCACCAAGTGACTCTCATGTAAAACTATTTGATTGAGGTGTAGTTTAAGCTCATCAAAATAATATTTTAGTTGAAAACATGAGGTTTTTTACAATGACCTATATGAGCATGTCCAGAGCTCTGCACACCTACTACTACTACTACTACTACTACTACTACTACTACTACTACTACTACTACTACTACTACTACTACTACTACTACTACTACTACTACTACTACTACTACTACTACTACCAATTTTATTGACATAAAAGAGTCAATAATGATTTGTCAGTCATACAGTTAACTCTTTCCATACTAAGGTGACAGGCCTTGGTCAGTGGTTCTGGGACTGCCTTGTAAGTCATGCTGCAGCTGCCGCAAGGCAGTGCCAGAACCACTGACTTCAGACTATAGGCATGTTGGTACTTGAATGAAAGCTCTTTTCATGAAGAATTTAAATGTGCAATTGTTGTCTTAAATCTATGTAAATACATGGAAAAATCAGGAGCTGGTATGGAATGAATTAAAACAAAGATACACACAAAGTCAAAATGGTAGAACAGTGAAACCTGTTTTGAGAGACCACCCCTAGAGCAGGCCAAATAGTGGTCATATAAGGCAGGTGATCTCTCAATGGAGGTGCATTAACATGGGAGAGATAGCAAAAGGGACTTTGGAAATATGTTCTTGAAAGGCAGGTGGTCTTTCATTACAGTGGTTTCTCAAAACAGGTTTCACTGTATTAATGAATGGTCTGATTCTGACTGCAGTCTTGCAGGGAGCATAATTCCTCCAAGCTACAAAAACCATTCTGTATATTCTGATGACCTTGACTCCTGTCGCCATGAATCTCCACGTGTACATGTAGCATTCATCATAAACTTTTCACAAAGTCGTACTTGGGGGCCTGTCACAGAGATCCTCCTCCCATGATGCAGTGCAGGTCTTTGTAAGGGCATCGGTGGAAGATCACACGATGAGGACCGCTGCCAATGTGTGTATAAAACCACATCCTGTTGCCAGTATGGCACACTGATCTTACGGAGTGGGTACGTGTTCCCCTGTAATACCACAGGAATACCTGGCACAGCTCTCTTGTGTGGACATTGACAGGGAAGAAGCCAGCAATTGGTGAAGTACATTTGAGTAAAGTGGTGGCTATGGGGACTTAGAGACTGAGACAGCAGTGAACAAGTCTTGTGATTTATACCTAATGCACTGCCTTGTCTCTTGCTCATTTGCACCACATGCTCATTTTAATCAGTAATTGCATTTGCCTAGGTCTGTAATTTGGTGCTTCATGAGTTTTTTTGCCTCTTAAGGCAGAAGAGGAACTTGACTCCCATAATTAATTTTAGTACTGAGCTTAGAGACTTCATGCAGAGCCTGATGTTGTGCAGGACAAGTCAATTTTCAATCCTGACAAGTCAGAACTCTGAGTTGTATGGATATTTAACCCATTAATTGCCCTGAATTGAGGTGGCAGTGGTGGTCTCTCAAGTAGCGAAAAACCTTAAGACGTGTATGGCAATTAACTCTTTCCTTCTTAGAATAACCTACGTCAACAACTTTCTTGGGCGCAAGTTGTTTACCACATTTTGCATCCCTTGACGTAAGATACGCAGGTATGACCTCATGGGCTAACACCATTATAGGTATTAAGTGAAGCAGAGTAATTAGCCACAGAAAGCAAGTCTAAAGACTTACTTGAATGGGAATCAGTGGGACAGGAGTAGATTGCTAAGAATAGACTATTTTTCATAATAAGCAGTTGGGGTGACGACAGGGTCAAGTGAGTGTAAAATCCTTAGTCCTTATAAATTCTTTGTTTGTTTTACATGTGGCCTTTTCATCATAATTCGATTGTGGTGAGCAGGACTGAGATGGGTTCTTCCCATCATTTTTGTTTATTCCAAGTCACTTGGGATTTTTTAAGTGCTTTGTTTGCCCTATTATACCTCCATGGTATGCCATTTTTTGACAATATGTACTTTGGTTGCTCGCACCTGTTGTGCCATCAATTCTTGCATTTTTAAATCCAATTTTCTACTGTGCTGCTGATCTTGATTAATGTGATTTTAAGCAGCTGTGTACTCACCTGGTGATCTATATATAGCCTTTTAACTGATCTCGATTAACGTGATTTCAAGCAACTGTGTGGTCACCTGGTGGTCTATATATACATGTAGCCCTGGTAACCCTTCCTGGTTTGAAAAAAAAAAGAGAGAGTTTCTTTGTTATGGGTGGACACTGAGCCCTAAATATCACCATGGAAACCTGTTGACCTGCTATCCTGATATCACCATGGAAACCTGTTGACCTGCTATCCTGATATCACCATGGAAACTTGTGATCTGCTATCCTGATAGGTTTTATGTAGAGTTCTTAAAAAAAAGGTTTAATGTTAAAAATGTAAGTGATGAAAACCAAATGAATTATACATATGACATCATCAATCTGGCACTGTACAGTAAACAGGAGGAGCCTGTCTCACCCCATTTTAAATAAAAAAAAAATCTATCTATCTATCTATCTATCTATCTATCTATCTATCTATCTATCTATCTATCTATCTATCTATCTATCTATCTATCTATCTATCTATCTATCTATCTATCTATCTATCTATCTATCTATCTATCTATCTATCTATCTATCTATCTATCTATCTATCTATCTATCTATCTATCTATCTATCTATCTATCTATCTATCTATCTATCTATGCAGATGGGCCATGTCAATTTATATACACATTAAAGCACCATAGAAATTTAAGAGAAGGCCAGCATATGTCTTTATTTCTTCTGCATTGATGTATATGCTCAGTTTTCAAAAATTGTCAAGTTCAATTATCTGTAAAGTCACTATAAGGAGCTGGCAGGCTGTAGTTGTCTGATAATACCATTTACTTATGTCTCACATCAGTGGAACATGCAATCCTGTTCAGTTATTCACAAAATGCCATTTACAATTTTAACCCTTAAAGCGCTGATTTAAGGCTGAGTGTCCCAAGGAAAAGCTGTTGACTAAGGCGACTTTTTGCTTTAGGCTAGGTTTGCTGGTTTTTAAAGGAAAGGTATTGTCATGAGGAATTTGAATCTTTTAACCATTATATGTTTAGCAGTATGAAAAAACAACTATAGCCTTGATTAGCAGTTGAAGGGTTAATGGAGTTCCTGTAAGCCTTACAAGAAGACAAACAATCCTCTTTGCTTAACAGCAAAATCCTAGGCTCACAGTCAAGAGCAAGTCAAGTCTAAGTCCCCATTTTCTGTAAAATTACCTTTAATGAATGGCCACCTTTAGCTACACTCGAGGTGACCCCTATGTTTTTGTATTCCCATTTCTTTATACCTGTAGACCTGTATGGTTGTATGTGGATAAGCTTGTAAGTTTATACTGTTCTGGGTACCTTGGTCTGGGTCTTACTTTCTCCCAGACAACTACAGTGAAACATCATTATAACGACACTCAGATATCCAACATATTCAATATAATGACACAAATTTCCATGGGAAAAAGTTTATTTTCTTTGTTATTTGATTCATTTATCTGACATATTCACTTATCTGACACATTTCTTGGGGAACAGATGGTGTCATTGTAATGAGTTTTCTCTATTCATGTAATTGCCGTCACCGACCAAAGCAGCAGCCATCTTTGCATCCCTTCCATTAAATTTGGTAGCTTTCGAATACAAGTTTCTCTGCCTCTGTCAGTAGTTAATGCCTTCATTTAATACCTCTTCCTTGCAAACCTACAAGGAAAAACTTCCATAATATGTTTCAAATTGACCAAATGAACGAAATATATTAAAACCAGGCAGTAGTCCTCACTAGTTACCGGTGCAGTAATTATTCAAGTGATAGCATCATATTGTAAACTAGTATGAAGTTGCCTGCTAAGGCGGAGTAATTTACGTTATTGTTGATGTGTGGGCTTTAACTGCGGAACAGTAGTCTGTTTAGCAGGCAAAGTATGAAGCTGAGGGAGGTACTTTGAAGTTCACCCCAGCCCTAACCATACTTGGCATGATAAATTGGGTGAGAGCTCTGTGTGAAAAGGGCTGTGGGGCAGGTATTGGCAGCTCGTGGGGTGGGGTAGGGGGTACACACTACACACATCTAGACTTAGGTCTCCTAGGAAATACATGCACTGTATCTGACCGATATGTCCCTAGTAGACTCAGCCTTATTTCATTTGGACCAAAATATGCAAAAATGCTGATCGACGAAAAGGTATTGTAAATGCAACAGATACCAGAACATAATGTAGACTAGATATGGTTTTAGTACCTGGACAAATATTAAACGGTCAAGGAATCTCCCATTAAGACAAAAGGCCAGTATCATGGAGCCCACCTAAAAAAACTGTGGAAAGAGTGGAACTTGAAATTAGTAAAGCGCAGAAAACATGAGGCAGGGAACCAACTGATGAAGATCATGCATGGTATTGTATTTGTGTCTTTTTGCCCAGAACCACTTCCTAGTAGTCATCACCCTATTCTGCAGTCTGAACTCTTTACTCTCCATAAGCTAACCTGTCCCTGTCTAACTTATATACATATGCAATTTTTCTTATTTATATATTGCAAACCTTCCTGTGTAAAATTTTGACATAGGCTGCAGCAGCCCAAATAAATTAAAGGGTCTTCAGCGGGTAACTACTTAACATCATGTTTCGGAGCCTATTACCTGTACATGTCTCTCTGAGTAGTGGCTCATTGTCTAAGCTAAATATTCAGCAAAGACAACCCACATAATAATTAATAAATATGAACATGGCAAATGATGAATTAGCTAAATACGTCAAGTTTTGCTTATAAATGCAGAGCTTTATTATGAAAGAAGCATACCTGTCAAACAAACCATAATTACTAAATTTGTATAGTACAAGTTCAGATAAGAACAATTTGACTTACCCCTAAACCAGTATGTACCCTTTCTAGCTGGACAGCTTATCATAGTTAAACCACCCGCCAGTGTATAACTGAAGTGGAAAATATAGTATATCAGTATGGGGCAGACATCTCTATACTCAAGAGTGTTCCTGCTCTGTCATACACACTGTCATACTTTTTCTTTCCGAAGTAAAGAGTGCTGCTAAGAGAATATGTCAGATATGCTATCGTATGGTGGCAGCACCTGCTTCCTGTGGCACATGGAATTTTGCACCAATGATTGAACCAGGTTTTTTTTATCCTCCCAGGTGTCTCCACCAGCAACAAGCAGATACCAGGGAGAAATTGCCTGTAGTGCCCCCTACAGGTGGCATGTCCCATTGTCCATCCACATTGTGTATTTAATCATCATTCAGGTGGTGTAGCTTATCCATTAAATTCCAACTAAATGTGCTTAATGGCGCCTCATACAGTAGTATGCTGTACTTGTATGCATATTAATTTCCCACCACAACACATGGGTTTTACACGAGGCAATCACCGGGGACGTGTGGGTCACGCCACTGTCACAGACAGGGCCATGTACTCATTTCTCACAAAATTAGCATTGGTGTTTTTTTTTTCCTTTTTCTTTTTTTTGAGAAATTTAAGTACGCAAATGCAAAACTGGTGGGTTTTTTTTCTTTTCTTTTTTTGAGAAATTTAAGTACGCAAATGTGAAACTGGTATTCATCTAGTACTTCCTGAGCCCCTCCCCCCAAAAAAGTTTCCATCTACCTTTAATAAGTATTATTTCCAAAATATTAGTAATATCCCACTTATCCCAACAGGTACCAACCTGGACATTTTGTATCTCGCTATATCTTGCCAAGTGAGACTATGCAATCAGGTATGCAGTTGTGGCGGGAAATCAATATACATGTCTCGTATTGATACATCCTGGATGGTATTAAATCAGAAATAATATGATCTAATTTTTGGATAACAATGTGACGAATTGTTAGCTTGTCCAAGCTTTTAGTACCTATATGTAGCTGAAAGTAGAAAACTCTGCATTAATTCTAGCAGCTGTAGCCTGTGAAAGAATCAAACTTAGTCTAGTGATTGTAGTTTGTGGGGGAAAGAATGTAGAACTAATTCATAGAGCCACCGGTCTGCTGGATGCATGTGGACCCTACTGGGGATATGGCTTCATCTGTGGTGCTAACTAATATCTCGTATCTGTTGACAGGCCTGCAGCGGCTGGCTGCCGGCTTTTGATGGAGATTAACTTTGGTTGCAGAATAGTGTGATTCAGTGTTGAAATTAAATGCAGGTGCCCTGTGTTGGATTCTGTATAAGACACTTTTATAAAGCAGGTGGTGAGGGATTGACCACAAGGTGCTTTGATTTGATACTGACACCCTTGTGCTACTGGCTGACAGGAGTAAACTCGGACAAACTTTTCAGTTTTGTATGTTGGGTTTTGAGCCACTGTCCTGGGCCAAGGTCATGGTATGGAAGACATTGACCTGGCTGTAGGGCTCATGGTTCCTGGGGGTGTTCTGTGCAATTCCATTCTGATGTTACACCCAAGACTTTGCAACCTTTTTATCATTCAAATTTGTCAGCAGGTGACAGTTTAAGGAACAGAAATGATAATCTTTTTAAGTGTCAGGCAAACCTGTCAAGTACAGATGCTCAGCAAAAGTTAAATCCCACTGGAATTGATGGTCACACATTTACAGTGCCACATGTGCTTTAACCCATTTCACCCTATAGAAGACAGAGTCAACAGCTTTTCTTGGCGCGCTCTGGGTGCATCGCCAAGGAAAGCTGTTGACCATGGGCACATGATTTGGAATTATCTTCCATGCAAGCTTCATCCAAAATTTTGAAAAATAATCTCTAAATTAGTAAAATACAATTAGCAGATGACATTTAGATATAAGCGGGAAAAAGTGTCATCAGGGTGGAATGGGTTAAAATGTGTTGCCTCCCTATGCAATTTAAAATTCAAGAGACAGAATGCGGAATTTCTGAAGATTATTTTTTTAATATGAAATATGAAAGAAAGCACACTGATACATTTTTTTTTGGGGGGGGAGGGGGGACAAGTTCCTAAGTATTTAATTTATGTTATTTTCCCACCTGAATTTTTGGGAGTCTCCTAAATGATTCTGGAGGTTTGGCAACACTGTGTAAATCTGCACGACAAATTCACCAAATTTTACTAAACATTTGAATAATTATGTTGCTCTGATCCTGCCAAAAACAAGGTCAGACTTTCTCAACATTTAGGGAAGGGGAAGGGGGGGGGAGGATAGGACAAAAGTTGTTGATTGTGACTTAATCTGACACCAGTGAAGTCTGTAATGAAGACTCAAGTATTTACAGTGTATTTATAGACAAGCTAAAGGAAGTCACATGAGATCAGTACAGCTGTGGTTTGTGGGGGTATTGTTTGTAAGCCACCAATCAGCATCTACTCTCTACAAATACACAATGTTTACCCAGGAGATGCCCTCCAATTATGGCATCTCTCTCACCATTTCCTCAGGATGAATCCTGAGGCTCCTAGTGACACAAACACAGGAAACAGGAGGGTTAATTGTTGGAAAATGGTGTCAAAAAGCACCAGAGTTTTATTCCTTTGACATAGAGAGCCAGTCTCAAAAGCAGGATATAGGGAAATCCAAGTCATTTTTATACCAGCTCCCTGCAAATGAAATTTGGTGGGTCTACAGTAAAATCTGTTTTGAGAGACCCCTCCTTTGGGAGACCTCCATGTCAAAATACATGTATGCAAAACAAGTAAGTTTTTTTTTTTTTTTTTTTAAATAGAGAGTCAAGACTTGAAGTACGTTATAATAAAAATAGATCAAATTCTACTTCTTTGAGGTCTGGTAAACTGTACTTGGTCCAGAACAACTCATTTTTGTTCATTTCTCCTATCATGAGAATTAAAGTCTCTGTCACTTAAACCATGTAAACTATGACAAAGCAAGGAGACAATCAAGAGGGATGATGGTAGTGTTATGGAACTTGTGCAGGTATGCAAGAGTAAAAGGTTAATTGGCCAGATAATAACTGAACTCACAAGTCACACCTTCTTGATGTGCTGTGACAGTGTGAGTAGTTTTTAAAGAATTGTTGGAACCACACAAAAACCATCAAAAACTCGGTACTATAGAAACACAAGGTAGCAGTCACTTTAAAAAGTGGCACAGGATTATTATACATTTAAATAAAAATGTTGAAAAGAAAGTTGTCAGCTTAAGCTTAATCTTTAAAATAGGTGAAATCTCAAATGGTTCACCAGGTCCAACATATGAGATTTTATTCAAATGTGACAAAATTTGCAGGACCTTCCATTGTTACCTGTGCTGGCTGACGTATTTCTTTCACATACAATATCAGACAGTAAGTAAAATGTTCAGAGCTCTTTTCCCTATGATTTCTCTGCTTTCGTTGATATTTAACGTGCCCAATCCACAGGTAAACTGCCCAGAAATGATTTAGTGTAAGTCACATGGTCTTAGGCTTATGTTCTCAGCGATTTGTGGCACTGGTGGAACACCAATCAACCTGATCAAATGCACTTACTGCCACCAGCAGTACTTTCACAGCAGTACTTCTTTTAAGTCAATTGAGATTAAAAAAATTGTTTGAATCATGTTTTACCATGACAATCACTGTTGCAGTAAGGTCAGACCCTCTTTGCCACACAATCAAGATTGCACGTTTTACCTAGCGACAGAAAAGTTACCCCTTGATTTATAAACAGGCCACATGTCAGTTGTGCTATAGTTCCTGATGAGTCATAGAAATAGATGAAACCTGTCAAACTTTTTCCATTGACTGTAAGCTTAAGTCATGGTGACCCTTACTCAGTGCTCGTGCCCATATCAATATTGGTCAACAGGTACATGTACAGAAAGTAAATGGAATATGGATGTGCTGGGACCAGGATGTCTGTTTGATTGACTACAATATGTCTGGAGTATCTTAAGGACTTGTAAGATGAGGAGATATGGGAGAGATAACATGTGATTCCTATGAGATTATTTAACTTCCGTGAGATCATATGTCAATTCCAGTCCTTATGAGAATCAGTCACAGCAAGTTCTGACATTAAACTCTCCAAGTATTAAAGTGGGGGATTACTTCACTGTGGGCCTCGCAGGCTCACATGTGAGTCTACAATGTACAGGTGTACGTGTATCTTGCAGGGAGCCAGGGATGAAGAGGATGTATGCTCACAGTTGACGAAGTAAATATTAGTGTATTCACAGTTCACAATATTATGGGATAACCCTTCCCCCTTGAGCTGACAAAACAAAAACAAAACAAAAAAACAAAAAAAAAACCAAACAAAAAAACCCAAAAACTGGCTGGTGGTCAAATGTTGTCTACTTCAGTGTTTTCCACTAAATTCAACAGTAACAAAAAACAGTTTGACTGAGAATTGTTGATGGACCTATCAAGATCACATGCCTCAGGTCAACAGCTTTCCTTGGCAAGGATTGGGCACTAAGTGGGAAGCAGTTGGCTCAGACTTAACTCATTCTATACCAATCCCTGATTTTTCCAGATATTTACCTACATGTAGATTTACGATGACAATTGCATATTTAAATTCTTCATGGAAGGAGCTTTCGTTGAGTACTAACATGCCTATAGTCTTAAGTCAGTGGTTCTGGCACTGCCTGGCAAGTCATGCTGCAGCTGCAGCAAGGGCAGCTGCAGCATGCCTTGCCAGGCAGTGCCAGAACCACTGACCAAGGCCTGTGACCATAGTATGGACTGAGTTAATTCAAGGGGAAAAGAGGTTGTAAACTGGCTGTCAAAGGGTGCAAAATCAAAAGGTGCCGAGGCAGACCTTCTGTGCAGAGAGAGTAAACTGGTTAGAGTTACCTCACAATATCAAAGGCTTAGTTGGCATTCCTCTTTCACCATTAGGCTTGTACTTACTGAATGGATTTCATGACATTGTAAAGAGTAAAGACGAACAAAGTGCTTGTTTGATTAAAATAGCAGTTATGCAGGCAGTTTCATAGCTAGACAACCAGGATGTTTTCACAGGTTGCATAAATTGCCGTACTGAATGCTGACTTTTGCTGGATGCTGAGTTTTGCTGGACACACACTTTGCAACAGTTTGACGAGTTTGTACTGCAATTTTACTGATTTGCTTGTTTTATGCTGGGACTGGGTTATGCCAAGAATACTTCTTTCACAAGAACCTCTGGTCAAGGGGGTCACCTGACTTATCATGACCAATCATACATGGCATAAGCTGTCATGTGATCCCACTTGACCAGTCATACCCTCTCATGATTCACAAGGGCTTATTGTATTAATGTCAAGAATTAATAATTGTACTAACCTAACCCCAAAAAATTTTCATTAAGATTTTGCTGCAATAAGTCAGGATATACAGAATGTAACTACATAGAAAGGAAAATAATTGCCATCGATTGCATTTCTTATTCAGAAGTGAGTATGTATTTGGGTAAATATAGGTAAGGTTTGTCATAGGTTAAGTTGTATTCTGGGAGCCACAGGGTGAACTTAATAGCTTGAAAAAGCCAATGAAACTGACCATCTGGACAGAGATAGTAAACTGGTTACAGTTACATGTACATCAGATTAAATTTAAGGATATTAAACACTTAGTATGTCTCAGCCACTGGCTTGTGTATGTAGGAGGCAGATCATAATGCTATAAAGAAGGAAAAGTGCATGATTCCACCACAGTATATATAGACAGCTCCACAGACATCCAGGAAATTTTGCTGGATTAAATTGTCCCACACGGATATGGACATTGGGTTTGCAGATGGTCCAAATCCGTTTTAGCCAAGTAATGAGACACTAGATGCCGAAAAAAAAAGTGCCATGCTGGGCTTCGTAAACTGTGAAGGGCTTCTGCACTTAGGGGCCAGGTCTCTGTAACAGATACACTTGTAATAGTCACCGGTTTTAATGTGCGTTATATGACTGCCTTGATAAAGGGGTCATGTGACCCTCATACGATAAACTATGAATTGGCAATATAAGAGGAGAACCTATGACATGATACAAATGCCAGCAAGCTATATTTGAGTCTGGTGCATAGTCAAACGCTGTAGCTCTGATAACAGTTATTAAGCAAGGCAGCTTGAAGAGACTGAAAATTCCACTCTGGAGATAAAATATGTCCCGAGGAGTATGTCAGTATGAGAACTCCGTTTTTGGAATATCAATGCCCTTTTTTTGAAGGTCAAAAGTGGAGGGGAAAGTAAATGATAACCAGAGGATACATTTCTTTTATGGACCCGTCTTTTGTAGAGGTCATCCATGGTCAATAGTATAGCACAGATATTTTGCCTCACTGGAGACTAGGGTTGGTTTCTTGTTGAGATGTATTCATGGTGACGGTAACAGTGAGAAGCTCGAAGATATACACGGTTCAATTTACTTATTACTCACATTTTAACTTCATTCATTCCTTGAGTGCAATAAAATTGTGTTGTAAAATCCTGATTGAAGTTGTCAAAAACTTTTGAGAAGTAAACAGACAAATGAGTTAACTTTTAGGTAACAGTTAAAGATTTGAAATAGAAAATACACTGTAAACTCTTACTGTGAGCCCTCGTCCGGTTTAAAAATTATGAACATAAACTTCACAAACTGTACATGATTATCGACCATTTCATGAGAGAAATGTCTCCGTAAGTTCAGATAAATCAGTTCACATCATATTTTGACCTAGTTGATCAACACCATTTCAGGTGATATACCTTTTGCACGCTCTTGATGTTCCACTCGAGGAGTTCGGAGAATGATGCGTGGCTTCACAAAGCCAGGAAAGAGCCAGCCTTGGTTTCACACAGAAAATATTGATGTTTGAGTCTTGGAAAGTGTCCTTTCCTGATCAGCACAAGACTGAGCAATATCTTTCCTTGCCATGGGTTGGGTGGATCTACAATTCTGGGCAATTTTTCTGTATTACCCTGAAATTTAGCCCTTGGTCCCTTGAATTGACACTTGAGTCAACAGCTTTCCTTGGCATGTGATCTTGATAAGGCTCATCTATAATTCTCAGTCAAAATTGTTTTTCATTACTGTGGAAATTAGTTGAAAACACTGAAGCAGACGACATTTGACCACCAGCCGGTTTTGGCGGGTTTAAGGGAAAAAAGCTTAAGTAAAGTCTGTTTGAAATGGATGACAATTCACCTTCAGGCACTGTTGGGTGATTTTACTGGGAAAAGCTAGGCTTCCTTCTAGTAGCGTAAAATAGGAAAATTGGTCATTTTCACTAGAATCAAATTGTAAAAGATGCTGGTCACAGTGTTTTGTCAGCTCAGTGTGAGAATAGGTTCAGCGAAAAATATAAAAACAAAGTCCTGAATCATGTGGATGGCATTATAATTGATGCAGGAATGAGACCAGGGGAAAGTAAAAATTGACTGCAACCATTTCTTATCACTTGTACTAGTACATGTACTAGGGACTGTCTCTTCACAAGTTGGAATTTGTAACATTTTGAATTTGTGAGTAGTTTTGTATATACAAACCAAGAAATGCTTGATACAAGCAGTCAAACCTTTCTGTTGCATTAATTTCAATCAGCACAATTTCTTTATATTGTAATAAAGTTTACTTTCTCATAGAAAATGTGAAATTTTACTTTCATTCAAGTACATGTATGCCCTGACTCTCAGTGTAAAAGTTATAATTAGTCTAGTAATTTTCATGAATAGTTGAGCCAACTCAAACCACTTCTGTAAAATAATTATAAATGATTTTTAATTTTCCAGTAATGTAGATAGGGGCGGGGGGGGGGGGGGGGGCTTTTTGTTCCTGAATATTTGGGCCCCTTGCTCCTGAACAGTGTCCAAATGCTTTGAGGTGGATATAAACAGGGAAGGTACCCTTTGGTTCCAGTATATTGAGGCTGTATTGGACAAAATTATTCCACTGCCTTTTAGTTGCTATAATTGTGGGAGCTTAATTTGGGCCTGTTACATATATCCAAGTACCAGGTTGGGGGGGGGGGGAGACTTTTGGTTCCAGAATGTTTGGGACCCCTAATTTATATTATTTACATATGTACAAAAATGCTTATAATGGAGCACCTGATTTTCAATCTCATCATACAATATTTGTACATGTGAGCTTGAGAGTGATTACTCGACTCGATTTAGAAGCACTCGGCAGTCAATATCAGCAGACCACATCCATCAGGGATGTACTTGGCATGCCAGTACACTGGCGAGTGTTTGGTTTTCGACTGAAGAACATTCACCAACACTTTGTCTACATGATGCAATTTTTTAAAACATTGTGACTGATCACATGGGTCCATTTGAGTCAGAGTCAAACATTTTAAAGACATCCCACTGGAATTAGAAAAAAAAAAAAATTTAAAATGAATTAAGCTTTGTGGCATCTGAAGTAGTGCTGTAAATGATGACCAAGAGAGATACTAGGATAAAATTAAAGATAAAAAATCCAGCAGTTCAAAAGTGGATATATAGTGCATCAACTTGGTTTAATTCTATCTATGACCCGGGGGAGGGGGGGGGGGACAAACATTTGGCAAATAAATAAGCACCAGGGGGCCATCTTTTCGTAGGGGGTAGGGGGGCAAATTTTTTTGGACACTGAGACAGTTCATCCAATGGGGATGGAGCCAGTAGCATATTACCTTGTTGCTGTCTTGACACATTATGGCAATCTAATAGCACAGTTAGGTTAGTGCTAGGATTTTGATATTTGTAGCCAAAATTAACCTTTGTCCTTGGAAAACCCACACAGAATTTGAATTTGTTTTATTTGTGCATCAAAACAAAGATTTTTTTGGAAATTTTAGCAGCCATTTACTACTTTCAGTAGCCCTTATGAGGTTTTAATAGCATTTGACTATTTTGGCTAGTGCTAGCTGTAACCTACATGTAGGAATAATGTGCCAGTCTTGGCACATCATGTGTGGAACATGTGCTTAGGAAAGTTTTTCACTGTCACTCATTTCCGTTATGATTCTTAATAACGGAAAGAGAACAGAGAAATTAATTTGTTAGGCTGGTAGGTTACAGGTAATTTTTAATGGGAAAAAAGTTGCATGCCGATACATCAGCGTTAGATTTGTAAGGGTTAAGCCACTGGCTTTGTTGATGGCTCAAATCTCACTGCATCCGTGCATGCTACCATTTTAGCAATTACAAGTATGCACTGGCATGAAAACATTAATCAATTTGAAACAACAGAAGCAGATTTGTCAGCTGCAGAGGAAATGTTGCCGGAAGCTGGTCAATAGGCCGGGATTATATTCTTTACAGATCATGCATTGGATCTTTGTGTAATTGTCCAGTAAAACAGCACAGGTATTTAGATGCTGTCAATCAGAAGAAAATAGACGTGTTCAGCATTGAAGAGCATTACAAAAGCATTTATATAGAATGACAAAATTGACTGTGGGGAACATGTACAAATTCAATGGAAACAGGAAATGAAGGTACAGACATGTATATTGGAATCGGAATTAAATAGTGCACTTCGAAAGTGTCACTAGGTTAGACGACAATGAAGTCCATCTGTGTGTGTGTGCATAGGTACTGGGATGTATTAAATTGTTGTGTAGCCAATGGTGTTAAGAGGTTTAGTTGTCAAAGTCAATGGTCATGTAATTTGAGGAATCAGAAAGGTGCGTTAATGTTCATAAGCTCAAATGTGGCTTTATGCTGAAACATATAATGCAGGGCCAGAAAAGCTCGCTCGGTTGTTTTGTGTACGTTAAGTGGTTTTACTTAATTCTCAGACTCATCAAGCATATCCTGCAACTGTGTAACTTCTAACATTAACCCTTAAAGCACTGATTTAAGACTGAGTCAACAGCTTTCCTGGGGGCACTTTGCGCGCATTGCGCACAAAGTGCCCCAAGGAAAGCTGTTGACTAAGACTACTTTTTGCTTTAGACTAAGCTTGCTGGTATTTGAATAAAAGATATCTTCATGAGGAATTTGAATCTATGTTTAGCAGTAATGAGAAAACGACTATAGCAGTGATCAGCACTTTAAGGGTTAAAGCTGACATGATGAAGAGCCCCTTTATGGGGTGAGGTGACATATTGCTAGTCACGAATTTGAGTTTCTGCTGAAACATAGAAAAGTATGAAATTAACCTTTTCCCCCTTGAATTAGGATTGAGTCAACAGCTTTCCTTGGTATGGGGCATGTGATCTTGATAGGTCTCATCTACGTTGTGAAATTTTTTTGATATATCTTGGAAAAATATTCAAGCTAAAATTACCAATCTTATCATTTATGATCTCAATATAAGTATCGGCAAAAATGTATCAGACATTTTATAAAAGTGTCTGTTTCTATCAAGAAGGTGATACAATTATACAGGATATAGGAAAACATCATGTATTTTTTTCTTTTTTGAAAAAGTTGAAATTTGGAGAAATTTTCATTTTTGTTACACATTTAAAAAAAGAACTAATCTTTTCCAAGAAAATGCCTGATATGGTTTTGTCCCGAAGGATATATTGAGTGACGAAGTTTTTGTTTGAGGGTAAAATCAGATAATTAGTTTTAGATTAGATCCATGACAATCAACCATTTTGGTGCGGATACCTTTCATCTGTAATCAAGGTAGGAATTTTGTAGAAATAAGTTTCATATGGTCCATTGAGCACTACATTAACATCATTAGCATTTTGTTCACTTCTTCATATTGTATTGGGGTCAGAACTTGCAAATATTGTTGTGTGGTAGGCAACATAAGTGCTTTCCAAACTATGCCAGAAAACCCTAGCATGAACAGAATTAAGCCAAACCAGTAGGATATTCCCTTAAGGTCAATTCAGAAATGAACCAATGACCAGGCTGTGAAAGTTTCAAGGGCATATACTACATGTATCAGCTGTTTTGGTTGACCAACCTTAGAGCAAGAGAGAAATAAAAGATAAAAAATTTGGTGCTGGCTCAAGTACACAAGTTTTTGAAACATGATCACAATGAATTCATATTAGAACAATGCATTTAGGTTTATGGCTGTATCTCAATGATACAGTTTCAATCCCAGCAAAGTAGGACTTAAGATGTTGACAGGACCGTCAAGCTGACATAATGTGTATATGGCTGGGTTGTCGCGATCTCCCGTAACATTTATCTTGTATAGGCATGGATGTTTCTGTACTACATGTATATGATGGATTTATCAGGAGAATCCTTAACCTGTTCCTCCTGAGTTCCGACTGCTTCCCCTGGCATCCAACCCATGGCTGGCAAAGCTATTAACCTGGGACATCTTTTCATGATTGTCTCGTACGAAATTCTTGGTCAGCTTGTTTTTAAGTATTGTTGAAGTCATTGCTCAAAAACATTCAAGCAGGCAAAATTTGACCAAAGGCCAGTCTTGGTCATTTATGCTGGAAAGCATTGAATATTTATCACAAAAGAAGCTTAATAGATACCTATATGCTTAGTTGTTATTATCCTTTGCAAACAAACTTTGGGCCATTCTGTTCTCAGCTTGTTTGGCTGTCAGTCTATCTGTCTGTCTGTCTGTCAGTCCATCTATCCCAGAATCCTTGTGAGCAAAATATCTCATGATTCACAAGCCACATCAAACTCAAATTTGTACCTCAATTGTACCTTGGTGCTATTTCTTAGCCTGTAATGTACATGTAAGTGACCTTGACCTTACTTTCAAGGTCACAGGATTCACATAGTGTGCAAAGTGGGGGATATCCATTCATGTCGGTGATGACTGTTCTAGTTTAAACAAAAATGGGTTGGATGAACTGAGCCTGTGACTTAATATGAAGCCAAAAGCCACAGAGACCTTTCTTCCTGACCTGCCTGCCTGTCACAGGGTCTTAAATTTATTGCTGATTGTGTTAGGAACTGCCTGGTGTGGCTTCATGAAGATACAGTAAGCCTCCTCCCCCCCTTCCAGATGCAGTGCTGTAGCACTTTTTGTTCTTTGTGCTAAGACGACTGTCTGCCTATCATTTAGACATTTTTCCTGTACAAAATATGAACAGACTGTAAGCAATTTGGTGAATGCTGGTCGTACCATCACACAAATGCTGTAAGGTGTCTCTGTTTTGTTTGGATGGGGTAATTTTAAACTGGCAAACTACTTTTGTGCATGTTATTGGGTGCCATATTGTTGACCTTTCCAGGAGTTTTGCTTTCATGTTGCCATTTGACCAACAATTTTTTTGACTCCAGATCAATCCCTGGTAACATTATAATCTGATAACTGTTTTTAAAAGTAAAAAAAAGACTTGATGGAATAACAATTACTGTGGAATATTAAACGTGGAGCAGACAAACTCCTTTCTCATGTTACCAGGAAAAAATGCTAGAGCCTTAGATACTGCAGTTCTGACACCGTGTCTCATCTAGTACAGGAAATCCATGATTGAAGAAAGTTAAGGGAGGGAGGTCCAAGTACACTGGTACACTAAATAATTTGACCCCAGTGCAAGGTACAGAAAATGAGGTCTAGAAAAATGACTTGTATGAACAATGGAAATCAAGGGGTTTCCAGTAACTTTCCCATGTAATGGCCAGTATGCTGTTAAAATTATAGAAACCCCTTTACCTGCTCCCCTCCCTCCCCCCAATAATAGAGACCCTTCATTGCTGTTAGCCAGAGTATGTAACTGCAAAAGGAAAAGATTTGGATATACAAGATGAACACATCAGAACTAGTCAGTTTCAGTGCTCTCGATTGAGGGCTGAATTATCTATTGCCGAACTCTTCTTTTGTGCAATTTCTAACTTGTCCACAAAAAAAAAAAAAACAAAATAGATGCAGTGCCAGCAGTGCTGGTGATCTGAAGAACGCTTGAGTCTGAGGTTGTGTTTGCCCGTCGAGTAAAACATAGTGCTTTGAATATGTTGATGTCATCAGGATAAAAGGTTAAAGTGGAGTACTGTGTTAGAATGTTCTCTTTGATCTCCAATGATCTGGCATTTCAGTGATTACATGAATGCCCCACAGACACATGTGACTGAACATGATGAGAAAGGGCCCCATGGCTCAATGAAAAAAACGGAAGCTGCATGAGCTCCTCTTCTGGTTCTCCATCCATCATCATCTGTCTCTCATCATCCTGAAACAATTATACTATTTTCACAACTTCTCTAAAAACAATTTGCTAGATATTCTTGAAACTTGATTTACCATTGGTGGGTCTCTAGTAAGTAAGCCCATTGAAGTGATCACACTCCAATGAGTTATGTTTTTTTTTGCATGAAAACTTGATGAAATCTTTTTTAATCATGGGTAATCCACTTTGCTTGTGGCCAGCATTGGCTTCTAACCCCAGAATATTTAAGGCAAACCCCAGGTTCATATTCAGCTTTTGTGTAGTCCCAGGTGTTTGTATATGCTAATTGATAAGATGAGATGAGTTAACACCAGGGGGAGCTACTAATCACTTTGTGCATATGTAAAAGACAAAGCACACTCTCTTGACATGTCATTGTTTGGTACACCTGTAGGAGTAAATCTTGTGTTTTATCACTGTATACATAAAATTAGCATATCATAATGGGGGCACCATAGTGGATGCAGTTCTTGGTCTTGGTTTAAAGCAGCCTGTTTTCAGCATGATTTTTGTGGGAAAATCTTTGAAACTGCTTAATCAGTTGCTTAGAAATTTTATGCGAACACTTTTGGGTATGCATACACCTTAATAGCTCATAAGGCACATGTACTGCTCTGATCTTTAAAATAGGTTTGATGAATTTTTGTTAACCCTTAGTGCACTGATTTAAGACTGAGTCAACAGCTTTCCTCAGGGCACTTTGCAAGCAAAGTGCCCTGAGGAAAGCTGTTGAATAATTTGTTTTTTTTTTTCTTTTGTTTTTGGATTTGTTTGGTGTTTTTTTTTTTTAATACAGTAAAACCTGTTTTGAGAGACTGACCCTAGGGCAGGCCAAAAAGTGGTCACATAAGGCAGGTGGTCTCTCAATAGAGGTGCAACATGGGAAAGATGGCAACATGCACATTGTAAACATGGTCTGAAAAGGCAGGTGGTCTTTCCTCACAGTGGTCTCTCAAAACAGGTGACACTGTATTTTTGTTTTCCACATTGCACTTTCCAGAAAATATTCATTGGAAAAGTTGCCATTGTAGGATAACCAGTAGTTTCAGAAGTTGTTTGCTTACCCTTCAGTGTATGGTTAGAGCATACACCTCCATCAAAACAAGTTTTAGCAGCAGCACAATCACAAAATACACATCTGCTAGAAAGTTTTCTGGCCAGAATAATCAGCTGAGCAGCTAGAGTAAACCTATTGAGTCAATATCATAACATGACCTAGAAAAAAAACAATATACAGTGAAACCTCCCCATTCCAAACACCCTTGGGACTGGAAAAAAGTGTACAGTATAGGGAGGCTTGATAACATTGAAAGTATATATTTGGGACCAAGAAATGGTGTTCAGTATGCATGGAGAGGTGTTCGATATATGAAGGTGTTCGGCTAGAGAGGTTTAATTTACTGTACAGTACAACCTGTGTTCAGTGAACACTGAGATTAGTGAACATCCTGCAATTAGTGAACACTTTTCTTGCTCCCTTTCTTGTTTTGTTCATGCTAACTTAACCTGACATTAGTTAACACCTTAAAAATAGTGAACACTTTTCTCCGTCCCAAAGATGTTCACTAATGACAGGTTTTACTGTACTGTATGCTGTAACACTATGTGTATGTGATGCCAGCAGCTGGCAGCTTAACCCTTTCCCCCATGAATTGACACTTGAGTCAACAACTTTCCTTGGCATGAGTTGGGCACTAGGTGACCAACTCATTAGTGCCCAACTCATGCCAAGGAAAGTTGTTGACCTGCAGCATGTGATCTTGATAGGGCTCATCTACAATTCTCAGTCAAAATTATTTTCGATTACTGTTGTAATTAGTTGAAAACACTGAAGCAGACGACATTTGATCACCATCCGGTTTTGGCTGGTTTAAGGGGAAAGGGTTAAATTATAGGAAATATTTAATTTTACATCATATGACCTGGAAGAATACTTGATTCAGTACTATAATTAAATTATTTGTGCCATGATTGTGATTAGGGTATGTTTAACTACCAAACTGTCATAGTTGGAAAATTTGTTTTTCTGTACACCTGTCTTTAGAGTAAGTTTCAATATCAAATCATAAAAAAAAAAATGATTTTCTGTGCACTAGAGTGGAATTTAATTACAGACCTGCAGCACCATGCAGCACCTTTCAAATAGAGTCAAAGGATTTCTCAACTCGGAGCTAAGTGCCGAACCCTAAAGGGATTGGTGATGTTGAACATGGAGCATGACCATACTTTAACAGCATGAGCTGTATGAATATGCTAAACATGGCACCTCCTTGTATAATCCTGGACCAACTACTGGGATGCTGTAGGTACACGTGTAAGGTTCACTGCACATTATAATATGAACAGCATTATTTCCAGTTTGATGATGGCTTCGTCAAGAGACCTGGGAAGCATATGTTTTGTGGGACTTCTTGTGAGAATACATGGCCAGAATTTCGACGAGAATTCAAAAATCCATTCTCGTAAAGATTCTCCTAAACTTGTCTTTCTTTACACAGAAAACTAATTGACAAAAATCCAAATAGATCTTGCAAAATTTTGCGAAAATTCTGGCCCTGGAATATCAATGAAATTTCCATTACTGGACTCCACTTGCTGATCAAGGCACTTGTAAAAGAACTGTCTGCAGTGATGTACCAAAGAATCTATTTTTTTTTCTCATCATATGTGTCACATGAATCACACATATATTATTGTGTGACGTACTGCTGAGAGTATTGTATATGCATTGGTTTACAGGGTAAAATTCAGGTACCCCTTTTTGGGGTACCTTGCATTTGAATCAGTAATAAGGGCCAAAAGTTGTGCCGAGTTGTCAGGCTCAGTAGATTAATAAATATGTAAATTGTCATCACATCTTTAGGTCCCAGACTTTACAAAGAGCCCATATTCTTATTCTTAAGAATAAAATGATTCAAATTTCTTAAGAGCAAGATGAAAGCTAAATATCCATTTTATTCCTAAATGCAGACAGCACACTCGACTGGGTTTCTGCTCAAAAGCATTAAGGTGACCTTCCAGGTCAACTCCTAGAAAATAAATCCATGCTGTAGCCTAACAGCTTAAGTAAGGGTTCAAGTCAGCTTCCAACAGAAGAACTCTTAATTTTCTAAAAAGGCATCCAGCCCCCTGGGACCAAGAGCCTATAATTGTTGATAAAAGGGTAGATTGGAGACTGGCATATAAATACTGTACATTTTTGTGAGTGAGACCTGACCTTCATTTTTTTATAACAAGGAAGGCTTAATTTAGCATCCAAACTCCCTGTGAATTCTGATGTTTTTGATGACATTGTCAGCATAGACAGACAAACTTTGCTATAAATAACACAGATTTATATTGCCAAGACTTCCAGCAGGGTTAAATTTGTATCGCCATAGTGTCAGAAAAAAGGAAAGCTACCGCATTCAGAATGGTCAGTCAATGCAGGCAATCTCTGTGCTATGTAGCTAATATCACGGAGGTAATACCTCCATGGTAATATATAGTGAATTGTGGCTGTAACCGGACAGAGAAGACATTGTTATGGCAGCTGGAGTTGAGGTGTGAAATCTTAATGGCAGCTAGGAACTGGGGAATTTCATAGTTGATGGAGCAGAAATCCCGCCTTCCCTCTGTATGTCAAACTGGGGACAATTTACTCGTAATTGTTTTTTTTTAGAAGCCTCGTGCAGGATGGTGTGGTATCTGTTGTCACAACAAATTAGTCGCACCATTGGGTACAGTTGGTATGCAGGATCGAGGTGCAGTTTTAGTGTCTGGGTGTCACAGTGTTTCACATTTGAGGTGCGCAATTATGCATGCATGCCTTCAGAGCCACAAGAAAAAAAAAACGTGGAGAAATGGAAGAAATCACATGATGTGCCTGCAACTTGGATTAAATTCACCAACAAACAGATGGAAGAGGCTCAGGGAAAACATTTTGCCCAAAACAGATACATGTAGTAGAACATATAGATCCCACCAAGCATAAAGCCAGCAGATATTTATTCTGAGCCACAATTTAGAGTAAGCCATAAGGTACTGCTATGTGTATAACAATGCAAAATCCCTGCTTTTCAGCTGGCTCTGCGTTTACAACCTGTTCTGTGCTTTTTCAGCGAGAAGAGAAAGAAAGCAGACATAAAGACTATCAAAGTGTGGCACGGTTTGGTTACAATTAGCATCCACATTGTGCAGTCTGAGCCAGCCCACAATTGAGAGTCATTTGTAAAATAAAAAAAGTGAAAAACAACATGTACACATGTGTGCCTAAAGGCAAAAAATGACTAAACATGGCCTGAAAATGCCAGAATGCAACATTTTGCACCTTAAAAAAAAAAAAAAAATGATGAGCAGGAAGGGGGCATGTCCTTGCATCTCCATAGAGGGCGCCAGCATGGCCTGTGGCTGTTGGCCATGCGAGTGAAATGCACTCGCATAATATAACCAATAACAGGACGGTCATCTTGTACTCAACCTCCAATATTAACTTTTTCAGTGCCAATCACATCTAAAGATGATCTACTAAGGTCAAACTACATGTAGTCTTGAATTATCATTAGGATCTCAGATTCATATTCGTCATAAAAAGACCTTTCATTCCAATATTAGCATGCCCCTACATGTACTTCCAGAAAAATATCCCAAGTCAGCAGCTTTCCTCGGGGTGCATTGGGCACATTGGGCCTAATGCGCCCCAAGAAAAGCTGTTGACTTAGTCCAAAATTTGGCACTTAAAGAGTTAAAAAGGAGGACTGGAGTCTTGTAGCAACATTGACAAAATCCAATGCTACTGGCAGACTCTTGGTTGTTTTCTATAATTATACTTCCCTAATTGTCTTTACAAATTTTGCTCACTATCAGTGTAAGTGTATATTTTGGAGCAAGTGGTCTGCAATACCCTATAGGCCCCTAAGGTCTGACCATGTCTCCTTGATCTTGTGAATCATGAGAGACAGTTAGAGAAGCAGTTCATGCCCATTTTATATACCAAGGGACGGTTTCCCATTGCCAAATAAAACGTGCTTGTGTTTACATAGTATGGCCATTACTATGGTGGTCACAGTCAAACTGGACACAAGAATAATTTGAATAACAGTGATTTTAACCATAAAGATCACTGTTTATGACCTATTTTGGGTCACCAATTTCATTTTATTAGACCCCAAAAGGATCATCAGAATGGCCTTTGTGCCCAACTAGAATTCCCTGGAATAATTAAGGGTAAGAAAAATGTTGAGATTCTAGGTGTTTCAGGATTTACAGTTTCTCCTCCTTGATGTCACTTCTCTGAAAACATTTGATATTGTGAGGAAATGAGCTCACACAGTAAAACAGGCACATAGGACAGAGCAGGTGGGCTCCTCTCCCTATTATATTGACACCAAAGTGTATAATAGAGTGTCTAGCAGGTGCATCCAATGACTACTGTGTTCTAGACAGTTGGGGAGGGGAGGTGAACGTACTCAGGGATATGAACTCTCAAGTTGCACTCCCCATGATCCCTTTGGGAAGAATGTCTATACCCAGAGGTTGTGCAACTACCTCCTTACAGATATAACGAAAGTGTTCGTGCAATCTGTCCTGGCTCAGGCACTGTGTTGGCTCAGGCACTGTCCTGGCTCAGGCACTGTGTTGACTCAGGCACTGTGTTGGCTCAGGCACTGTCCTGGCTCAGGCACTGTGTTGGCTCAGGCACTGTGTTGGCTCAGGCACTGTCATGGCTCAGGCACTTTGTCTTGCCATGTAATATTTGTTGCAATTTAATAAGGACAGGTGAGGCCACAGATGAGGTAGAAGCTCCGGCACCCGCCTCCCTTGGGGACATCAGAACTTTTCCCAGTTTGTGTACTTGTAGCCAGTTTGCTGGAGGTGATCAGACAGGGGCTGTACTTGCAATCTTGGCGATCACACTTATTTCTGTGTTTTGTCCCCAGTATAGCTGGGATAGCTTGGGAACTGGCGATGCACATGTATTTCATCCTACAGATTGAACCAAAATATCCTTTCTGAGAAAAAAAAAACTTCTAAAGTAAACTGCCATTCGTTCCGCGAACATACAAAATTCAGTTTCAGCTCTTGCTCACCCACTCATGACACCCACAGCACCTGAACATAAACTCTTTCAGTGCCAACTACGACTTAAGTCAAGCTACTAAAAGAAAGATGCTCTAAATTATATGACAAGAGTGCTCGTTTCCTGTTGCTTGTAAAAAGCCCTTTCATCAGGACCAGCATGCCTCCAGTTCCACACAATATAATAGTCCAGGGCAACAGCTTCAGTCAGCATACTTTAGGTGCATTGTGTCCAAAACAAGCAGAGGAAAGCTGTTGACTCAGTCCAAAATGTGGCACTGAAATAGTTAAATGTTGCCCTCTCCAGTATGTTTTATTATGTAAAACAGAACACAGTTTGGATGAGAATTGGTAGAGGAGAAATTATGGATTGCATGTATATGTAGGGCCAATAATTTTCCATTTTTTTCCGAAACCGAAGTGGAATTGTGCATTTTTTTTTATCCTTGAAACGGAATTTGTTATTTTTCTCTTATATGAACTATATATGTATATATAGCAGTGAAACGGAATTTGAAAAAGTTTTGCTGATGAAGTGGAATTCCTCTTTTTTTTAAACAGAAAATCATTGGCCCTATACATGTACGTTGCAGCAGCTTTCCTGGGTTCAGGTTGGGCGTCAAAACTAGTCTTCAATTTCCGCTGAAGAACTGCTGATGGTGCCATTTTGTTTTTATACCTGTACTTATATACAGCTAATAATAGACACTATTGACAAACAGTAACCTTGATGTCAGCTGATACATGTAACACAAATTCAAAATAGATATTCTAAAGCCCACAACTTTTTTTGTTTTGGGGCCATTTTACCAGGAATTGGCAAAAAGATCGGTTCACCCAATGTGTACAGTCCATGTTTTCAGTTCCATGTTACTTGTATTCAGAGGAATTTACATGGTTTCTAGGTTTAGATGTAAGCCCCTGCATGGCATTTGTGTAGATCAGCAATCAACTGTTAAAAAATCAGTCGGAAATTGGTGTCTTATGAAGCGTATGAACCAGACCTGGCAGATTTTGTGCTTGATGCGACTAGTCGAATTACTCTATTATGATGTTTCTGAGTCATGGCTGTCCAAGGGGGAAATGTGTATCATGCCTACATGCCAAAACAAAAGTTGTCAGGGAAAAAAATCAATAGAAATAATGAATCTGGTAAGGCTACATGGCAGGGATGATAAAACGAAAAAAAGCAAAATAAAAATCCCAAACAAAATGATACAAAGCAAAATAAAAACCCAAAACAAACAAAGAAAAGACCTCATAGTGTGTTAACCCTTAACTCTTTAAGTGCCACATTTTGCACCGAATTAACAGTTTTCTTCCGCACGCTTTGGGCACAATACACCCAAAGCACGCGGACAAAAGCTGTTGACCTGAACTATCATATACTATGTAATTGCATGCATGCTTCTACTTGAATGAAAGGTCTTTTTACCAGGAACATGCATCTGGCACCCTTATATGTATTATAACTCAGAACAGTACGCTTTAAGCACTTCGACTTTAGTCGCAGTTGGCACCGAAAGAGTTAAAGCGCCGATTTTAAGATTGAATCAACAGCTTACCTTGAGTAAATGCTTTTCCATGAAAAGCTGTTGACCAAGACTACTTTTTGCTTTAGACTAGGCTTCCTGGTATTTGAATGAAAGGTATCTTCATGAGGAATTTGAACCTTTTAACCATTATATGTTTAACGATAATGAGAAAACGACTGTAACCATGATTAACTTTTTAAGGGTTAATAGATTAATAGCATATAGAGGTATTATCATCAAACTTGAATGATGAGACCAGGTTTACCCATTTACATGTACATGTAGAGAAACAAAAATAATCAGCAGATTCTTGACTACTGCTTACATTTCAGATTCTTGTCTTAACCCCTTTTTCTTTCTTCATGAAACGAAATATTATTGTTTTGTAAATTTTCCTCTTTTTGTAATTAAGGCCTTGTTTTGTCTCTATTGAGAAAAAAGGTGAAAATATAAAACGAAAAACATTGGCTTGTTCAACATTTACCCGAAAGAATTACAATTTATCTATATTTTGGTGGTCATGAGGCTGTTGACTTTATTGTGGGATTGGAAGTATTTAAAATGTTAAATGTTTCTTAGGTAAACGAAAATGAAAATGAACTCACCTTTTTTGTAATGACTTTTAGGACAACCCCCCCCTCCCCGAGTTTTGGAGCAAGCCTTTCTGGTGGCACTGTTTAAGATGAAAAGCATTGAGTAAATACGTATCCTGAAAGGGTGGTCTTTCAAGACAGGTGGTCTCTCATTGGAGTGGTTGAAACACAGACCATTGTTCACACTTAACTCTTTCAGTGCCACATTTTAGACTGGGTCAACAGCTTTCCTCAGCACCCACATACATGTAGCACTCAAAGGGTGCAGAGGAAATCTGTTGACCCAGAGTAATGCTCTATGTAGCTACAGCCAGGCTGATACTTGAGTGAAAGGACTTTTTACAGGGAAAATGAATCGAGCAGCCTCATCATACGGGTAAAAGGCTCCGAAACATGTTGAGTAGTTACCTGCTGAAGACCCTTTAATTTATTTGGGCTAATACAGCCTATGTCAAAATTTTACAGAGGAACGTGTGCAATATAGACAATAGTAATTCCATATATATACAGGTTAGACAGGGACAGGTTAGCTTATGGAGAGTAAAGAGTTCGAACTGCGGAATAGGATATTGACTACTAGGAGGTGGTTCTGAGCAAAAAGACACAAATACAATAAATTTGGAACGGCATGTTTTAAGTAGTTCTATTGTAGCCATAGTTGGCACTGAAAGAGTTAAAGTTTGTCTGATGAATTTGTCATTTGGCAATTAATGGACAAACTATCAAAATTGATAAATTTTGTTTTGAATTTCAGGGAGACAAATCACTAGCCTCTCATCATATCAGGAAAATATCTGTTGTCATAAATGCCATAAATTATGTATGCTATGTTAGGCTTATCAAGTACTCCATTTTTGTTGAAGTTTTTTTTCATAAAAGTCTTATGCATTTTATATAGATACACCATTAATACTTCAATAAGGAATAAATGTGATGTTTTCATTTCTGTGGCAAGAAATGACGAAATGAACTACCAGCTGCTTATCAGAATTTACATCATGAACAATATCTCAGTGTAGTTTCTGTTTAACATATGAGTTTTGCATAATTCTCTGACAGATTTGTCAATTAACCCTTTATAGAAAACAAAACAGGAGATACTACATTGTATGGATCTACCAATGCAAAGCTGATATAACAAGAGAACATGTGCAAATATGCATAAACAGGTACAGTGCTCCCTCTTTATAATGCTGGTGTTGGGGTCCATAGGGTACATGTATACCGTATTATAGCAAAACCACCTTATAACAGAGGGACTTTTAACACAGACGTAATGTGGAAAAACCATTTCAGTGGGAGCCATGGTACCCACCGTATTGTATCAGAAACCGCTGTGTAATGTGGGGGATGTTATAAGGATGGGGCACTGTAAACGCTTAAGACATGGCATTTGCTTTATATTTGTTCCCTAGTTTTGTAAATGGCCAAGATACTGTACTTATTATAAAAATTCCATCACATGATCATTAAATTATCATGACTGCACAAAAAATGAATACTTGTTCATATTTATATAGTCTGTTTTTGTGCTCTCTCTGGCAGCCTCTTGTCATAGCCTCGAACCCATAATGCAGTCAAGTGGTATGACATAACTCTAGCATAGCATGATGATAAAAATCGTCACACATGTGCCATATTCATAGACTTTGTAAAATACTGAGTCATAGGGTGGCAATTTAAGTGCATGGCATTTTTTAGTTTTTGTTTTTGAGGCTTTCACAGGATATTCTTTCCACTGGGATGAGAGACTTCTAATTTTGTTTCATTAAACTTCATTTCATTTTTACTTCTATTTTATTATTTTTGAAAAAAAAAATGTGCTGTTTTATCAGAAGAATAAAGGTATTTCAGAAGAATAAAGTGTCTCACTGCCATTGGATTGTGCTGGTGATGTCTTTCTTCTGTCATTGCCTGAAGTTCATGGTATTTTTGCAGTTGATCTTTGTGGCTGTGTACAGAAATGTGTGGAATTTAGCAAGAAATACCAAAGGCCAATATATAAGAAAGAACTTGGAGAATAAATATAGGCTGGTTCAGTTGCAGAGGGCCTATCAGCCATTAAAAAAAAAACAAAAAACCAAAATTAGAAACTGACATCAACTGTTATGAGAGGCACTTATTTTTGGGAGGTTTCAAAAAATCAGTCCCAGAATTTGATGACTAACTGCAATCTGTAGTGACCCCTAACATTTACCTTTAACCGAAACTTGGTTTGGACCTCAGGATGTATATAAATGAACTATTTCAGTGCCAATCAAGTCTTAAGTCAATCTACCAAAATGCAACTAGTCTGAATTATCATTAGTATCTGAGATTAGTATTCTTTGTAAAAAGTCCTTTCATTCAAGTACCAACATGCCTCTAGTTCCAGAGAAAAGCTGTTGACTCAGTCCAAAATTTTGCACTTAAAGAGTTAATTTTTGTACGTTTGTGTAATTAGTGGATAAGAATAAAGAGATGCAAAGTGATCGCACAAAGTCTTTATTGGATCGTTAACCCCCCGTGCCTCTCATAACAGTTGATTTGGGCTTAAGTCCTTTCAAATCTTGATGTTGTTAAAGGCTGCCTTGGTGAGCACGCAGGCATGGGCTGGCAAGTCCAACTTTTCCAGCAATTTAAGACCCATTGATCATACCAGCCAGAGATGCAATGATGAGAACATGTATATTGTAGGAAATCAGACTCCAGAGGGCAGTTGGGTGTAAAATATTTTATTTGTGAGTTAGGGAGACTCCAACCCCAGGCACTGTCAAAGAGGCAGAATGTCCCTGTTACATGTACGTAAATGTGCAAACGGGTGATTCAAGGGAGTGATCATGAAGAGACAAAGCCAGGGGGCAGGTTTGGGATGGGAGGGGATGGATGCTCCCCCCTCCCGTGTTTAGAAAAAAAATGCAAAATTTAGTTTTGAATGGTAAAGTCTGCTGCATTTTTGCTGCACATGTCACTGTTATTATTTTTATGGCATTTTCAAAAACTGAGGTGGGAGAGAACAGTCTGTACAGGTAGATAAATAATGGGAGGATTTAGAAAAAAAGCAAAGAAAAAAAAGGAAAAAGATCTGTCACTGAAAGTGGGAGAGTTGGACCCTCTTGAATTATATCCAATAAAAAGTTCAAATGCCAACTCCAACTATTTTTTTTTCTATTTAATGTTGCCATGAAAATTTGAAAAGATGATTTTTAAAGTGCCAGAGGTTGAGGAGAGCGTGAGTTAACACAGTAGTGGTATGGTGGGCAATAGGAAGTTCACAGCTGCGGTGCCGGGTACAGCGCCCCCAGGCTCATCATCTCCATGCATAATGAATATGCTGGCATTAGCAATTCATAGGCTGAAGAGGTATGCCTTTTATAATTGGTTTAGAAATATATCTTTGAGGTTGTGGCACAGCTTTATGGTTCCAGTGCTGACAAATTATCGGCTAAAAAAAGGAACAGATGCTTTGAAGCAATTCAATTATGGGCATCGTTTAATTGGCAGATTCATGCTAGCATTTAAATGTCGCGTTTGTCATGGTGAAAGAAAAGGCCTTACCAGCTTAACATCTGCCCAAGGACTATAAAGATCTATATACAGTCAAATACCTCAAATGGATGAGCGAAGCATTTTATATAAAGTATATGGCATACTCCACTTGGCTAGTGGCAAACACAAAACACAAAACCGTTTTTAATGCGTTTTTTTATAATTTGCTGCCTAGACCGTATTCTGTGCTCTCTGCGGCCGGTCAGAGGCTATCGTTCTTGACACAGAGCTGGCACCAGGCTGTCATTTCCAGAAAAATATGGAAGAAATTTCAAAAGAAATTGGATGATTTTCACATCATGATAGCTACAGCATGCTTAAAAATTGTGCAAGTCTTACTCTGTCTGCTTCAAAGGCCCACTGTGGTATGGATAACATCTTTCTTCAATTCTGTCATATTTATTTAAATGCAAATTTAGAATGTGAGAAGGAAAATCCTACTTGGTGAATGATTCAAATGTAATTGTTCAGTTGGAATCTATGTGTTATGCACCTCATTAGTTTTGCTGTTTTCAGTGATGTGAGGGGCCCACAGAGATGTAAATATTGTGTATACAGTGTACAGCTTCAGTTGTGAGTGTGAAAGCAATGTCCTCAGCATGATGAAGACTGACTTTATATGGTCGAAACATCATAAGACAGCTTCTTTACATGTATGTGCTGTCTTCATTCAATAGCTGCACCAAACAAACTTTGTCGATGACACTGTCCCCCTCTCTAAAATTTAAAAAAAAAAAAAGAAAAATGTTTTAGTTACCACAGCTGATTTGTATGAGTTAAAGAAGGATAACTGACAGGAAAGTGCGGTTTAGTCATTGATGATAGATCTATACATAAGAAGGTAATCCATGTATGGCAGAAATACTTTATCCTATTAACTATAATGTTTCAATTATTCTCTGCACCAGCGACTCTTTTGTCCTATCAATTCTGTTTTTGCACACCCAGATTGGTTTGTTAAGTTCTGCAGACATAACCATTAATTGGGATGGAAATGCTCATAATGTCAAACTGATTGGCTGCAATTGATTGACAGTCCTGCCGGCTATCTTGCATAACACTTTATGTACAATCATCTATTATGCATCTTTATCAAGCGAAGGAGTGAGGATGATTTTACTGATGTAGGCGGTAATTGCACGTACATGTACAAGTCTTTGGCTTCATACATATTGCACTAAGATCGTGTGCGAGTGTTGCTGATCACACTATGAAAGTCACACAAGTATAGCTTGAGCTCTCGTGCAAGTATGTGCCCTGCATCATTGTTCTTCCTGTCAGGGTGTGTACACGTTGGTAAATGGCCGTCTCCTGTGTCATCTCATAAGAAAATGGATCTTCTGATTCATCAGGGCGTCAGCCATTTCGCTGAGTCTCTGGGGTTTAATTATTACTCTTATTCATTTTCTAAATGTTTTGAATAATTGACTTTCAATAACACCATTTCATCAAGGTTGACAGAGTTTTTATGTCTGCAGGCAGTCCAAAATGTGATATCCAACAAAACTGTCCATGTCTGCTTTTGTTGTTTTTATTGTGAAAACTAGATTAAAATTTATATATTGTCACATCAATAATAATAATAATAATAATAATAATAATAATAATAATAATAATAATAATAATAATAATAATGATAATAATAATAATGATAATAATAGCTTTATTTTCATGTGTTTAAATTTTCATGGTTTTTGTATTTTTGACATTTCACTATAGTTTTAATTTTACTAATCTGGATATCATTCCTATTTAAACAATGTTAAAATACTACTTCACTGTGTTTTTATTTTCACGGTTTTATGATATCAGCAAAATTAAAGCAGTTTAAAGTAATATTAAATTGGCTGGGTTATTATTAGGGTTTCTTCATATTCCAAGTTCTTTGGATTTATTCCAAGAATTTTTTGTATTCTCATTCCTGCCAAATTTGTGGATCAATACTACGTAGGTTTTGGTTATATTCCATGTAAGACAGTGCCAGTCGGCAGCTTAAAAATCCTTCTGTATGACCCTTAGTAGTTCAAATCTGTCTATTAGGACCTCTCTGTAATAAGACCACTCCCCATGACATCCAGCCCTCAACAGACCTAAATTTTGTTAACGATATTTTACTTTCCATATTCAGACCAGTTTCTGCTAAGACCTAAGTTTGTCAGTACCATGGATAACTGGCCATATTACCCAGATTGTACTGTATCTTGCAAATTGAACCCAACATCCCTATGTTAGGTTACACTCTTGTGTTTTTAGTGATTACTGAAAACTCCAATGGTTAAATTGGAAATTTCAGTGTGGAGTTATGTGCACATGCTGATGACATCCCTTAAAAACTTGGACCAAGCACCCTTTAATTTCTTATGGATCTTCATATTTATCTGATAAACAGATAAACTAGTGAAACATACATGTATAAAGATCAGCATCACACACAGCACTGTTATTTTTATGCACCAGATGTGTCCAAGCAGCCAGCATCGGATAGAACACTGTTTTATTTATGCACCAGATGTGTCCAAGCAACCAGCATCTGATAGAACACTGTTTTATTTATGCACCAGATGTGTCCAAACAACCAGCATCTGATAGAACACTGTTTTATTTATGCACCAGATGTGTCCAAGCAGCCAGCATCTGATAGAACACTGTTTTATTTATGCACCAGATGTGTCCAAGCAGCCAGCATCTGATAGAACACTGTTTTATTTATGCACCAGATGTGTCCAAACAACCAGCATCTGATAGAACACTGTTTTATTTATGCACCAGATGTGTCCAAGCAACCAGCATCTGATAGAACACTGTTTTATTTGTGCACCAGATATGTCCAAGCAACCAGCATCTGATAGAACACTGTTTTATTTATGCACCAGATGTGTCCAAGCAGCCAGCATCTGATAGAACACTGTTTTATTTATGCACCAGATATGTCCAAGCAACCAGCATCTGATAGAACACTGTTTTATTTATGCACCAGATGTGTCCAAGCAACCAGCATCTGATAGAACACTGTTTAATTTATGCACCAGATGTGCCCGAGCAACCAGTATCTGACAGAAAAATGTTTTATTTATGCACCAGATATGTCCAAGCAACCAGCATCTGATAGAACACTGTTTTATTTATGCACCAGATGTGTCCAAGCAACCAGCATCTGATAGAACACTGTTTAATTTATGCACCAGATGTGTCCGAGCAACCAGTATCTGACAGAAAAATGTTTTATTTATGCACCAGATGTGTCCGAGCAACCATGAGGCCCACAGCTGATAAAAGGACTTATTATCAGCACATTTACCCTAAGTGAAAACAAAGGACTACAGGAAAAGAGGTTATCTACAACCTATAGTTGGCCTTTTGAAATAATCAGGATAAGACTTGCCAGACTTAGACAATTTTGATATGTAGCCTGCCGAAACCATCATGTGTGAGACACAAGTACACGTGTACTGAGCTGTTTCATACCACTCCAGCCACAGCAGATCGTAAAAACCTTTGTGTCATTGTGCGCTGTCTTACACTTATTTGACAACCATATTTGCAAAGCAATTTATCCGCCTATCAAAACGTCACTCCAATTTGACACAGAATGCTCCAGTTTCAATGTGACAAACACTTGGGTAGGCCATTTTATAACAGGGCAAATACCTGAAGTGTCAAGTTGAAAAATTTGATTGGAGATATTCATGTTTTTGTCAGCAAATCGTTTGTTATGTGCCAAAATACTGGGAAACAGTCATTTCTGTCCAAGTGTTAGAGAATTTAATTGTTGCCCTTTGCTCCAAACAAAAATGTTTTGATTCATGAGTGGATTGTAAATACTGGACACATATATAATGGGTTTTCTCATAGTGAAAGTGAAACTTAAAAGTCACTTTGGAATGTAGATAATTCATGGGGCTTTCAATAAATGACTGGAATTTTTCTTAAAATGTTTTTGTGTGTTGACATATTTGTGTGAGATTATATGAATGACAGGCAGAAGGAATGGTAAAGTATTAATGAAAAAGAAACTTGTAAAAAAAATCAATAAAATAGTTATTACATTCTTTACAGTGCCATATTGAAGAGTTTTTTTTCCGTTATTGGACTATTCATGAAAAAAATTTACTCATGTAGAAAATTAAAATTGAAATGAAGAAATTATAATTTACATTTAGATACCACTTTTTTTTACTGAAACAGTTTCACACATCAAGAAATTTCAGTGTAATGTGAGGCTAATAATGGTTAACCTTTTGCTGCTCAAATTCCTCCCAGGATGCCTGGATGTAAAACTTTATTTGCTAAAATATTTTTCAATTTCTCATTGGCACAAAACATGTTGAAGAGAACTGTAGAGAGCTCTCAAGACACCATCTTGCTGGTCAATAGGTTTCCTTGGCATGGGTTAATTGAGCACAATACACATACACCTAACTTGATCGTGAGAAAGCTGACAGCTCAGTCATAGTCTTCAAAGGGTTAAATTAAGAATATTGTGATGTAAAAACTTGACAAAGAAATCTTTAATTAAAAGATTATTCAAAATAAAAAATAAAAATGAGACAATTAAAGCATTTTCATGCAAGCAGCCAATAGGATTACATGTAGGTTTTAATAAATGTTTCTGCTCTTTTCCCTTGATTTGAGACTGAGTCAACAATTTTCCTCTTGGAACTGCATTTTACTTGGGGTCAGCTTTGGCTGGTTTAACTCATTCCATACCAGTCCCTGATTTTTCTGTATATTTAACTAGATTTACGATGACAATTTCATATTTAAATTCTTCATGAAAAGAGCTTTCAATCAAGTACGAACATGCCTATACCTGTAGTCTTAAGTCAGTGGTTCTGGCACTGCCTGGCAAGTCATGCTGCAGCTGCCCTTGTGGCAGTTACAGCATGACTTGCCAGGCAGTGCCAGAACCACTGACCAATTCCTTTGACCATGGTATGGAATGAGTTAAAGATGGAGATAATGGCAATGAAGCGATAATGGCTGAATTTGCAGTGTACATGTACACTTTGGGCCCAATTAACTCTTTTGTTACCAAATTTTGACCCAAGCCAATGTGCTTTGAGTTAACTTAAGCCACCCCTTCATTCAAGTACCAGATTATCTAGAGTCGAAGAGAAGGAAAAATGGCTCAGGTGAAAAGCTTTCAAGAGAACGCTTTGCGTGCAATGTGTCCAAAGCGTGCCAAGGAAATGTGTTGAATCTGTCAGAACCTGATACTGAAAGAGATTTAATATCATTTTCAGATAGTGTATCTTTTGATTTAGGGACTGAGCTTTGATATACACTGCAGACCCTCTTTAATGCACTGTAGTTTTATTTTCACATATTCCTTGGCACAAAATCACAAATGAAAACACAATAGGTTAATTAAGGTTGTTTTTATAGGAATTTAGTTTAAAAGCACCAATGTAAACGTTCCATGTGATACCTGGATACTACGTACATGTAAAATCTGCAAAAAGTTGTACACTTGGGAATAACTGCATGAATTTGCTGTGTGAAGCTAAAATTGTCTCAATGCTTGTCAGTTTACTTCATGGGAACATAAAGTATGTATGGTATGAAAACTGTTAATTTCCCAATGGGAAACCAGGGAAATTTCTAATTTTGTGAGTCCTATAACTGTTGTCACAAACTCAGCTGTGGGTTATGAATCTCTGAAGTTTCTGCCAACTGTGCCCTCAAATGGCGGGCATTTTTTTCCTGGTGTGTTTATTTTCTGACAATTAGGCATGTGGATGGTCCTGTCTCTCTACATTGTATGTCTACATGAATCAGGTAAAAAGCTCCCAGGGATTTCTACTCATGGAGTTTTTCTGTGTATGGTGAACAGTCAGGGTATGACTTGGCAATGCATGTGGATGCTGGGATGTGCATGTAAAGAATAGGGGGTCTTCATATTAACTAAGATCCTGTGCTGCCACCTAGAACGCAGCAAGGAACTTGATGGGAAGGAGGGCAGATTCATGTATTAATCATGGCTAAAGAAGCTTCTATGATAAAGATCACAACTCCAGAAGGCAAAACGCTTAAGAAAAATTCATTAAGTTTTTAAACATACAAAATGCCAAACACATTTAGAAAATGTCTTATGTTTGGTTGAAAACGCGTTATTTCTGGATGGTTTTTGATATGGGAGGGTGAAAAAGAATTACATGTATGCCAAAAATAAAGATTTAAAAAAGAAGTGAACTGTATATTGGGGGGGGGGGGGGGGGGGAGGCGAGGCTGCCAGACATTTATTGTGTATGCAAAATGAAGCAAATAGCATTGCAAGGCATAAGGCATAAATATATGTGTGATATATATATATATATATATATATATATATATATATATATATATATATTATTTGTTAATTTTTGCAATGCTATTTATAAATATATGTATATATAATATGTATATATATATATATGTGTGTGTGTGTATGCACATACGTATATATACATGTATATATGTAGATCGATATATATATATATATATTATTTGTTTATTTTTGCAATGCTATTTATAAATATATGTATATATATATGTGTGTGTGTGTGTGTGTGTGTGTGTATGCACATACGTATATATACATGTATATATGTAGATCAATACCAGGTTTACCATTAAGCTAGGTCTTCATGATGAGTAATGATGATGCTGTGTGTATTTTGATGTACATGTATTCAGAATTGGACAGTCTGTGCCAAGTATTAAATTGTATATATGCCATGTGTGTGCATCATGTCTGGTGAAATAATGTACCAATGCTCATTATTTTGACAATTAGACTTTATCATATAAATGTGTGCCTATATTGTATAAAGTATTGTCATGGAACATTCCATTTTATTTATAGCATTTTGCACATTGCTGATGAAATGATCAAACATAAACAATACGCAGATGAACAATACCACAGGTAAACAATGAGCAGGTAATATCAAAAGAGAGATCCATACACTTACATCTAGTAAACAAAGGTTTTCCTCTTAATGCCACAAGAGTGTTGTTTGGGGAAAGAACGACACAATTGTGTAGACTCTAACTGCATTGTACGCCATCCCCACAACGTACATGTAAGTTTATTGACACTGTTCCCTATGTAAAAATAAATCGATAAAACATGGTCTTTCCTCTGTGCTATTTATGAGCGACCCAACTGCCAGCACGCAGTGGTCTCCTATTGCAGGTACATACACTGTAGTTATAAAATACAGGTAGATATATCAGGGAAATTGACTCAGATGTCATGAAAGGGCAGTCTTAAAGATACGCTGTCTCTTATGAGGGTTTCCTTGAATGACATGGCAAAAATTGGTATTCAGTTAGCTGGGTAATGTGTGAAGACATACTAGACATAACTGGAATTTTCTGTTCATTAGCATTTTTTTTCTTCTTTTTTTAATAATTTAAATAGTCTTCTATGACCGTAGTTTGAAACCATGAGGGCCAGGGGAGGTAAGACTTTGTTTTCTTGCCACTCTGATAGAGCATGGTAGTTTTCTCACAGTCCTTCAGTTTCCGTCACCACAGAAATCAGTAGGCAGAATATGCCTACATCTGAGCTGTGGAGAATGACTGCATAAGTCAATACTTGGCTTCCTTCATGGAAAGCAAATGCACCCATACTCTTTTTTTTTGTACTCTTGTTTCTACAGTGGGATGGAGCTATTATAATTGCAAGTGTATGAATGCATGGTGAGAGTAGGGCAAACAATGAGTGGCAGAGTCAATACTTGGCGCCCTTCAGTGTCCACGTTAAAAAATCGGTCAATACGCTGCTTTCTGGTACCGTTTTTCTACATTGAGGTAGAGCTGTCAAGACCGCTAAATGTATAGAATGAGCAAGAACTTCAATAGAACTGCCAAGGGGTTAGCTAGTGGCCAAGGAATGTAATAAAACTGTGGGGCAAAGGAAACAAAAAAGGTTAACAAAATTAAAGCAAAGAACTGAATGATTAAATTGAGATGATATACCTGAAGAAAATGGCCCTCAAATGGTTCTTCATCTTAATTGTGTGAGTGAAAGATACTAGAAACTCATCTAAGTAGACTTTGAATTCCTTCATAAATAAACAATTAACGTCTTTAGGCATTACATAGGTGAACGCCATGTGGTGTCCAAAATGGAAATAAATTAAATAAGGTAAAAATGGCTTTATTTGTCAGCATGAGTGGCATACTTACCACCATCACCAGTCTGGGTATAAACCTATGTCATGGCAGACCAAATCATAACCGAGACTTGAGTATCTATATGAGAGTATGCCGACAGCTTAACCTTCATCGCACCTTTACTGCATCCCACAGCACAATTAACATTACAGTGCTGCAGATCAAGTCAACTCGCAGTTTTCGACAGTCAGGTGCTGTGGGCTGTGGAGCATGTCAGTTTCTCTCAACTGTGTATACCTCAGCTTAAGTGACAACTGGTATCATTCCAACTTGGATGTAAGCCAATGTTTGTACCAGTTCTGTCGTGTTTTTTTTAAACAATTCTTCAGGTGTGCAAATTTGAATTGAAAAGGTGTTACTTTTATATCGACACAGTATGAACACTAAAGCAATAATTGACAAAATGCGTTATGATTAATATAGTAGGTAAAATGTCAACTTTTTTACCCCATGCTAGTTTCTGTTTCCCCTAATATGATGCATAGTTTTTGAGTGTGGTACTCTTTTTGATGTTTTGTTGGTTTGGGATATTTAAATGTCTGCTTACTGACAATGTACCTATGAGTTAGGTACATAAAAATTTAATGCCAGACAGGTGAGTGTTCATTTGGACAAAAGCTCAACCTTTGAATTTGGAGCATAGCTCTAGTACCACAAAATCTGCCACCCAGCAGTTAAACTGTTTAAAACACTAACAATGTAGGACATTTCCTCAGTGAGAATGATGTTGGACTCATTCCATATAAGTCGTTTGCTTTGTGCAATTTCAACTACATGTACTGTGGGGCAGTCTGTCACTTTAGTGGTACAAGCCATACTGAAAAGCTTGAAAAAGTCCAGTTTCCACCTTTGAGGTTTGTGTACAACAAATATATGTCAATTTTGTAAAAAAAGCAAACCTTTCTACTCTGGAACTAGCTAGACATTGGCAGATTGCCATGGAAGATCCTGCCCTCTCAGCCTCCGGGACTGATAGGGTATTGTCCTCATCATGTGCGAGGGTGAGCGTGTGTGTGTGCATGCGTGCGTGTGTGCCTCTCTGTCAGTCACCCTTGTGCATGGATGAAATAAATTTTGAACAAATTAAACTACTTTCATGAAACTTCTAAAATCAAAGCATCTCATTGGAAGCTTGGCTGAGTTTGACATCCAGTGACCTTGACCTGTTTTCAAGGTCAACAGGGTCGTTATGTTTTTATCCTGGCCAAGAGTGTCTTAAGGTCATTCCGACTGTTATATTTATGAAGCTTCTGAGGAAAGTATGTGATTAAAAAAAACCTGTAAATATTAGAAAAGTGTTGCATTTTATCATAGCCAAAATACTGTTATCATGTTTTGTTGCAAGTAGATTAATATTAGTGGCATGGCAATTGAGTTTTCATCGATTTGGCATGATGCGCTATTACCAAAGTGCTTCTACTGGGAATGTATTGACGCTGCTTCGTTTTAACTGCAGCAGCTATGGTTTTGACTGAGGAATCACTTGTCAGCTCTGGATTGTCTTTTTATCAGGCAAAAGAGTCTGCAGACTGGTTAGGGGCAGTTTGCTATTGATGAATTTGTGCTGCGTGATAATAACATAATGCTTATGGTTAGTTTGAATCAATGCTACCTGGCAGGGTGCATCCTGGTAAGTGCCTATATCAAGGACAAGTGCATTTTGAGTATAGCATGCATACCTGAATGATGCACATGCACACTAAGTCACCTCCTGATATTACATGTATGTTACCTATATTTTGCTGCTATCTCTGTTCTGTCAAGGGTTTGACCCTTTCCCACTTGAATATGACCGAGTCAATAGCTTTATGTGGCACAGGAAGCTTGCAAATTAACCCATTGCTGGACAGAGTACAACAGAGTCAATAGCTTTCCTTGGTGTGGGTTGGGCCTATTGCAACCACCCTGCACCAAGGAAAGCTATTGACCTATTTTGTACCATCATTACATCGAAATCTCGGCAAACATTTTTTTTCTCATACAGTAGTCCCTCCTTTGAGAGACCGCCCCTAGTGCCACCCAAAAGGCAGGTGGTCCCTCAAAGGAGGTATAAATAAAAAGAAAAGTAGTAAAGAAAGACTTGACAACTGTGGTCTCTCAAAGGATGTAGTCTCCCAAAGGAGTGGTCTTTCAAAGGAGGGACTACTGTAATGAGAAATTTAAAAACATGAACCTAATGACAAACCAGTTTTGGATAATTTTGTTCATTTTGAGATTTTGGGACATTTTGGTAGACATATGTACTGTCTGTCTTTTGTCTGAATGTGGTACATGTAGTTCTATGGTCACAATACAATCTGAAGAAACTCAGAAAATACTTTAAATGCTACCATGGTAGTCAATGGACCACGTTAACCTTGGATTCTTGATAACAGACGATAGGTTTTTGCACTGCAATGTCCAGTTCATGCAGACATCTCACTAAAACTAATTAATATCTGATTTTGATCAAATAAAAACTGATTTACTCTAAAAATTCTTTAGATGAAAAAGGGATTTTCTGAGAATTGAACAGTATATTTTTAAAGGGGTGTCAGATATGAAAGGTCCATCCACCAACTTTATCAATTATGACAAAATTATACATTTTAAAATTATTGTATCACCATTTAAAAAACAGATGCAGGTGTGAAACTGGTACACTTTTGTAGATACATGTAGTGAGATCATGGTAGCACAAATTTGACCATTTCAGTTTTATGATTTTCAAGAAATATTCCAAAATTTCTCCAAAACACATTTTAACCGAAAATGCTTGTGTTTATACAACAACTATGAATGTAGAGTTCCATCTTTGGTGCCGACAGATTCTGTAAAGCCTTTTGGTCAATTAAATATATTGGTGTCTTATATAGGAATGCATACTACTGTCATATTTGGCCCAGAAGTGAGGTTACTTTGCCAGGTTGGACATATATTACCTTAAGGCAGACAGGAATTTACATCTGAGCACTTTTGAGCCATTTGCGTGTTGGAGGGTTAATGCGTGTTGGAGGGTTAATGACCTGCCCAGACCCAGTGAAGCTGTTTTCCTGACACAGGTTATCTGTACTATTCTCACCAAAAACATTTCCTGCAAGTGGGAAATTTTAAATGAAAATATTAATCCAGTTATATGACAACTGACAAACAAGAGTGCTTTTTGGTTCAGTGATTTGTCTGAGCAGGAAAAGATGCAGGGATATTTCCATGAAGGTCTCTGCCGAGTTCAGAGTGAATTATGGTGTATTCGGGCTGCAGTCAAGGTGAAACTGAGCATCACATCTTAGAAGGTACCAATCATGTAGTGACTACATGACAAAATGTGTCCCCCACTGTACGTGGAACACAAACTGTTTGTGACAAGGTCACCAAGCACATCTACACACACGGACCATTTGAAGAGTTCTTTGTGTCAGTTTGGCTACAGCTCAAGCAATTAGGAAGCTCTGGCCTGCACCATCTTAACAGAGCACTCTGCAAGGATCAGGGGTGACTTGGGGGTCATATGGGGGTCACGACCTCCATTTTCTCCATTTATATATTGGCATATTGGTGTCTTTGTGAATTAGTAATGGCATTTAGCTCAATAAAGGACCATTCCACTTACAGTAGGTGTTTTTTGTTTGTATAGTTGTCTAGACTAAAGTCACTAATTTATATGATGAAATACCCCGCTTTTAACTGAGGCCTTTAAGCATGACCAGAGGACATAGCAGGACTTCATTTTCGGGTTATGCAAAGGCTGCTGACTTAAAATAGGCATGTTAGTACTTGTATGGATAAGAGCTCTTCTAATGAGGAGTTTGAAAATGCAATTTGCATACTCATTATAGGTAAATGTGATGCTCAGAATCGCCACATGAATTTGCACTTTAACTCATGCAAGCTCGGCAAAATTGACCACCTGCTCCATATACATGTAGTAGGAAATGAGTTGAGACACATACTGTCTTGCGGTCTGCCATCTTGCCGTGCACAAGCTGAAAGTGACCCGAAAATTACTTGACCTCACAAGAGCATCAGACAGTCATAGAGTGAAACATCATTATAATGACCTACCTGAAAAATGTGTCAGATATCTGAAAATGTCAGATACATGAGTTTAATAGCAAATGAATTTGACTTTAATTCCCTCAAAACCAGTGTCATCAAGTGAATATGTCACATGCATGTATTGGAGTGTGGTTAAATGAACAGGTTTTACCATATGTAATCAGTTGGGAGCCGTTTAAATATGTGTCAGTGTTCACATGCTACTGTTGTTAAGACACCTTCCCAATATAACGTTAAGGTGTTTATTAGATGATGGTGATTTATAAAACATTGACCATGCACCATTGGAATTAATGGTAGGCAGTTGACCATGTAATGTACCTACATGTATGCTACAGTAAGACCGTGTACACAGCCACACCTTACCATTGAAATATGGCTTCTGTTGACAGCTAGCTCCTTGACAGCCCACTTACTCTGGACTGTTTCCCATTTTGTGGCTAGTTATGTAAGAATATTTATAATGGCCATGAAATATCCTTGATATTACTGAAGGAGAACCATAATTTATGACTTTCATCAGATTCCACATGCATGACCCCTGCGGAGAAACTGTCCCCTTTTATTGTCAAAACAAGAATTTAGACTTCACATCCAAGGTAGTTTTGAGGTCGATTACTGAGGCATTTTCTTTTGGGGGGATGGGGGTGGGGTGATTGTAAATTTAGAAATTATATGTTTTTCTTCAATAAAGATTATTGGATAAGAATGAGAATGTAGTCAGAGCTACATGTGAGTGTTTGCCATTCAATTTGGTTGGCAAGTACATCTGTCTCTTGTGGTGGACAAGCACTTGTCAATGTAATTGAAAGGTTGGGCCCAGCATCCCACGTGTAAAATCTGACCGATAAAACTTGATCACTGACTGTGGCTTGTGTTAACTCATTCCACCCTGATAGAAGACTGAGTCAACAGCTTTCCTTGGCGCGCTCTGGGCGCATTGCGCCCAGAGCGCGCCAAGGAAAGCTGTTGACCATGGGCATATAATTTGGAATGATCTTCCATGCAAGTTTCATCCAAAATATTGAAAAATAATCCCTAAATTAGTAAAATACAATGAGCAGACGACATTTAGATATTAGCGGGAAAAAGCGTCATCAGGGTGGCTTGTGTTAATATTCCTTGGGAGTAATACCAAATAGCATTAACCCCTTTTCAGTAGAAACTCCTTCGTGACTGGCATATGATAAGGACTTGTCAAAATGCAATCAGATTGCGGATAAAATGAAGTGTTTTAGCAAGTGTCACTGCAATTTTGATGGAAATGGAAGCTTAATTCTTTATACCAGCAAAGCGTTAAATGTTTTTAGACATGATGGAAGTGAATTTGCTTCACATGACTTTATCTTATATAGAGTAGTACTGGTTAGAAAAGTACCACCCCTTCTCCCAGTTAGAAGTGGTATCAAAGAGCAGGTTGTCTTTAAGCCTGGTCTGGCTATAGAATAAGATGGCAGCTTGCCTGTAATCCAGGTCTGGGTAGAATAAGATGGCAGCTTGCCTTTAATCCTGTTCTGGGTAGAATAAGATAGCAGCTTGCCTTTAATCCAGGTCTGGGTAAAATAATATGGCAGCTTGCCTTTAATCAAGGTCTGGTTCTAATGAGATGGTAGCCTGTCCTTAATCTTGTTGAAATTGTGATAAGATATAGTAGCTTGTCTTTAATCCTGTACAAATTGTGATAAGATGGTAGCCTGTCTTTAGTCCTGTTCTGGTAGGAATAAGATGACAGCTTGTCTTTAATTCTGTTCTGCTTGGAATAAGATTGACCCAACAGCCGGACACAGGTTATGTGCTTATTAATTGCACCAAAGAAAGCTATTGACCTGGGGCAGATACTAATCTCTCAAAAGCTCTTATCTGCATTTCGTGTCCAATATGTGCTGTGGAAAGATGATAGATTTAAATAAAAAATGTAAAGCAGATGTTGTTTTACATCAGGACACATTGGCCAATTTGAGCAGGAACGGGGTATAAGTACAGATAATATAAACATAGAAATACACATAAAGTGATAGAGATAATGAAAACATAGAAAACACATAAAGTGATAGAGATAATGAAAACATAGAAATACAAGTAAAGTGATACAGATACAGATAATGTAAACATAGAAATACATATGAGCTGATACAGATAATGTAAACATAGAAATACACATGAGCTGATACAGATAATGTAAACATAGAAATACACATAAAGTGATAGAGATAATGAAAACATAGAAATACACATAAAGTGATAGAGATAATGAAAACATAGAAATACAAGTAAAGTGATGCAGATAATGTAAACATAGAAATACACATGAGCTGATACAGATAATGTAAACATAGAAATACACATGAGCTGATACAGATAATGTAAACATAGAAATACACATGAGCTGATACAGATAATGTAAACATAGAAATACACATGAGCTGATACAGATAATGTAAACATAGAAATACACATAAAGTGATAGAGATAATGAAAACATAGAAATACACATAAAGTGATAGAGATAATGAAAACATAGAAATACAAGTAAAGTGATGCAGATAATGTAAACATAGAAATACACATGAGCTGATACAGATAATGTAAACATAGAAATACACATGAGCTGATACAGATAATGTAAACATAGAAATACACATGAGCTGATACAGATAATGTAAACATAGAAATACACTTGAGCTGATACAGATAATGTAAACATAGAAATACACATGAGCTGATACAGATAATGTAAACATAGAAATACACATAAAGTGATAGAGATAATGAAAACATGGAAATACAAGTAAAGTGATGCAGATAATGTAAACATAGAAATACACATGAGCTGATACAGATAATGTAAGCTTTAGAAATACATGTTAACTAAAGTGATACTAATAACATAAATGTAAAAATACATGTGAACTAAATGATAAAGATAAGGTAAACATAAAAATACATGTAGACTAGAGGTACATGCATATGAGTCACAAGTTGATCCATACTTTTTTCACAAGAGGCAGACTGAGTTTTTATATTACTTAGCACTACATGAACATGATGGATGAAATATGCCTGGGTAACTATCAGTACTGCAAACCAACTCTGTAATTTTGAACTTTTGAGGTTACCTTGATAATGTGGTTGCCAAAGAAGCAAAACCCATTTGATGAAGTTGTGTTGAACAATTCTGAGCAAGTATGGTTGCACATCTTATTTTGGTCAAGATTTTAAAGCAACATATAAAGAAATACTATTGCCCAATTTAAGCAGAAAAAAACAATAATTCTTGGTGCAACATTTGGTTGTATGTTGTCAAGTGTATTATCCATCGCTTGATTCTACATCATGTACGGGGAGCCAAAGGGTTTTGATTTGTCTAGCAGCTTGTGAAATGACTGATACCTTTTCACAAATGAACTGAATCAAAAGCGTATTTTTGTTTGTACATCATATCCATCATCACTGACTTTCCTATAAATTAAATAATCTCATAATATGACATGCTCAATTTAATTACTATCATCATTTCTTAATATGTTCTAGTGGGATTTTAACACTTTGAACTTTATTTTAATTTGAAAATGAGTAGGTGTGTGTAATTTTCATATATATCAATTGTGTGTGTTATATCAAAATATTGATTGTTTTTAATCTGAATATATTATTGTAGGAAACTATTAAACAGATGCTCTTGAGGTTTGGGATGTCGTTAGGCCATGCAAATTTAATACTTGGTTTCTCAGGCACTTTTGAAATAGTTTTTGGACGAGGGAGGGAGCGAGGCTATTTAATTCTTATATTCATTTTATTTTGCTGTTATTTCTTCTGGCATATAATGAGAGATACTGGGAATTTAGTGGCATTGATGTACATGTATTTGGCCAAAAAATGCAAAAAAGGCACTTTTTAAATAACTAAATGAGGGACACAGGAGGGACTTAACATTTTTGGCTTTACAAGGACGTACAGCAAGGAGTACTTTTACATGGACTAATACATTCAGGTCCCAACAATAGATTTCGTTGACACCTGTATGTATACATGAACTTCTGATAATTGACACATGGCGCATATTGTCCAAGTGCATTGGAAACTATATAAAATGAGTTCCAGATTAAGATAAGTGGGTCGAAAACTATATAAAATGAGTTCCAGATTAATATAAGTGGGTCGAAAACTATATAAAATGATTTCCGGATTAAGATAAGTGGGTAGAAAACTATACAAAATGAGTTCTGGGTTAAGGGGTTCATTTCGAACATAAAATATATTTCAGCATTTCCTTAATGCTGGTGGCTTTAAGTCCCGATTCAGGAAATAAATGCCAACTCAGTACTTATACTGCATAACCGTGTTGATATGGCACTTGCACATAACTACCTCCATTGAATCTTTCTTTATAAGAGTGGGGATTTGGTTGAGTGGATATGTGTGTTTCCAATTTCAGCTAGGCAACTGGTGCCAAAGGTTGCAGGTTTGAGTCCCGCTCATTCCAAACATAAAATAACAGAACATGAAGGATAAAAAAGACCACAATTTCTTTCCATGGTGAAAAAACCACAATCTTCCTGATACATGTAGTTACATGTATATGGACAGGTTATAGACATAAAAACACAGAGTCCTTCTGATTAATGCAGTTCTTGGGTAATATCTCACGCTAGTGCCAATGGTGTAGTCAAAGCAAATTGTGGCATTCAAGGTTCAGTGGCTCCCTCTACTGCACAAGGTCAGTGGACAGCTTATTAAATTTGTAAAGGTGCTGTCAAGTTGCCAATGACAGGAATACTGCTGGGAGTTTTAATATTCCGGCATGTAACAAGGTTAAATTGGACGCAATGAGAGCACAGACCCACAGGAAGATGTCTCAGCCAGTAGCAGCATCAGGGGTTTTGTCATGTTACCCACTTTGCAAGTGGTCAGGAATATCTTAACCCATTGCTAATAAGTGACACTGAGAATGTAATCTTACAAGCTTGAAAATCTTACGATCAGTGTGCGGAAAAAAAGGGAATTTTGAACTTGTTATTTGCATGTCCCCAAAAAGATTGTATTTAATTTTGAAGGACAGATAAGACACTTAAAACCTTTGCATGGATGATTCTAAGATTTTAATGGTTTTGACAAAATAGATGTCCTTTTTAAGAGTTGGCAAAATTTCAAATTCCTAACTAAAGTAGGAATACGAGAAAAATGCACAAAAAAAAGCACAGGCCTGCATGTGGACATTTGAACGTCCATATGTCATTCTTTTGCTTGTCAGCTGGCTAATGGAACAATGCCACCCGTGAATCATACTTAACAGTCAGCCACATGGCTATAGGTAGCAATGACCAAAAATGAAGCTGCATGGTGTCATGACAGTGCTTAAAATCAGAGAGCGTGCAGAAAGTGTGTTTGTGATCATGGAATGATGCGAACGTGCAAACATACCTGTATCACAGCCTTAGTGGTGTACTTGATGATTATCCTGCTTGCATTGCATTCAAACAAAGGAAAACCAAGAACAAGTGTGGAGAACTGGAACTTTAATCAACAATACCCATGTACATATCTGTTCTATTGAACCCCCAAGGATGGGGAAATAAAAGTACAAATGATTACATGGAAATATTCATTAACATGAAAATGAGAGAAAAGATACAAAATAGAAGTACAAAACTCAGGTTGGAAAGAGAAATGAAACCCATTGAAAAAATAATTACAAAATAATGACAAGCTGACTAAGTACATTATGCAGATAGGAGTCCTACTACATACAATAAAACACTCTCTCTAAAAACAGGACCAAGAGTTGGGGGCAGAGGACCAGATCCACCACCTGTCCACCAGCCACGAGCGGCCGTAGGCTGCCCCACCCAAGCAAGGCAATACCCGGCCAGCCACAGCCAATAGGCAATGTATAGCCAGCCCCACACACCCAACCCGAACAGCTATGCGTCTGCCAAGAACCTTACAGGCTGCTTAAAAAGCACGAATAAGCAGTGATGTAAGCAAGTGTTCTGCGATATAAAATTTAAGACAATTTTCATGACAAAGTAAGTCATGAATAGAATCCATGGTTCTGTCTTCAGGTTCAGCATAAAATGGCTTGGTGTAGTAAAAAATGACATCTAAAGGGGAAAAGCCAGAAGACACATCTTTATCACATAAGGTACGCACGAATATAAAGTCCTCTTTCTGGTACTCAGTTATAAAATGAGTAGAAAGGTCAAGTATAAAATGAGTAGTAAGGTCAAGGCCAGGACCGTCAAAACTAAAAATGCATGAAAGCATTGAAGTCTTCCGTTCTTGTATAACACATGAAACTGGCCGGATATTCATAGCCTGGAGTAACCTAGATTGCAATTGGCAGGATTTTTTACCCAAACTTAAGCATTGCTTTAATGAGCCACCTTGAAGAGAGTCTAGTTGCTCAAGCTGGGTACCATCAAGTGGCAAAGCGGCACAACCTTTAACCAATATGGACACACTGACAGTTTTCCATAAAGAAGGTTTACTCATAGGGAAAAGCCCATGAAATTTTAAACCAAATTCTGATGAATTATAAAAAGACTGTCGGCAATTATTTGAACGGTTAGGCGGGATTAGCTGAAATATCATCGGATATACTAATCCCAAGATTATTAAAGCTATTTAGAGTTTCCATAACTAACATCTCCTACATGTATGTAAAAAGCAGGTCGGTTAACATACTTGTCAGCTCTGTATAACAAACATTTGATATTTGCAGCACTGAAATTGAAACAAAGTGTCAATTAATGCATGGACACGGAGACAAATCTGTGTCCTTGTAAAGCGACGCAGTCATTAAGGTTTTCCAATACGGTCAACTGAAGTATATTGGTACCTTATTGATTCTAAATTTAAAGATGTAGCAGCTGATCAAATTAAGTGGTCTAAAGCATCCGTTCCTGATTGGGTGAACATGTATAAGCTTTCTTATTCCTGCATCATAGAAACAAGCTTACAAGCACTTCAATTTTCATTACTCCATCATTTTGTCCATAATTCTGGGCTGAAAAAATGCGACTGTTGAGTCTGAATCAGTACTGTCAACTGTGCAGTAAGAATACTAGAGGAAGAAGTATAGTCAGCTGTGTGATAAGAATACTAGAGGAAGAACTATACTCAGTTGTGCAATAAGAACACTAGAAGTACAGTCAGCTATGCAGTAATTATACTGGAAGAAGTATAGTTACATATAGCTGTGTAGTAAAAATACTAGAGGAAGAAGTATCGTCAGCTGTGTATTAAAATACTAGAGGAAGAATTACAGTCAGAAGTATTGTCAGCTGTGCAGTAAGAATACTGGAACTAGAAGTATAGTCAGCTGCGCGATAAGAATACTAGAGGAAGAACTTTAGTCAGCTGTGCAATAAGGATACTAGAAGTACAGTCAGCTGTGCAGTAATAATACTGGAAGAAGTATAGCTACATGTAGCTGTGTAGTAAAAATAAAAGAGGAAGAAGTATTGTCAGCTGTGCAGTAAGAATACTAGAGGAAGAAGTATAGTCAGCTGTGTATTAAAATACTAGAGGAAGAATTACAGTCAGCTGTGCAGTAAAAATACTAACTAGGGGAAGAAGTATAGTTAGCTGTGCATTATTAAAGAGTACTAGAAGTATAGTCATGCAGCTGTGTATTAAAAATACTAGAAGTACAGTCAGCTGTGCAGTAAGAATACTAGAAGAAATATAATCAGCTGTGCAGTATACGTACGAATACTAGAGGAAGAAGTATCATGAGCTGTGCAATAAGAACACTAGAGGAAGAAGTATAGTCAGCTGTGCAGTAAGAACACTAAAGGAAGAAGTATAGTCAGCTGTGCAGTAAAAACACTAAAGGAAGAAGTATAGTCAGCTGTGCAATAAGAATACTAGAGGAAGAAGTATAGTCAGCTGTGCAGTAAGAACACTACAGGAAGAAGTATAGTCAGCTGTGCAATAAGAATACTAGAGGAAGAACTACAGTCAGCTGTGCAATAAGAATTCTAGAGGAAGAAGTAGAGTCAGCTGTGCAATAAGAATACTAGAACACTTATTCTGTTGCCTCATTATTATTATGCCAGCCTCAATCAAATTTTTAAGTGTACAGAGTTGGCAATGTGGCATATCTGACCTTATGCACTTTCATAGATATACTGCTATACTACAGCAGGACTTCTGGTGTAATAAGTCATTCCTGCACAGCTGTGATTATTTAACTGATAAGGTCAATTGTAATCAGTAGGGGAAGTCTACCTTATTATGTGCAAAAATTTGTGATGTCAAGAGGGCAAAAAGATATGACTCAATGGGGGAACAGTTTACACCAACTGGATTTTTTTTGTGCTGCATAGTAAATGCCTGACAGCCCATGCCTGCTCCATGGTAAATGCCTGGCAACCCCTGCATGCTCCATGGTAAATGCCTGGCAACGACTGTATGTTCCATGGTAAATGCCTGGCAGCGACTGCATGTTCCATGGTAAATGCCTGGCAACCCCTGCATGTTCCATGGCAAATGCCTGGCAACCCCTGCGTGCTCCAAAAAATGCCTGGCAAACCCTGCGTGGTCCATGGTAAATGCCTGGCAACCCCTGCATGCTCCATGACAAATGCCTGGCAACCACCTGTGTGCTTCATGGCAAATGCCTGGCAACCCCTGCAGGCTACATGTATATACACACAATGCAAAGGATGCAAACCTTGCCTGTTATTATAGCTGCAGTTTGAATTGTCTTGAGACTGAGGCAGTAGTTTTCTATGGTACACTACAGTGTGCTGGGGAAAGCCCTTGACTGAAAGCAAATTGTCCTTACAGACAAAAAAAGGGAGCAGACAATTTTTGCCAATACAGAGCACGGAATGGGTGCTGGGAATTTCTAATGGGAGAAAGTTGCATGGCGATACATCAGTTAAGGCCCTCAGGGTTACAGAAACTTCGATTTTTTTCCTTGTTTTGCTTTCGATTGTTAACGGAACTTGAATTTTGCTAACTGTGGCTTTTCAAGGAAGGAAACATGAACACAATTAATATCTGCAATTAATAATCAAATTTATCTTTAATAATCAGAACTGCAGCAACTGGTTCTTAATTAAGTTAATTAACTATACATTCCATTTTTCAATGCAAATTAATATTTTTATATCTTTTTTTTGTTGGTTTTGTATTGACTAACAACAAAGTCCTTCATTTTACAGTAGAGAATTTATAGTTTGTTGCAGAATTTCACTATGATACATCTTATGTGATAATCATCACATAGCTGATTTTGTTGTGTTTTATCTTAATGGTTAAGTCCTTTCGTTGTGTATTCCCTTTCTCAGATAAGAGTTTAACCCTTTTTCCTATTAGAAAAAGACCAGGTCAATAGCTGTCCTTGGTGAAGGTTGGGAGCAATGCCAAGAAAAGTTTTTGACCTGGGGTATGCCATCATCTTTGACCTGGGGTGTGCCATCATTGACCTGGGGTGCGCTATCATCTTTGACCTGGGGTGTGCTATCATCTTTGACCTGGGGTGTGCCATCATCTTTGATCTGGGTCGTGGTATCATCTTTGACCTTGGGTGTGCTATCATCTTTGACCATGGGTGTGCTATCGTCTTTGACCTTGGGTGTGCATTCATCTTTGACCCGGGGTGTGCCATTATCTCTGACCTGGGGTGTGCCATCATTGACCTGGGGTGTGCTATCATCTTTGACCTGAGGTATGCCATCATCATAGTCTGATTTACAATACTCAGCAAAAATGTTTCCTATTGAAATGCAATGTGAAAACATTAAAGCAAAAATAACAATTTACATATGAGCATTTTGGGGCAATTTTGAGTGTAATAGGCTAATACACCAATTAACACTCCACTGATTGTCTTTGTCACTTTTTTGTGTATTTTTTTTTTTTTTATTCACAGAAGCAGTTTAATGAATCATTTCAGATTTGTCAGTAGAATGATGTAACTTACTCGGCAGTAGTAATGCTTTTCTACCATGAATTTCCCTGGAATAATTTCAGGAAAGGTACATACAAATTCTCTAGTAGAGGTGCTTTTGTTTAGTACAAGCATGCCAAGTGTAAAGCCAATGCATTTGTGTTGCCTGCAAATTGCCCCTGCCGTACCAAAATTCAGCAGCATCCATGACCTTTGAGGCAAACATGAAAACCAATGGCAAGGGTCTGCGTTGAAATAACACAGAGCTGGCTAATTCAGTTAGAGGATTTCATAACATGTCTGTTGACAAGAATTGCCATCGTTATTTTGATCTCACTTGCGTCATATTTGTAAAGAGATTTTCATCATGTCCATCTGGAGTTCAAAGTGACATGCATAACTGTACACCGTGATCTCGGAGCCTTCCCTGGTTGTTTCTGAGTTTATTCTCTGCTTGGAGGACTCTCGTCTGAAAACAGATGATTGGCTCTCGGCTGAGATTCTGTCGCTAAGTAATAGATGATCTTTAATACCGTCATGAGGATGTGCTCATGCAAAGCCAATGGGTCTTTTCAGGCGTGTTCGCTGATTGTCGGAGCCTGTTATATGGATTGCTGGGCAGTGGTTTTACGTGTTTCTGCAAAGAGAATTTGTAAAGACGCACTCTGTATGGCTGCTTTTTCTGGAACTGCCCGTGGTTCTGGGCTGACAGCTTCTTTTTTCTGCATTTAAAAGAATATTGCTCAAAGTGTATAGTGTTTGATCTTTTCTTCTTCAGATAAGGATATACATATATGTGAAACTACAATGTACATACACTGAGAGCATGCACATCAAATTGAGCCTTAAGATTTTTTTTTTGGCTGTTTGGGGAACCGCAGCTTTTAATACTGTGGTCGAGGACAAGCAGATTAAATGATCGGTTCAGCACATAAGCAATGTATTATTGCCAGTAGCAATGCAAGCTAGCTGTGTCTTAATTAGCCACTGAGGAGACTGAAATACGTGATACATGGAGTTCAGAAATTTAACTATAGTCCTTAGCAAAAATTGACATTTGCCAGGGTTAAACTGCTGTATGTCAGAGCCTATACTGTGTGTATTACATGCCAGACATGGTGGTGAACTGCTGGAACAGTTACGCCGCCAAATTCCCTTATTTTGTTGGTAAATCAAGGTCTTGATACATGTACATAATATGTGGCCCCCACATTGTCAGCATGCATACAAAATGTCAAGCAATACAAATATGGCTTACGTTGAACTTTACATGCATGCTGGTACTTTAGAGAAAGCTCGTTTATGAATATTTGACTGCAGTTTTTTTTAAAGTCTATGTACATATATGTACATGTATCTACCTATGCCAAAATTGGGAGCCAGGGTGTATGGAATGACAAAAAAACTTCACCAGAGTACATGCTAGCTTGTACCAGCTAAATCTGAATCATGAATAAAGGCACACGCAAGCTGTGTCCTTTGCGAAGAGTTTGGAAAACATGGTATTTACGGAGAAGGTGGCCCAGTGCCATGCAGAAGGTATCACGCCCTCAATCAGCATTATCCTGTCAAAAAATGTGGCATTCATTAGAAGGAGTGATGAATCTTTAAATTACTTGTTAAATTGATGCCTTCAGTTGCCATCAAGTTGGACTGTATCAGATCTCATGAACAGAGTACAAACAATTTAACTTTTTGGTTGTGTAAAAAAGAGCCTGTAATTACAGAGGGAGGCTAATATACACTGATTGACGTTCCCAAGTTGAAATGAGTCATTACAAATATGACCTTGAGAAAAGTCTGCCACTTGGCTGGTTGGAACACCGTGAATTTAATCACGTTTGTCAGCTCATAATTTGGTCTCATTTTCCACACTGTATCAGCACATGTCAATTTAAAAGAGCATCTCTCTGAACACAAGTGCCGAAAAGATGTCCAATCAACTCAAAGGTTCTTATCTGCTTAAGATGTCTATAATGCTTTGCCACTCAGCTAGATTGGAATATCAATTAACCACTGTTGCCTTTGATCTAGTATGGTTCCTCAGCATGCAGCCCTGGTGATGAAGTTGAGTGTTGTCAACATGTACAGTTTTGTTGATACTCTGAATTACTATAGTGGTTCAGAGTCAAAATTTACCACTCAAAATGTCAGGTGCTCAATTCTCTAAGGCAACAAGAGAAACCTCTTGGAATTTTCAATTTTGCTTCACATTTTAATTGAATTCAAAAGTCATTCTACTCCTAATGTTTGACCTTCTCAAGTGTAAGTGAACTTTTTTTCAATGCAGATGTTTTTGTGGAGTTACGGTTATTGATCCCGTGCACATGGTTTTTTTAGCTGAACAACGTACACTGTAATGGAGACTGGATGCTAAAAATGACAAAATATGCTAGATGCCAACATTGGAATTGCCTTTTCAAATTTCTGCTGAATGGTCTGTCCAGCTCTTTGTTGCTAACTGTGTCAGGTTCTGTGGTAGATCTTACATGTAACCTGCATCTTTTTGTGCAGTAACCTTCAGCACGTAAAGTGCCGGAGGCTATTGTCGTCCCCTTCGTCCGTCCCTCTTGTTAAACCTACCCAAGGACTTTCTCTAGTCTGTCTACAGTCAGAAACCATCATTCATTGTTTTCCTCTTATTTCATCACTCGGTTGTAGCGGGGAATATAATCAATTCAACCTTAAACACTCACTTCATGATCATTGTTAGTACATTATATTAGTGTAACATGCATTTACTAGAGATGTCTGTCTGTCCCTCTACCAATTCTCTTTTTATTTTTGGCAGTATTGATAAAATTTGGATTTTGAGTGGTTAAGCCTATACATTTTAGAAACACTATAGTCTATATTTAATAAAGAATATTTCAAAGGTTGAGAGGACCGATTTAAAACCACCAGTTGCTTTTTATGTGTGACTGCCTGTCTCAAGTCAGGAGTGAAATTTGTATCATCATATTGGTATTGGAAGATGAATGTTGTTGCTTTGGTGACCAGCTTCCTGTTTGTACATGTATTTATAAACTTTTTATGAAACTTTGAAACATTTATTTGGAGGCTGTCTGAGTGGTGCACAAGGGGACAATGTGACCTTAATATCTCAACAATGATCCAACACAGCTTCACCAATTTTGTTTTCAGAGATGTACATTATAGTGGACTACATTTCTATTGAAGACCAGCATTCTTTATTTTTTAAACTTGTTATGAAAATTTCGAAGTATGTATTTGATGGCTGTGTGAGTGACACACAGTACAGTGGTCTCTGTCACCAGGACCTGCCCCAAGAACACATCCAAAAGTGCTCTTTCATTTCATAGACAGCAATATGGAAAATATATGTAAAGTATTCTACTGTGAAGTCATTTCAACATTAAAAATGATCATTTGCAACTGCAGTCAGGGGCAGTCTCATCATGTTGGACACGGTTTGTTGCAACTGAACTTATTTGGTCGTGCTGAAAGTGATTGCCAATGGTTGCAGACCATCAGTTTGATACACGCTAGGTCGATGCTTGTCATAAGACATTATGAGCTCAAACTAAAACAAAAATAGGTGACAGTTCCCCAACCATACAGGAGGAAAATAAAGACAGTCACAAAGAGGCCATTGCAATATGATGTGTTGATCTGTGACCCTCCTGTCCTGAGTTGCTAATAGTCATCAACTCAACCACACACTTGCAGTTGCTGCCAATTATGCCACATTGCAGTGCGTCACTTTGATGTGCAGCAGCCTTAACATAACATTGCGGATCGTGTAAAAGCCACTGAGCGCACTCTGTACATTTGAGAAAAGAATGAGATGAAGGAGACTAGGTTGATGAGCAGCCTGGCTAAAGGTGCTGTCTGACGGCACATTTACCTCCTGGTTACACTTCTAATACTTTTAGTCCAATTTTTTCTGTGCGAGTGCAAGATTAAAGAAGAAAAAACTCAAAAGAAAAGCAGAAAAGATTTGTATTAACCAGCACCAAGAAAAGGTGGCCTTGAAAAGTATCAATGATGTTTAACTCTTTCCATACGAGTCCCTGATTCGTGTATATATTTACCTAGATTTTTTACTACATTTGCATATTTAAATTCTTCACGAAAAGAGCTTTCATTCAAGTACCAACATGCCTATAGTCTTAAGTCAGTGGTTCTGACACTGGCTGGCAAGTCATGCTTCAGCTGCTGCGAAGGCAGCAGCAGCATGACTTGCCAGTCAGTGCCATAACCACTGACCAAGGCCTGTGACCATAGTATGGAATGAGTTAAAATGACTAAAAGACACACCAGTGCATTTGTCACCGCAGCGATACTGATTGTTGCAGAATTGAAAGGTTACCAATGCAACCACCCCCTCCCCCTCCAGAAAGTGATTTCTGCTGAAATGTAAACGAAAGTACAAATAATTTATTTATCCTATATTGACTTTGATGCAAAACAAAAACATATAGAATGCTGTAGCAAATCCTGGATTATGTATGAAAGGTGGCAAATGATAGAATGAATTAGGGTTTTGGACTGTGTTACTGATCCATAATCAGTAGTGCATGGCCGACTTCCACCGTTTGCCCAGGCAGCTATTGATACTGTTAATTTGTGGTAATTTACTTCCATTAATAAAGTAGACAGGTACACTACAGGACTTTCTCTGGAAATGGCGAGTATATTCAGCAGACACGATTTGGCCATTAGTTGATGGCCATGGCACTGTATTCAGGCAAAAAAGTCCGAGTTTAGGACTGAGTATCTAAGTCAATCCCCAATAGGTTTTATGAGGCCTTTGGAACAGAGTGAAATGCTTGATTAGGCCTGTATTGAAGAGACATCATTGTTGGCGGGCTCTCATAGACTCCCCTGCAATTTCCACCAAACAGCACTGTGCACTTTGGGCCAGCGGATGTACTCAGCAGCTCTGTGGACCAATGGCCTAACAGTTGCCAAGGCAGCCATCAATTGGACATTGTTACCGAGTTATGAGACTATACAATCCAATTAACCCTTTTAGTCCCACTTAAACTTGCAAAACAGGCAGGGGGTTAACAGGGCTGTCCAACTGCAGCACTGTGGCAAAATTTTGCTACAAAGCTCTTCAAAATTGCGACAGATTTTCCCTAAAATAAATGTTTCATATGCAAAGAAGTGGCAAAAATGCTACAAGGAAAGAAAATTTTGATACAGATATTTTCAGCTGGACAGCACTGGGTTAAATGATTGCTCCAACAATGTTCATTAATGGTTGTTTTAATGCAAAATACTTTGAAGATGAAATAATTGTTGATGGAACCCATGAAAAATTCACTCTGTAGATCAGTAGCTTTCTCTGGTGTAGTGTAGGCACAAAGCACCAAACAACACAAGGGAAAGCTGTTGACCTGGTCTTAAAATCAGTCTTGATTCAAAGCAGAAGGGTTAAACTCTCCACTGTATGATGTTATACATGCATATTACATGTATTAACCATGTTATCTCCAAATGACACTTGTCAGGATTGGTAAATGCTCTCCAGGGGCAACTTTATATAAATATATACAGATTGCAATATTAACTTTTCTTGTACAGTGGTCCCCCTCTTATAAGGCCACCCAAAATGCAGCCAAAAAGTGGCCTTTTAAGAGGGGTGGTCTCTCTTGAGGGGGAGAATACATGTATAATGGAAATACCATGATACTTTCTGCACAAGAATGCTGGCCTTTTAAGAGGGGTGGCCTCTGGTGAGAGGGGCCTTATAAGAGGGGGACCACGGTAAGTAATTCACTAGCATAGCTAGCTGCTGAGATGTTTGAACATATAAATAAAAATTACCAGCAGTATATACTGTGAATTCATTTAATTTTGCTATGTTCTTGTCCCTCACCACCAGAGGTGGCATTGGGGCACGTAGAGTTAGTGAGTATAGGGGGTGGTTAGCCTGTCTGTCCATCCATCCATCAGTCTGTGTGTCTCAAAAACACCATAGATAAGAATGGTAAAATGTATACCAGAGATGCATCATACCAAGGTCATGTGTGCTGTGTATTGTTTTTGACCTTGACCTGTTCTCAGGGTGCATTTTTGATGTATGTACCCAGCTTGAAGCTTTGCTGTTGATATTTGCTACAAAGAGCCTTATGATGTAGGGAGCTGTTGACCGTATGATATTTTGATTGACCTTGACCTATTTTCAAGGTTACACCAACCTATACCAATGAAGCATTGTATGTAGGTAAGAAGTATAGATACAGCTTAACTTCAGATGATCCTGACATGATTAGTGTAACCAATACATTTCATCATGCTGCAACTGCATGTACATGTATGCTGATGTTTTCTATTTGGAGTATACAGACTATTGCATGACTCTTGTCACTTTCCATTAAACAGCGAGTATATGTATTCTAGCAAAAGTGTTTACACATAACACACTGCATAATGGCACCTCTTGTCAACACCTTGCTTCCCTAACACCAATACCATATCAGCATCAGACGTGCTAACAATTTATCATGACAATACAATGGTACTTGGTATTGAAGATTGTCTTATCAATTATAATGCTTGAATGTGAAGTATTAACTCTTTCAGTGCCAATCACGTCTGAAGTTGGTCTGCTTAAATCAGGCAAGTCTGAATTGTCATTGGGATCCCAGATTCCCATTCCTGGTAAAAAGACCTTTCATTCAAATACCAGTATGCCTATAGTTCCAGAGAGAATAGCCCAGGCTGACAGCTTTTCTTGGCACATATTAGGCACATTGTGCCCAATGTGTGCCGAGAAAAGCTGTTGACTTCGTCCAAAATCTGACACAGAAAGGGTTAAAATAAATGTTGTTGATGTTGAAGTAATTTTTTACGGAAAATTCAGCGCTTACTTTCCATTGTATTTTCATAATAAATTGTTATAACTGGTAATGCACACAAGATCCTATTGCAATGTAACTTTCACTTTGGATATCATGTTATAATTGTCATGTTTGTACAGTTGCCCAATCATTTTCTACATGCTATGTATACCATATTATATTGAGAAACAAACTTGGGATTTGATTTAATGCATATATATTTTATCTTCCTGGTGTATCGGTTCAACTAAGGCCAAAAAAAAAAAGTCTGTGTTTGGGGTTTCCCTACTGACCCTTGCCCAAACCACCCTACCCTAAAACTTTTTATTAATGTTCAAAAAAAAAAATATATATATAGGCAGATTTTCTTCATGAAATCCACAATTTATCCATTTTAAGTCACTTTTCTTCTGTTTTCAGAGCAAAAATTAAAAAAAAAAAAAAAGCCTACCTACCTACCCTATTTATTTTTGGCATGTAACCTCAAACACACTATTTATTTTCTTTGGCCTAATATGACAACATTTGTAACTGTTTGGCCCTCGTCATATTGTTCAGGTCTTATGTGGGATTCAAGAAATATTGAGGCAGAGGACATAGATCCCTTCCATCAGTGTGCCCTTGTTTTTGGCTTATTTTGCTGAGGCTTCAACACCATGAAATTAAGAACATAGTGGAAAAAATTCTAACATGGCTTTGATGGGAAATGTGAAAAAAATAGTAAATTTAAAGTCTCAATGAAAGATCTAAAATGAAAAAAAAAATGAAAAAAACATGAAAATTCATACATATGGAAATAAATGTATGCACAGCCCTGTGCAGTTTTTATCTTGTCAAAGTTAGAAACACCAGAAGAGAAGTCAAGTTAAATGACAATGAAACAATAGGAGATATTCATATTTAACTGCGATCCTGCTCACTTCCTGTGTTGCCGGGGCAACAGACTGATGCTTCCACCATGATCAGGGCAGATTTGTATTATATTCTACATAAACATCCATAAATAACACCTTTTTAACCAAAAGAGAGCCTATTCTAATTATTTTAGGCACCTTTCATGTTCAAATATATGTTCATACATTTTCTTAAGATTATTGAGTGTTTGTGTTGTTCATTTTGCTGAATAAGTACTTTTGACCATGCTAAATACATGGATCTGCCCTGATGCAGGTGGCTCCCTCTTTTGCTCAATAGGTGTTAGAGTAGGACTGCATGTAGATGTGAATACATCCTATTTGTCATGAGGAGGACTGAAAGGATCGCCAGCAAATTAGACCGGTGTGTGCTGGTGACACGTGGATGGGTGGAGATCTTTGCTGACTGTGTCGTCACTCGGGCCATATTTCTATGCATGTGCACTGTAAATTGCTTTATTTTCACGTGTATAGATTTTCACGGTTTTTGTAATTTTGACCTTTCACTGTAGTTTTAATTTCACTGTTTTGGACATAATGCTGATTCAAACAATGTTAAAATACTATTTCACTGAGTTTTTATTTTTTCGGTTTTGTGCCATCAGCGAAATAAGCGAAAATAAGAATACTGCGAAACTAAAGCAATTTACAGTACTTCTGTCAGGTTTCTCGATACTCACCAATATACTGGTGTCTCAAGAGCAGTCTGCAGCCAGAATACTGGCCACTATCACTGCAAAAATATATAGCACGGACGCCCATTTCTGATGCAAATCATCACAGCACTTTGAAGAAACTAGACCAGGAGGCACAGAACTGTGGCCGCTTGCCTCAGGGGTTGAAGCTGCAGATAATTTTATATTTTATGAGCAGCCATGACAGGAACTGGTGAAATGTTCAACTTTTTAAACCGTGAATCTCTGTTGACCGATTTAGACTGTAATTTAAGGGTTAAAGCATGAACATAGTTGACCTCAGATGGCAGAACATTTTCTGTACAGAATTCTGTTTCAATGATCATTTAGCAGACCATAACGAACATGATTATAGATCAAATTTGTCACATGTGCAGGCAGTTTATGTTTTCTTTGTAAAATAATTCCTATGAAATGTTAACTCCATCTACCCTGACAGAAGATCGAGTCAACAGCTTTCCCAACAGTGCCCAGGGCACATCAAGGAAAGCGGTTGACTGTTGGCATATAATTTGGAATGATCTTCCATGCAAGTTTCATGAAAAATTTTGAAAAATAATCACTAAATTAGTAAAATACAATTAGCAGACGACATTTAGATAATGGTGGGAAAAGGTGTCATTAGGCTGGAATGAGTTAAAGGCAGGCAAGATTAAGAATTCTTTACAAAACTGCAAACATTTGAAAAAATTCCAAATTATAGCATAGAATCTACTGATATTATGTTATCTTTTGTGGGCAAATTGATACAGATGTGGAAAATCATGCCCAACACTGCCCCTAATAATCTGGGCAGTCTATGGACTATACCAGGAACAGTTATAACACATGCCAACTGTCCCAAGTAATTCGGGATGTCACAGGCAGAGATGCCAACTGTCTGTCATCATCAGGGACAGTCCTTGAAATTAGCTAAAATTTTGACCTATTTACATTGTTTGTCCTGCATTGAAGCTGAATATTTTCTAATATATTCTTTGTACAATATGTTCTGTCCCTGATGGTCTTACTTAAATGTCCCTGAAATTGGCATTTTGAATGTTGGCATCTCGGCACAGGCCACGTCCTCATCAACAGGGACAGCACATGCCAACTGTCCCTTTCAAGTGGGGACAGTGTATTATCATGTGCCTGCCTGAACACCATCATCATTAGGGGAGAAACATGTCATATATTGTCTTTGCCACTGCCATGGGAATGCTCTCTCAAGTGTAAACCAGTACTCTTATCTCATTCAGGACATAATAAATTGGCTGTCCCCCTATCAAACCAAAGGACTTGTAGGTACAATTACTGAATATACTCAAATTTTCCAAGTTAATTGTTTCCATTTCTGCATATCCTACATCAAGCTAGAATAGAGCACTGTTCTTCCCTTGCTCACAACTGATGTATAAGGTTGATTGAGTGATTATATAAACTTGCAGTGTGTATTACAAATTTTGATATCGGAGGAGTTAATTGATTCCCCCGCACAATGTAACAAGGTGTAACATGTGTACCTGACATATGAAAAGATTTTTTGATTGTCCAGCAGGAGACGTCGTTAATAAAGTCGCACTTGTGTGCCTGGTGGCTCTTCACACCACAATGTATTTCCTCGTCCTGCGGCTTCCGTGAAGAGAGATTTATACGCAGACTTTGCCCCTTTTGTGACACCCACAAGACCCTGGGTGGAACATTTCCTGATGTACAGGGCAGGGGCTGAGTGTCACAGACGATGTCAATGCTGTGTGTGACAATGCTGGCTCTAATTGATACACATTGAGGTGAAATGGAAATTTCTCACAATTGACTGTACACTCGCTATATCATTAATCAAGCACTCTCGTCACTGATACATTTTTTCAAAGAGCACTGCATGGTGCAAGGATTGAAGTGTGGTCTTGATGTGGTGTCGTGCGGCAGTGTCGGTTGCCCATCAGTGGAGACCCACACGGCACTTTGGACGAGGAGCAGGGCTTTTAACAGCACAAGCAGCAGCTGCCAACCCCAGATTATTCCTGAGTTGGGGGTGAAAGATCGCACCCCCAACTGTATCAAAGATGCACGCGATTCTTGTTTCTCTACTAGTCATCACTTGACATTTATACCTGATGCTTCGAGTGAGGCAATTTCCAGTCTTTATAACACCTCATTACACGCACTCTTTAGAACTTGTGATCATCTATTTCCTTGGATCAAATTTGCTTCCAAACCATTTGGATTCAACATTCTTGCTGTTTTTTAACTGTTGAGAGACTTGGTGAACAGCTTTCACGGGTATACTATGGATGCATCGTGCTCACACTATGCTGAGGGTTGCTGTGACCAGTATGCATTATTGACGATGAAAAAGTACTGTAAATTGCTTCGTACATTTTCATAGTTTTTGTATTTTTGACATTTCACTGGTTTAAATAGCACTGTTTTGGACATAATTCCTTATTCAAATGATATTGAAATACTGTTTCACTGTGTTTTTATTTTCACAGTTTTATGGCATCAGCGAAATAAGTGAAAATAAGAGAACAGCGAAGTTAAATCAATTTACAGTTACTGTAGTAGACAACATGCATTTATGACACTGGGCACATCCTGGTCTTTTTAATAAGAAAAGGCTCTATGCTGATGCATTAGTATTAAACCCATTGGGGTTAGATTTCTTGTAGTAGTGTAGTAGTATTGATAAGCCTGTGTGTAAGTTAAACTCCAGTGAGACAAAGAGTTTTTAAAAAATAACCCTTTAAATGTGACTAGTTGAGAGTCACAGTGTACATGTATTTCCCTTCAACAGAATCTGATTGGTTGAAAGTAAATGTTTGGTTACTTTTGAGAGTGTCTGATTGGTTGAAAGTCTGTGTATAGTTAAATAATAGTCAGTTCAAGAGTGTCTGCTAGCTTTGATTCATTCCATTACTTGGGGATGGGAATGCTTGTGTCATCTGTCTATTGATTGAATCCAGAAGTCAGACATCACCATGGTGTGGGAACAAGTCAGTTCAGTCTTAGTTATTTGTGCTTGACACAAAATAAATTCTCGTGAAACGTGATTGATTCAAAAATATTAAACTGTGAAACATTTGGTGCTTTGTCATCAGGTAATATGTGTGTCTGTGATTTAATGTGTTTGCCATTAATTACAGTGGTTCATGTGTACCTGCTGTTTAAGGCTATTACTACTGCCAGCAAAAAATATTGCAGTCTGTCTTTTGACAGGCAATTCCTGGGCAGGTTTAAAAATGGTCACATAAAGCAGGTGGTCTCTCAGTGGAGGTAAACTAACATGGAAAAGATAGACATAGAGATTTGGTGAATAGGGTCTTAAAGGGAAGGTGGTCACAGTGGGGTGGGCTATCAAAAGAGGGACCACTGTAGTCTTGTACTACAGGTATCTTTAACTGTTTGAATGCCAAATGTGACTGAAGTCAAACAGTGTAAAACAAACTGCTATCAATTATAATAAGGATGTTGGATTCATGTTCCTTGTGAAAAGACCTTTCATTCAAGTACCAGCTCGCCTGCGTTTCCTGAAAATATAATGGTCTGGATCAACAACTTTCCTTGCCACCCTTTGGGCCCAAACCTGTTGACTCAGTCCAAAATTTGGCATTGAAAGAGTTAAAATGAAGGCTATCTCATAGAGAAATGCGTGTACATCTTCAAAGAATGGTCTTCAAAAGGGTGTGGTTTCATAATTGACGTGGTTTTCAGAGCAGCTACTAATGTACCTAGAAATGTGAAATAGGTTAATGAATTAACCAAATCTGTGGACAGGGCCTTGATCAGAATTAACTTTGAGAGGTTATCCAGGGGTTATATCCTGTTCTTTCCATATATTTGGATGGCAAAGCTGATCAAAAATGGGGAAAACTCCAGATCGAGTAGAAAATGTCAGGGGTCAAGGACATGGTCAATGAGTACAGAATGTGAAACAATACTCTCTCCTAGGGCATGAATTGTCATTCAAAGCAAAAAAGTGCCAACTGAGCTACACCTTTGTACTTCAAGAATGACACGAGATAAATTGCTCCTAAAATAACATAAAAGCAAGACGCTCCATTACAAAGGCTGCTAAATGTTAAACATGGGTGCCGGATGTTGCAGCAGGATGGTTATGGTGATCTGTGCTAGCTGTCAAGGCATAGTTTTCAGTTTCGTAAAAAAAGAAAACAAAAAAAAAAAAAACCAAAAAAAAAAAAAACAAAACAGCAAAAAAAAAAAAAAAAACCCAGAGAAGCAGTTGGGTGACATTAAGTGCCAGTCAGTGTGAATGACTAAGTCTTTATAACATAGCCTGCTGGATTAATTAATAGCATCAAGGGGGTACTTTATGTAATTGTTTTTTTAGTTAAATCTGGAATGATAAGGGACAGTGGCCGGATGTTTTTGTTAATTAATTTGATGACAATTATGGAACCAGGTGTGAGTGTTTGTGTTCCAAGAAAATGTAAACATAATCGGATGAGCGTTGTTGATAAACCCTTTAACTTTGTCATCACTAGAATAAAACTGAGTGTGTATTTACTGTTAATTTGATGCCAAACCCCTTCGTAGGAAGGTGGTGACAGGTGATATACTATCCTGACACTTGTTGAGTCTTGAGTGTTCATTTCATGTATCTGCTAGATCATATATCTTGAAGATCTAACATTTCTGCCTCATCATTTCTATATGCACAGGTAGTTTCATGAGGTCCTCAGGCCAGATAAGTGATGATTCATTGAAATACTGAGATGCCCTCTCGAAAGAATATATATATGTACTTGTATATATATATATGTATATTTATATATATGTATACTGTAAATACATTTTTCTTTAAGGGCTTTAATTTTTGTGGCTTTGATACGTAAGTGAGGTTATAAAATAAAGCCACAATGAAATGTGTTACCTGTGGGAGGGCCAACAGGTAACTTTGACCTTTTTTTTGTACATGTAGATGGGAACAACCGGGGAATAAACAAAACCTGCTTCATTCATTAGTTGAAGGTGCATGTGACACAGGATGCAGGTGCTGCCACCTAGTGTATCTGACATGCCCCATGCATGAAGGTCTGCACAAAGATTGTAGGAGCTCCCTGCACCACCTGCTTGCAGAAAAAAATGTCGACTGGCTGTGTTACTTTAACTGTGGGCCTCCGTATGTGTAAAACATTTTACTTCCAGCTGGAGCTCCTGCAGCCACAGGAACAGTTCCTCTTTGATGTACAGTGAAACGTCGTTAAAATGACACCATCTGTTCCCTGCAAAATGTATGAGCTACTGTTATCTGAATATGTCAGATAAGTGAATCAAGTATGTAGCCAAGGACCTTGACTTTTATTCCTACAGTACAGTTGTGTCATATCAGATGAGTATGCTGGATATCTTGTTGTCATTATGACAAGGTTTCACTGTACCATCATATATATTCAGGCTGTATTGTCCATTATGCCTTTACTCTGCCCCCAGACCATATACAACAAAAGGCAAAATTGGAAGCTGCTGTACATTAGTGCACAGTTGTGTGCTATATATTGTATAGCCAGGAGATATACCTATGTGGCTCCTGTATAAATCATCAGCACTTTCACTTTCTTTTTCATCCTGCGAGTGCCTGGCACCTGGGTCTCCAACAAAAGAGATTAACTGGAAGTTGGCGGGACCTTTTTACTGGAGCAGTTAATTTATTTAGAAAGGAAAGCCCTTGATGTGTCTGACAACAGCTTTATTTTTATTTACGTTGCTCATGGCATAAAACCATCATCATCCAAATAAAAAATTTAAAAAAATGAAAAATACTAGTCATGTTTAGTTCAGCTGAATTAAGTCAGTTTAACTCAATATATGGGCATGTAGCCATTGTTGTCCATTATCCATCGTTCCACAATTTGCATTTTTAACTTAATTAAAAAAATTATTTTTTGAAAGGATTAAAAGGTATCTTCATTGAAAATGTTGGGCCAATTACTTTGAAATTGCACAAGGACACTGTACGTAGTCACCCAGCCACCTTAATTTGTTCAACAGTTGGCACTGCATTTTTTTTTTGACTGCTTGGAATTCCATTGAAATGTACCTTAAATTACTTTATACCAACTTTTTCTCTAGGTGGCACAGCTGTCATCTTCACATTCTTGACACATCAATGCCCAATGCCCATCATCATCAGGGACAGTCCCTGAAATTAGCTGAAATTTTGACCATTTTATGGTGCTTGTCCCATATTGAAGCTGAATATTTTCTTATATAGTCTTTCTTAAATATGCCCTGACCCTGGCCATGGTATTCTCACTTAAATAGTTAAATGTCACTGAAATGGTGTTTTCAATGTTTGTATCTCTGTTGACATATTTTGATAACATAATGAGAAATAAGAGCATTTTAAATATAGAGATATTAGTCATAATGCATATGTATGTACTTTTTACCAAAACCATTGAACAGCATCTCTTCAAACTTTGTGGGGATATACATGTACCATTGGTGGGTGTTTGCTATGCTTTTTTTTCTATTGGGTCATGTTTCAATGAATTTCAATATCATTTTTGTTGTTGAAAATCTTAAATAGGTTTCTTGTCTGAAAGCTGGGGATGGTCAAAACCTTGCGCCCCAAGAAAGTCTGCTATGGAAGCAAGCTGTGAGCATATGCTAATTAATCTGATAAGCCTGGCTACTCCCAGCAGGATGCTGGCTGGAGGCCTTGTTCTTGCCCTCAAGAGAAAGTGGTTTACTTTCATGTACATGTAGCGGCATCTTAGCATATCAATCAAATCATTTTCATGTATATTGTCTGCTACTGAACAAGATTAAGAAGTCCTGTGGGAATACCCAACACACCTCAAGATGACATCCTTTCTGGTTCTTAGTTTCTAGCATGTTGTTTATAGCATGATTATGTTTGGTGTGATGTTTAAAGAAATGTATACAGCCCAGAAATCAAGTCCAGTTACCTGTTATATCTCTTTCAGTGCCAAGTTGTGACACTGTCAACATCTCTCCTCAGTGTGCAATGGTCACGTTGTGCCTGACGCCTACTGAGGAATGTTGTTGACTTGCGCTAATGTTGCCTGGTCTCTCGAACAACGAGTTCGCTGGTACTTGACGCGAAGGTTCAAGTTTACAAAGAACATGAATCAAGTGTTGCAACGCAATGCACTGAGCACATCAACTTTTGTCAAAGCAGACAAGAAAAGAGTTAAAATGTTCAGCTGCACCAGGTACCAGAGCTTCTGAGTCTTTGCACAACGTAAAAAAAAAAAAAATCACATTTTTCAAAGCTTGATAAATGTGAAGTATCACATATAGAGGCATAGTGTATGGAAGCAGACTCCGTTTTAGTGCCCATTTACATATAAATTTGATGACTTTATACCAATTAATCCTGACAAGATAAGCAGGATACTTTCATCCAGCATCCAGTATAAGCAGAGGCAGACTGCATGACTGAATCATTAATGGATAAGCTCTAATTGAAATCTAATTTGTCTTTGCAATGTGTTTAACTCGCATCACATGAGTCCCTGATGGTTTTGCATAATTACTTAAATTGAAAATTTGAATTCATGTGCTGATGTTCATAGTCTAAAGTCAGTGGTTTTTGCATTGCCTGAGTGGCACCCCAAGCCGCAAAGAGAGTTCGATCTTTCAGACAATGCTGAAGACTTGCAGAAGCCTATACCTTGGGGGATGGCATGAGTTAAAGTCTTTCATTACTAATTTCAACAAAAATGGATGTACTGTGAAGTTGACGTAATGATACATTAGTCAGATTTTTGTAAAATGTCCATCATTCAAGGGCCAGCTGCAGAGTAAAAGTCAGATGCAAATGGAAGCAACCTATTCCAATTATGAAACTGCTGATAAAGGGAGTGGGGTGTGTGGTTCATCCTTAGTACAGGGTAAGACTTTTTCTCTGCTATATGCTCTAACATGTGGGAGTATATTAACTCTTCCAGTGCCAATCACATCTCAAGTTGATAGACATAAGTCAGACAAGTCTGAATTATCATGGGGATCCTAGATTTGTATTCCTCATAAAAAGACATTTCATTCAAGTACCAGTATGCTTATAGTTCCAGAGATAATACCGCAGGTCAGCAGCTTTTTCTCGGCAGGCATTGGGCACAATGCACCCAATGCATGATAAGGAAAGCTGTTGACTCAGTCCAAAATTTGGCACTGAAAGGGTTAAACATCTCTCCTGTCCTTCTTGAATACTTGCTGCTTTAGTCCATTGCCAATTTTGACTAAACTTGATGTGCTCTGAATCCACATAAAGATACTAGATTTATATTCTTTGTAAACTGACCTTTCATTTAAGAAGAGGGGAAAGGGGGGGGGTTTCGGTACGCTGGTACAGGTAATTATTTTTTAGAGTACGCAGTACGGAAAATAAAAATCTTTCAAAATTTTGGATAGTACGAAGTACGTAAAACAAGATGGCTTCCAGTACGCCAGTACGGTAAATAAAAAGCCCCAGTAAGGGAAACCCCTTACCCACCCTCATTCAAGTATCAGCATCCCTGTGTCTATAGAGACCCCAAGAATGTCCAGGTCAACAGCTTTCCTTGGTGGGCATTGAGTGTATTATGCCCAAAGCATACCAAGGAAAGCTGTTGATTACTTACAAAAATTCTTGCCACTGGATGAATCCTAGTAAATGGCTATAAACTTGGCATAAAAACAGTGTGCTTGCACATTGGCAGAAGTCTTGACTAAACAAGTAATAATTTTGCCCTAGTGCGAGGTACGGAAAATAGGAAAATGTACAAATAATGAAGTACGGAAATTAAAAAGGCTTGCAATACATAAGTATGGCTAATAAAAATGCACAGTACCCCAGTACAGAAAACCCCTTGCCCACTTTATTATGGCTCACTCCAAGCTTTCTTTGGGGGTGGGGGTGGGGGTGGGGGTGCATACTGTTTCAGCCTGTCTCAATGTTCATCCATAGCAGAATCGTTGCCAGCAAAATATGTCATGATTCACAGGCCAAAGCAAACTTAAATTTGCCTCAGTTCCACCTTAATTGGCAATATTTCTTGGTCTGATTACATGTTGAGACCTTGACCTCATTTTCAAGGTCACAGGACTGCTGTGTCTATAGCTTACACAGTCTGTTAGCAATGAATGTGTGTTACAGTTTGGTACAGGTTGCATCAGTGCAAATTATTGCTGTCTCGCTTATTACCAGACTTCCAACGACTACCCTTGACTGCTCGTTAGTACATTGGCAGTTATTTACTTCCAAATTATATCCATTCAACCAAAGTAAGGCTAGCTGTTGTTCAATGAACTAATCACATGAGCCCACACTAGATCTGTTTAAGTAGACCTATATATTAAAGGCATTGTCAGCATTCATTCTGATTCATCATCTAACTAAATAAAGGTCATCTCATAAACAGATTATCGTGCTAATTCATTTGACCATCAGAAGATATTATGTAATACAGAACATCTGAATACCATCTGTCAATGACAACCAAACGGGCTGATTCTCATTGAATGATGAAGTCTGAAAGACAATGGAGGCTTCAATCAAAAAATCAACTGAATGTGATTTTGTTACAGATGACGATCAAGCATTTTAAAATCTGCCTGGGTGAACAGGGGTTTGAGTTCAGCATGGGAAAATGTTCTTAAGCATTTGCTTTGAAACAGTCCAAAGTTACAGGATACTTGCAAATAAAATGAATACTGAATGAAAGGCTGGTTGTGATGATTTGAAAGGGGGGGGGTCAAATAGAAGTTGATTCTCGTCTTGGTTCAAAGATTGATGTTAGTGTTTTTACAGTGAATGATTTATTCAAGTCATTGGTCACAGGTGTGGTCTCTGATGGTTAGTCCAACATCAAGGAATGTTTCCCAGCCATGGTCTCTCAGGGTTCATGATGTTCAGTTTACTCATTCCATACCAGTCGCTGATTGTTCCGTACATTTATCTAGATTTGAGACGAGTTCATATTTCAATTCTTCATGAAAAGAGCTTTCGTTCAAGTACCAACATGACTATAGTCTTAAGTCAGTGGTTCTGGCACTGCCTGGCAAGTCATGCTGCAGCTGCCCTTGTGGCAGCTGCAGCATGACTTGCCAGACAGTGCCAGACAGTGCCATAACAGTGCCATAACCACAGTGCCATAACCACTGACCAAGGCCTGTGACTATAGTATGGAATGAGTTAAATTGATAATTTGCAGAAAATGAAAGTATGAATCATGATTATGAAAAATTCCCCTTGTCTGCCCCACCCTCAATTGATTATAGACACGATGCCAAGTACAACATGTACAAGGACAAAGGTACAGGTCTTATCTGTAACGAGACGACACACAGTACAAAAGAGCCCCAGGACTTGCATTATGGCAAAATACAGATGTTAAGTGCATATATCTGAAGTACTCTTATTTGACTAAAGTAGATGCCCATGGAGTGAGACATGTCTGATGTTTTACATAGCATATACATGTACAATGTTATATATATATATATATATATATATATATATATATATATATATATATATATATATATATATGTATATATACATGTATATATACATGTACATGTATATATACATATGTATATATACATATATATACATGTACAATGTTATATATATATATATATATATATATACATGTAAAATGTTATATACATGTATATACATATATCCTTGGCATTGGACTTCAAATAGAGTTGATTGTTTACACTGATGAGAGCTTGAACTTTATGGTACATCGTGTATTAACTCCTGTCCTTGCCACTCTGGGATGTTTGTGGTCTGGTTGCTTTGCCGTAATTCTTTTGGAAGCAATCTGATAAAATTAATGAGAACCTTGATTGCAATATTAAGATGAAAGTATTTGTTCCATTTATAGCTAGACTGACTAGCTCATATGAGCTAATGTTCGTCTTTTCACTACATTTTTCAACAATAAAGAAGATATTGAATTGTATTGTGAGGCTTACAGAGGACACAACAGTCTAAGGTGGAACTTTTTTGTGTGGTTTTCTGACCTTTAATTTTTTTTCTAAGATCATGACCAAATTTTTCTTCTACAGAGTAAGGGTTAGCTCCCTGACATTGATTGCTTGTTTCAAGCTCAGCGTTTATCGTAGTTCTGCTGCAGGAAACTTGGCATCAATAACGTCTGTGCAAGGACATGCAAAACATGTAAACTGCATGTGTGCCAATATTTGTACTGATTAAATATTTATTACCAGGACTAAGGTACTAATTATCATAAGAGAGGTGATGCTTGGGGACTATAAAGACCGACATTTATTTCAATCACAGATAATTAACCCTTTTTCTCTTAAATTAACCAAAACCAACAAGGGGGGGGGGGGGGAGAGGGTAATTTTGTGTGCTTCAATGCTTTTGACTTATTCAGATGGAAACAAAAACTGCATAGATGAGACAGGTAGGTAGATAGACTATATTTAACAAGGGAATACAACTTGGTAAGCAGTTGCTAATCTCACCCAAAACCCTCATAAAATTCGTAAAAGTAAAAACAGGAGGGTTAGGGTGATATATACCTGTACAAGAATGCATAATGGCGGTGAAAAAATATAAAAACATTATTAAAAGTCTGTCCCTTTCCGGAAATCAATTTAACTTCCAGCTTTCAGGTTCATGACAGTCCATATAAGGGAGGAATTAGGTCTTACTGCATGAGGTGTGTCTTCCGATCTGATTTGAGACTGCTGATGGTTTTACAGGATGAAATATCGGGTAGATAATTTGTGACATGTCATGGTGCCTGAGTACATATTAAGATAACTTGAGGTCAACAACTTTCCTGGGCCTGGGTTGCGCTAGGCATCCAACCCATGCCAAGGAAAGTTGTTGACTTTTTTGAGCGGGGACAGAGCAGTTATCTCTTATCATAGAATAAGGCCAAAGTGTTACGCTTGGGATGAGATTTTGTTTTGAGCAATGTCTCCATGATCAGTCATCTTACACACTGTCTTTGATGTTTGTTTTGTACAGCTCAGTATAAACTGTGATGAAAAGAACCAATGCTTCATCTTAAAGTTCTAAAGAAGCATTGTGTATGTTACTTGCATGTAGTGGATAAGATACTAAGACAAAGTGGTGAACTGTATATAAATGTATTGTGGTTTGACTATGTGCCAAGAAGTGTAGAAATCTCTGTCTTGCTGGTGGTGACAGGCACTAAGATTTTAACTCTCCACCTAAAACGGCAATGTGCTCTTTCTTTAAATTCTGCTTTTTTTACATACGGCGAAATTTTCATTACAGTGCTCCCTATAATGCTGGTGTTGGGATCCCTAGAACAGACCATGTTATAGCAAAAACACCTTATAACAGATCGAGGGACTTTAAACACCTTAATTATACATGTATGTCAGACATTTTTTTTCCTTTTCTGAATTCTTCACTGACCATTTCATACTTGAACTTTTAACAGTAAATTCATAAGGAAAATTGGATATACATTCATGATAGGGTCATTTTCTGGGAGCAAAGTTACTGCCTAATTATATTGTAGAGATTCCAAGGCACACAATCATAAGCTCTTCAACAACATTGTATGGATTCTGTACAGACACCAAAAGGGCAAAGGAATCAGAGTAGAAGCACCAGTCAATTGTCTTTTTTTCTTTGCTTCTTTTTTTTTTTAAATAAATTTTGTTTTCTTATGTTTTTGTGTGTGTTTTTCTCTGTGCATTTTTTCTACTGTTTTTTTCATTTGTTGATTTTTTGGTCATAATGTAAGCACTGTGCTGCTCCTTTATAACATAGTGGAGCCCACAGGGAGGGCCATGTTTAAAAAGAAAACAGTATAGAATGAGGAATTTCTAGCCTAGAAATAATAAGAGGAAAGCGCACTTCGGGGAGAGCCCAGGAACTGTAGTGTTATACCAGAATCCACCTCTTAATGAGGGCCTTTAAGAAGAACAAGGAGCAGATGTTTCTGTAGGCATTAAATTGTTGTGACATTTAACGCCATAGAAGCATATATAAAGGTATTGATTAACCCCTTATTCCCATACTGACTGTACATCTATGGAAGCTTCAGGGTATTCCTCTCTTATTTTTGTCTACTGTCTGCTTATAAACCTCGGGTACCTTTGCATGATGAGAGTGCTTGTGTGGTAAATGATACGTGTACATTTGTACCCTGATGGTGTTCCATTACTGGACTGAAAGGGGTTAACAACGTTTCATCCCTAAACTTATTAACCCTGATTCTTATGCCAGGCAAAACTAATCCACCTATCTTCACAAATAACATGAAACAAAAGTTACAATCACAAACTGAAAAATAACAGTTTACAAAAATTTCAAGTTAAAAAAAAAATTCCTTCACATAAATCAAACGTCATGGCATGTGCATTATACTTAACTGTGGTACATGTATATACCAAAAGTACCTCCTGGTTTGTTTGGATGCCTGTGGGAGCCCTTGTTAGCTAGTAAACATTGCAATTCCTGACGATCTCTAGCCACCCTTCGAGTGCAGTCATATAAACTACTCTCCGGGCAGCGGTTATTTCAGGCATCTAGTGTACAGCAGAAATTGTGTTTGTAAATCTCAGCTTGGCCGAGGACCAAACCATCCCTTTACACTTGGCACCAATCTTATTTGTGTAGAATGTACATGTACACCTTGTGCCATTAAGACCACTTGTTGCAACCATCCAAGATTCAAGTTGCATTTATTTCTGACTTTCTGTTTTTGGGAGAACACAGTCTGTACCTTGGAATATTTCAATTTCCTGCTGGACTTTCTTAGAAATTTCACTTAAGTTGATTTTTACAAGCGTCCCTTTTCATCAAGGGAGAACGTGGGTGTACCTTGCTATTTCAGTTGAAATTTCCTGTTAATCTCATTGAGAAATTTTATTTGAAATTAGGTTTTTAACAAAATTTCCAAGTACATATTAAAATTAAGTGTATCCTAATCTAATGTTCTCCCTTTGAAGTGAAGTTGAAGTTCTGTAATATAATGTTACAAAATTGGATGTACAGTGGAACCTCATTAATACGGACCTCATTAATCCGTATGCCTCATTAATCTGAACACTTCTCCTGGACCAGAATTGTTCATACCAAGTAATAGTGATTCAGTAATCCAGATGCTTCATTCATATGAACAGTTCACTGCATGGGGTACAAAGGTGTTCAGATTAACGAGGTTCCACTGTATTTTTTAAATTGTTGCATATCACGAGGTTCATGTAGAGGGTTCCAAAAACATTTCAGATTGTTTCTTTTGATGAAATGTAACAGAAAATGATCAAAGATGCATGTGCCAATGCGAAACAACCTTGGAGTAAGCCACTCAAGGAGTGCCTACATTATTGTGTACAGTGGCCCCTGTCTTGAGAGACCACTGCAATGAGAGCCCAACTGCCTGGAAAGACGCTTTTTGAGGTACTTTGCATAGTACTTTATATTTTCATAGTATTTTTACCTCGTATGAGAGACCACCTGCGAGAAAAAAATTACAATTTGATGACTAGGGTGGTATTTGAAGACATGTTTCACTGTAGTTCAAAATAATATTCTTTCCCTCCCCCTGTTGGTAACATATGATTTTGGCGCAGTGTGGTACTGGTATGGCCCTAATTTGTATTAACACACTTCCTGACTTGGTCTCATTTCTTGGGGTTGGGTTAGCCCCGAGATAAAGGCTTATGGTAAACCCAGGGAATGAAGCTACAATATGCAAATGAGCAATACATGTACATGTACAGTGGACCTTATGTGCAGGACTTTAATCAATTTACTTGTATCTGTCATCACTCCCGCAGATTTTATGTTCTAGAAATTTAAACATACAGTAAAACCTGTCATTAGTGAAAATCCCTTGGGACGGAGAAAAGTGTTCACTATTTTAAGGGTGTTCACTAATATCAGGTTAAGTTAGCATGAACAAAACAAGAAAGAGACCAAGAAAAGTGTTCACTAATTGCTGGATGCTTACTATTCTCAGTGCTCACTGAACACAGGTTTTACTGTACAATGAACTGATCATTTCATGTGTTGGAATTTATCTTGAATTGCATACAAATAACATCTCTTTGCAAGGTGGGAGCTCTTGAATTCACGAAAAGGCAACACCTGTTTGTGTGTGCCTCAGCAGTAAACACTGATGAAGGAGAGATGTTTTCAATGAAAGAGGCATGTTTTCCGTTTAGACTCTGAAACTTGTCACAAATCGTAGTTCAGATCGTATAAATTGGGAACAAATGAATGTTATGTGGATAAATTTGAGTGCCTTTTACCAAATGGTCACTGATAATGACTGCATTTGCTGGAAATTAAACTAGTTCTTAGGGCAAAGGGTAGGAATTTATCACAGGTAGTCAGCGGGCTTGTCACCAGTCAATCACTAAGTGGCTAAGTCTTGACAGTGGATTAAGGCTATCCACTCAACACTTCTAATTTATATATTGAATTGTGATCTCACTTTTTATACAGTGAAAACTCGTTATAATGATACCATCTGTTGCCTAAAAAAGTGTCAGATTACTGAATATGTCAGATAAATGAATCAAATGAAAAAGAAAATTAACTTTTTCCCATGGAAATTTGTGTCCTTATATTGAATATGTCAGATATCTGAGTGTCGTTATAATGAGGTTTCACTGTAATAAGTTGTAAACAAATGCTTAATGACCTTTAATTGGTAAACTAATTGCTTCCCTACATGTATGTAGGCAAATGGAATGTGTGTATATATATATATATATATATATATATATATATATATATATATATATATAAAATAAATATATATACCTGTTGCCCATGAATGACAACTGCGTCAAGAAAATTCCTTGAGGTGGATTAAAGCATCCAACCAATCCCAGGGAAAGCTCTCACCAGGGGTATATTCACATTTGCTAATTCAGCTAATAAGGAGAGTCATTTTGCCAGTTGGGAGTCTCACAGTCGGTAGCACATCTGGTGTACAATTGGTTTCGCTTCATTTTATATACAGTGGAACCTCATTAATCCGAACACCTTTGTACTCCAGTGAAGCGTCTGGATTACTGAATCACTATTACCTGAAATGGACAATTCTGTTCCAGGAGAAGTGTTCAGATTAATGAGACATATGGAATAATGAGGTCCATATTAATGAGGTTCCACTGTATATGTTTTTCTTCCCAAACCAGCAGCTTGGACAAAATTAACTGCTTTAAAAGTCATTGTTATGCTCTCCAAACACGCTAAGCAAGCTTGACATAAGAGGGCGTCCTCATACCATATTCATTCCAATTGTAGCACATGCCCTAATAGAGGCACACCTCATAATTTTTAATCTTGCGAGTTTTATTAAAAATTCAGTATTTTTCAATATTTAAAAAAAAAAAACTGCTTTTGATGAAAGAAGAGGGTTCATTTTTGTTATTTTATGCTATATGAATTCTATACTTAGTGTGATTGTTTGTGGTATTGTAAATGTAAAACATTTCATTATCACAAAACTCCGCGAAAACCATGTCTGCTCCAGGAAATCTTTGCATTAGCACAGTGTGCTACTATTGGAATGAATATGGTATATGTTTGGAATAAGTATTGTTTATTCCCACAAATGTTGGGGACACCCTTGGTTTTCCACCAGTTTGCCCATATCACAGCAGCTTATTGTCACGCATTTTTTTTTTTTTTGCTACATGCAGGGTCAAAGATTTTGGCTTGAAATGAACATGCATGCTCTCTATTAAACATAGTACATGTATATAAATGAACTAGTTCTTGGTCTTAGTTTGAACTCGTTAAGTGTCAAATTTAAACTGAGTCGACAGCTTTTCTAGACCCAGTGCACACCTAAAAAAGCTGTTGACCTTGGATATTTTCTGTCAAACTAGAGGCATGCTGGTACGTGAATGAAAGTTTTTTTCACAAGGAATATGAATGAGATTCTCATGATAATTCAGACTATAGTTTGACTTTAGTAGGTTGACTGTAGATGTGATTGACACTTAAAGAGTTAGGAGGTCCTGACCAACACAAGAGGAGTTCAGATTTCATGAGTTGAGGGCCCACAGGGTAAGCTGTTAAGGAACATTGATTCAGAATTTTTAAAAATAGGGAACCCTGGACTGTGAATTTCTTAGAACAGGAAAACAGGACACCAGACACAAGTCTCAAGTGTGGTGGTATTTGTAATGCTGTTGATCCTAATTCTGGCAAATTAAGTTACCAATTAATTGAGGAAAAGTGACTTGGCTTAGGTTACATTAGTGGATTTGCCCGATGACTTGGCCATTGCCATTTCTTGGTCCTGTGTTACCAGCCTGGTGCCAATGAAGGATTTGATCTTTCAGAAGGTGTCAAATCAACTTATCTCATTATGTTGTGTCTTGGCAACTTTGCTGCACGTGGCTATATTGTGGAAAAAAAAAAATGCCATCTTTGAAAAATTGAATATATTTTGACCGACAACTAGATCTTCTTAGTATTGTATCCAAGAAGGTTGGGTAATATATGATTAAAATATTGGAGTGGAAACTTGCCCACATTTATGCTTTGTCAACATTAGACAAGTAGAATGTATTGATGTAAGCCTAGTCTGGCCTCAGACTCAGTCACTTTGATTAAGTCTGGTTCAGCAGAGTATCACTAGTAACTTGTTTCAGTGTTAGTGGGTGTGTTTTGGCGTTTCAGGGCGGTTCCCGGTGTTTCACAGCGTGAGACAGCCTTAGCCGGCGTTACAAACGCTAGGAACCGCCGACTAACGCTGGAAAACACCAAAATCCTATTAAACCTTTTGGGGCTCGGCGTTAGCCAGTGTTAGTTGGCGTTTGCCAGTGTTAGTTGGCGTTTGCCAGTGTTAGTTGGCGTTTGCCAGTGTTAGTTGGCGTTTGCCAGTGTTAGTTGGCGTTTGCCAGTGTTTGACGTCCTTTCAATGCCAACAAACACTGTGAAACGCTGACTAATGCCGGCTACCGCTGGCAAACGCTCTGTACTCCTCTCAACTAGCAACTCAATGGGATACAATTGTAACTGGGATGAGAAGGATCCATGGAAATTTGTGTCTTGTGCTTGTACTAACCATTAATATACTTTTATTTTTTATACTCATGGGCAATACAACATAATTATTATTAATATTTTGATGATGATTTATCCATTGAGGTGTATGTGTAGTGAATGACTTTGCTCATGATCACTGATATTTTGGTCACCTCAATCTTGGTTTCAAAGTAAAGACAAACAAACGACCCTGTTTTCAATTTTTATCTAAACACAGCACAGCAATTTTTTATTGTATGTACAGCACAAGTCAGCAATGTATAGCTTTGTGCTGGCATAGATATGAATCTATAAAGCTAGGGCAGTGCTATCCCTTTGCTAAATAGCCAGTGTTTAAAAAAGGTGTCATTTGGCTTAACAAAATTTCAATAGCCTTAGCCAAAAATACTAATTTATTCAACTTTTGATGTGTCCATGGTATTTTGCTTCCTCATCTACATTTCTTGAGTTTCATTTCAAAATGAAAATTTCGTTTTGGCTAACATAACCAGTGTTTGGCTGAAGAGGTTTATGTCACCTTAGCCAAATTGGCCACACTTGTAAAGTGCCCAGTGCAGGCCCTGCAAAGGAAAGCCAAGCCAAGAAAGGCCGATGACTCAGTGATACTTCTGGCTAAAAGAGTGAAGTGACAACCGTTAGTGGTAGGAGACTCTCTTTGATTGTATGCGCTGTATGCACATTAATGTCTCGCCACATAGCACCGGTTTGATGCTGGGCCATAGCACCGGTTTGATGCTGGGCCATAGCACCAGTTTGATGCTGGGCCATCACGGGGGATGTGCGGGTGACATCACTGTCACAGACAGGGCCATATATTCATTGTTAAAAAAATTAACGTTTTTTGAAAATTCAAGTTCACAAATGCCAATCTGGTATTCATCTAGATTCATCTAGGATTTCCTGAGCCATACAAAAGAAAACTTTCCATCTGCCTTTAATAAATATCCTATATTTCCATAATATTAGTAATATCCCGCCTGTCCCCACAGTTACCGACCCGTATCTTGCCAAGCGAGACCAGGCAATCAGGTGTGCAGGTGTGGTGGGAAATTGATATGCATATCTCTTATTGTACCATACCTTAACACAGGCAGCCCTGGCTTGCAGTCAGTGGCTGTGGTATAACTGGTAAACGCTGGATGTGGAAGCTACGTCTATTGGGCCCCTTGTACAATTTAACTGATTCAGCACTGATTCAATTCAATTCATTTATTTGACCACTATAGTACAGTATAGTATAATTCATAATATGTATATTGTATCAATAGGAATTGACAATCAGTCGAACTATCTGTTTCTTTAAAAACATGGATTTGGTCAGGAGACTGAGGGGTGGAGGCCTTCACTGTTGAATGCTTGTTGCATTGGTTTAACTCATTCCATACCAGTCCCTGATTTTTACATATATTTATCTAGATTTAAGATGACAATTGAACATTTAAATTTTTCATGAAAAGAACTTTCATTCAGGTACCAGCATACCTATAGTCTTAAGTCGGTGGTTCTGGCACTGCCTGGCAAGTCATGCAGCAGCTGCTGCAAGGGCAGCTGCAGTATGACTTGCCAGGCAGTGCCAGAACCACTGACCAATGCCTGTGACCATAGTATGGAATGAGTTAAACATATTTTATTTTCCAAAATTACATGTTTTGTGGTTCCATCAGCAAATAGAAGCCATTGGGAAAAGGGCAAAGTCCTATATAAAAATCCATTTTGCAGGAAGGAGTGACTGGATTGCTTTCTTCATTGCTAGCATGTCATGCTCCAGCCACCTTGATAGCAGCATGAGCACGAATTCCCTGGCGTTGTAAAATCTTTCTCTTTCTCTCTTTGACAATAAGTACCTGAATCGATGCTATTTTTTTTCAAATGAATTCAAATGCACAAATGTGTTCAGTTTTGACTAAATTACAGCCCTGAACCTGTTGCAATAACACTTTGCCAGTTAAACCCATTTATGTACAGCCAGATTTAACTGTCGAAGATTGAATTAGGCCCCCACGATCAATCACTTTGCAGATTAGCAAGTCAGACTGTATGGCTAATACGGCAGATAATTCTAGCTGGAGCAACATTTTGATTGAGTCTGCTCAAGGCATGAGCAGTCTGTATCGGCAAATAGAAGTGATGCCTGGTCAAGCAGCAGAAGTCTGTATTCCGCTCTGTGGAATACGGTTGTCATTGGATGTCAGGCTAGACAACCATAGCGATATTTTCCTGTCTAGCTGGTCATGAATATCGAACGTTTATGGAGTGAAGGGTATGATAACAGCACCAGAGATTATGGTCTTGTCATTACCATTCTCACCTGCTGAATTAATTTCATCTCTTTGGTGATCTGCATAAGCTTATCAAATTTTAAAAAATATATTTTAAAAAAATGAAGCACTTTACAGGTTTTTAAAGTCCAATTCAGCATCATGAAATGACCCTTACCTACAAGTCCTGGTTCCATTGTAGCGGGGTGGGGTGGGGGTGGTAAAGGGGCTTTCCGTATTGGCATACTGGCATTTTTATTTTAATATTGTACTTGCATACTACAACCCTCTTTATTTTCTCTCACTTTGCACTAACCATTCTTGCTGATTTTTTTTTGTTTTTTTTTGTTTTTTGATTTTCCATACCTCATACTGGGGCAAAATTATGGCAGTATACCAGCTCAGTGGGACTCCAATCCCCACCCCACTCCCACCCCTACCCCTTCATTGTGGACCTCTAACAGCTGATGATGCTGAAGGCCTGTCACTATCTTGGTATCAATTGGCTGTAGGTTTGCCTGCAAGGCAGACTCTGTTTTTCATGGATTGCTGTTCATGGAGCATCCTTTTGCAGACAAAGTCTACATATGCACAAATAAAAAATGGTTTTAAAGAAAGAAGCTTTGAATTATTTTTCCATTCCTCAGAGATGGCATAAATAGTCATCCTGATTTCCAAACAGTACCACCTTTTTATTCTGTGAGAAACTCTAGCATCTTTAGTAAAAATATAGTTTTGAAACTTCTCGCAATAAAATTGTTGCTAGCCATCTCACCTGATGAAAACTCATGACAAAGGAAAAGTACAGGTAGAGTTTGTGAGATCATCAAAATGAAAGGCCTGAAACAGAAACTACAGGAAGCCACATGCTGCCGAAAGCTGTCAATATACTGATGCTGTGATTGGTAGATTCATTTTGTATCTAGTGCCCAAGGCCCAAGCTCATGCAGGACTGAGGGATTGCTGGTGCTGTGATTGGTGGGTTCACTTTGTATTTTTAGTGCCCAAGGCTTCAGCTTATCCTGGGCTCAAGGGTTGCTGATGTGGTGATTGGTAGATTCATTTTGTATTTAGGAGCTAAGGCCTAAGGTTATCTGGAGGTTAAGGGTTGCTAATACATGCACTGTGATTGGTGGGTTCACTCGGTAGTGAGTGCCCAAGGCCTAAACTGATTCTGAGTTGAGGGGTTAGTGATGCTGTGATTGATGAATGTACAATCATGTATCTGCTTGTTGCAACATTCTTACAGATCATATTACATAAGCATATGCATGTATGAAGCACTGATTTATTGAAGATTTATGATAATATCTGTTGATTCCCCCTGGATGTCAACAGATCCACCAACACTTCTGCAAAATGTATCGAAAGGCAAAACCCTAGTTCTTCCCCCATTCATCATTACATGATCCACATGTATATGTGTCCTAGGTAAAAATATGGAAAGTTGAATTGGCAGCAGATAATTTAGATAATGGAAAATGTAGTCTCAACAGCTTGGATACAAGTGCAGAGCTAGAAAAAATTTGAATTACACTCTTGTCAGCTGGTATATTATGGTGTGGCTGCCCATATGTAGCTGTAGTGTCAAGAGAAACACTGGGCTGCCCTTGAGTCCAAGAGCCAGCCTTGAGGGTCTGGCCTTAATTATGGGATCATAAAGATGTTGATGTAACATAAAACGGGATGTGATTGGCTGGCACAGATGGTGGTGATAGAGAGTGTTTAACTCCTTCTGTCTTTAAATGTCGATGAATAAACAAGTGTATATGGTGTGGGTTAGTAATACTCTCGACCAGATCAACACTGAGGAAAGCTGTGGACCTGAGTCATGTTATTCTGATAGTTTTCAATGTAACTTTTTTCCCATTTAAATTATGTTTCATTTATGGTAAAGTTAAAGAAAAAATATCAGAGAAGATGACATTGAACACACAGAAATTTTGAGAGGTTTATGATGGCAAGGGGTTAATACATACAGATGGCCAGGCCCCAGTTACTCAAGAAATCTGGGTATAACCCACAACTGGTGATTTATAGACAGGTAAAGCAATAAACACTGGCTTATGGTGTGTATATCCAGTGTTTTCATAGGTAGGATACAGTTTTACTTGGCACTGATCACCCCTATACAAGTGGAGGTATATTTCATGTCAAACACACAAACCTCCTGATATAGTTATATGGTCCTGTCTGGGTCAAAAACCCTGACATGTTTATGAAACATGTGTTTAAGTTTACTCAGAAATGTGAGGATTTACGGGAATTGGAAGGAAAGAAAAAAACCCAGAAAATTGCATACAACTACACACCAAAGGATAATAAGTTCTTTTTCACTCTTATGTATGCTTTTTTATTAAAAGTTTACCTCTAGGAGTTTGGCTGGTTTCCCCTTGGAATACTCTCCAACCTCTGAGGACGAAAAAACAAAGTTTCAAAAACACTCGGGTTAGTAATGAATTGACACAGACTTAGCTGTAACACATGGTACATGTACTTCTCGTTTTCCTTTACCCTTGGAATAGTATGGGCCAAATGCCGAGATGCCGTTTTCTAAATTGTAGTGGTCATTTTACATACCAGTAGTCGGTAAATGTAGTGAAGGCAGATATATTAAAGCAGACAGCAAATGGAAGCAGTACCAACAGGTCATGGTTGTGCGTGGTACACACAGTCAACTTACTCAATTGCTCCCTGTGTTTCTGCTTGCAACTGTGGCCAATTGCTACAAAATTTAAGTGGTTGATGAAATTTAGTTTACAGTGAAACCTGGCTTAAGAGGCCACCTGGTGACCAAATTATGGTCTCTCAAGCCAGGTAATCTTTCATAGGAGGTATCAATAATATGAAATATACTTTGCAAAGTATCCTGAAAAGGTGTTTTTTTTAACGACTGGTGCTCTCTTTTATTGGAGTGGTCTCAAGATCACTGTATAACTAGCTGGTGGCCATGGTAATGACGTAAAGGCAACTTTGCTACAATGTTGTTGAATTCTGGGCTACAATGTACTAACATTTTCAGAAGGAACCAAGGTTTTGTTTCTGTCTGTTACCTGGCCAGGGACTAACACTGAAACATAGATCTCTTTAAATCAAATACCTTGCTGGAAACTTATGTTATCTGTTTGTATACAGTGGTCCCCCCTCTTGTAACCTCCCCCCCTTCTGAGGAGAGGCCACCACCTCTGCAGAGGCCACTTCTCCATGCATCAAGCATGGTATTTAATTTATTTCCCCTCCTGAAGAGAGGCCACCCCTCTAATAAGGCCACATTTTTGGTGCACTTTGGGTGGTTTATGAGAGTATGACCTCTGTACTGTATACATATATAGAGTGACATTACATGAGTTTGTATGTAATCCCTGGATTCATGACAAGTCCAATCTACATGTGTATCACCTTATGTACAGTGTCACAGTAAACAGGTGAAATTTTAAAAAAGGTGAATTGACACTTGGCAGATAACTTTATAACTCAAATTTCCAACCAAATATGAGAGACTGTGACTTGCCTGCATAAGATGATGAATTTTGGGTGGTCTTTGTTACCCTGCCACTCACAGCTATTTCAATATTTTTCAATTTATTTATTAAATAATTCAGCTCTGGCATAGTCAGATACTCGCAGGTTAAGTTGATGCTCAGCTCAGTTTTTACGTTGCTACATGTATTGCCAAAGATCTTTGCATGGAACCTACAGAGATGTAAAATTCAATTCTTACCAAGTTCCACTGTTCTACGACTTCATGCTAGCTCCTGATGAGACATGACTGCGGGTAGAATTAGATTATCAACGCAGGGTCTTTTTTCCTTGTAAACAAGTGCTTACCTGACAGATTTTCCAATCTGTTTGAACACAAAGTATAATATGGAATACTAAATTTTGGAAATATGTTTTTGATGGTTAGCGTACAATAGGCAATGAAGACCTTGTTCACTGGGTACCGTGACTGACATGTTCTCCATCAAATCGATGTGTGTTTGCTTGCCTTGAGTCGCTGAAAAGGTCATAAAAAACTAGTTGCCTGCTAGTTAGGATGAGTGATATATCTGAATTGGTATAATGATTCACATGCAGATTCCTTATAAAAGGACCCTCCTTTCAACTGGCATGCATGTACACTGTAAGGTTACTGAGAAATAAATGTGACTTTTTTTTTAAAGACGACCAGTAATGGTGTGAAGTATGCAGTTTTCAAATTTAACAGAGTGGTCTCTGTCTTGAGAGACCATTCAGCTGAGAGACCACTCAGCTGGGACACCTGTCCTTCCAAGGTCCTCTGTTTAATAGTTTTTTTTCATCTCTACGCCTTTAATAAAACTTGGCCACTTGTCTTGAGGGACCACAGTTTCTTTGTCTCAAGGGATAGTCTTTAAATTCATTCCATACCAGTTCCTGTATATTTACTTAAATTTAAGACGACAGTTGCATATTTAAATTTTTCATGAAAAGAGCTTTCATTCAAGTACCAACATGCCTATAGTCTTAAGTCAGTGGTTCTGGCACTGCCTGGCAAGTCATGCTGCAGCTGGTGCAAGCATGACTTGCCAGACAGTGTCAGAACCAATGACCAAGGCCTGTCACCATAGTATGGAATGAGTAAAGAGACATTTGTTACACATATGCATGTAATGTGCTGTCATATATCAGGTGATCTCATGCCATCTTGGAAGCGTGTTTTTCTAGGGTTCCCCTCTTATAAGACTCCCTCCCCCACTACAGCCTAAAACTAGCCTTTTTAGAGGGGTCGCCTCTCTACAGGGGGCAGTGTAATTGGAATAACACACTTTAATATAGAAAAATGTTATTACATGGTGGTTTTTAGGGCCAGAATTTCTCAAAATTTTGCGAGAATCTATTTGGATTTTTGTCAATTAGTTTTCTTTTTAAACTAAGACAAGTTTAGGAGAATCTTTACGAGAATGGATTCACGGATTCTCGCCAAAATTCTGGCCCTGGTTTTTCAAGAGGGGCCTTGCAAGAGTTGGCTGCACCACTGTGTAGGGGGCATCTTAGTTGGTCTTCCTGGCAGCTAGCTATGTAAAACTGTATTTAGCATTGACAATTCCATTAGGTATGCTATGTAAATGATACATCAGCTCTTGTATCAGATAAAATCTCCACTCAGGCTCTATCTCCAAGGGTTCTCCAAATATGTTAAATGCCACTTGGTTAATGGTAACCAGATAGAGTATTCCGCTGCAAACTGTCATAGTTGCAGAACCAACAAGCAATGGCAAATACATGTAACAGATTATCTAAAGGATGGTTCAATGTTTTTATCATTTTGAGGAGATTTAATACTGTTTACTCTTATTTCATTAACCCCTTTCCTTCCCTAGAGAGACTGCTTTCTGACATTTGAAAAAGATGACTTTCTAGTTCAATTGACACTAGGAGAACAGAAATTGCAGTAAACCCTTTCCATCTTTGGTTTCTATTTGAAGAATTTATGCATCAGCAAGATATTATTGGGCTAAGGATGCAAGTATTTCCAGCCTTCTGGTTAATATCCTTTGGTAATTACAATGTTTGTGCCTGATTACTTAATCATCTTTTCAATGTGATATTAAAAGAGTACATCACCATTAACCCTCTCTCTGCTAGTGTACAGTATGCATGCTTGTAAAAATGATAAAAATAATGAAGCCTCCCCAGCCTATAATTAAGAGTTCCCTGTTTTGATAGGCACCTCCCTTCCATGCATCTTCACAGGGCTTCCACTGGAGAGTAAGAAGAGTCACCCTTTAAGTCCTGAGGATACTGCTCTGTATCCTTGAAAATCTAATGTACATTAACCGATATTCCAACATACACATGTACACCCCTGTATAGTTTGTATTCTACTGTCAAATGTGTCTGAAAGTCTCCATCGTTGTACTTTTTTCAGAAGACTGGTACTGAATCACCCTTGAATATTTTTTAACCTGCAAAAGAAAAAATTACTGGTCAAATCCCTGCTATTTTTTAATTTATCTGTATCATACCTTACAACATCAAACTTGGTGTACAATCTCTCATGTCTTCAACAGTCTCAGTTTTCAATTTAACCCTTTATGGTGGGTTACATGTACATATTAGCAACACTCCACTGGCCCAGAGCATTATGTCAATCTTCTGACCAAGTTTAGGTTTGACATACATGTATTAACTCTTTCAGTGCCAATCATGACTTAAGTTGATATACTTAAGTCAAACTGGTCTGAATTATCACAAGGAACCCAGATCCGTATTCCTCGTAAAGACCTTTCATTCAAGTACCAGTATATATACCCATAGTTCCAGAGAGAATAGCCCAGGTAAACAACTTTTCTCAGCAAGCATTGGCTGCAATGCACCCAATGTGTGCTAAGAAAAGCTGTTGACTCAGTCTGAAATTTGGCACTGAACGAGTTAATTGTATACAACAATACATACATGGATTGTACAACAATTATAAACAAATGAACTCTGTCTGTCAATCCAAGTGGTTGACATATACATGTAGTATACATGGTCTTAACCCCTTTCCTTCCCTTTCCTGTCTGTCAATCCAAGTAGTTGACATATACATGTAGTATACATGGTCTTTTTCCAAAGGCCAATACCAAGACTTCTAGAGACACAACACAAAAAGGCAACCAAACAAGCTATATGTAGCTTTTAAATCCTTGTAAAGATAATCACTGTAATATTGTACTCAGAAACACCCACATGTACATAGTCCGACTCCTCTTTTGAAAAAGATGGGCCTGATATTGGGCAAATTCCCAGTTGTAGCATTTCAGACATTTGCCTGCCTCACATGTGTCTTTCATTCATAAAATCTCGTCATCGTGGTCAATCTGTATAGGAGATGACTTGCTGTGGCAGCAGGCAAGTAATCCTGTATGGCAGGAGACATGGTTTGCCTTCCATAGCCGTCAAAATTCATGTCCTGAGTGATGACTCCTCAGGCATATTGCAAAATGATCCTGGGGTGCAAACAGCTAGGAACTAATAATTATGACTGTATGGTTCATTACATAGAGGGGGCCGCACCGTGTTGTAGCCTAATGGTCAATACCTAAGGTGTGTATCAGTCTGGGCGGGGGTCCTCATTGCTGACTTAACCCATCCAACCTTGATTTAATTCTTTCAGTGCCAAATTTTAGACTGAGTTAACAGTTTTTCTCTGGGTGCAATGCGCCCAATGCGCCCTGAAAAAAGTTGTAGACCTGGGATATTCTCTCTGGAGCTATAGGTATACTGGTACTTGAATGAAAGGTCTTTTTATGAGGATACAAATCTGGGATCCTAATGATAAATCAGACTAGTTTGACTTAAGTAGATCAACTTTAGACATGATTGGAACTGAAAGAGTTAAGACTTAAACTACAGCTAAAGTGCCAAACCTAAATCAAGGAAAGCTGTTGACTTGAACCATGCTATTCAGGCCAGGGTCATTAATGAGCAGATTGCACATTACTCATAGTCCCTGTTGCACATTCATGTAAAATTTAATGACAATAATAATTACAGTGAAAACTCTTTATAATTACACCATCTGTTCCCTGAGAAATGTGTCAGATAACTGAATATGTCAGATAAATGAATCAAATAACAAAGAACTTTTCCCATGAAAATTTGTGTCTTTGTATTGAATATGTCAGAGTCACAGTTGTCATAATGAGCTTTCACTGTATTATTATTATTATTATTATTATTATTATTATTATTATTATTATTATTATTATTATTAATAATAATAATAGTAGTAATAATAATAATAATAATAATAATAATAATAATAATAATAATAATAAGTTGAAGATGATATTGAAGCATGAGCCAGTGTTGGACGGGTTGAGGAGGAGGGTCGTCATGTAATGCTCCATCTTTAAAACACACCATAGATCAATAAGAACAGATCTGGTCTAATTTGCTGAATGGATGTGTTGCCTTGGAGGAAAGCAGCAACAATTACTTTCATCATGTCCATGGTAAAAATTCCATCGTTTTAATCCCCTGTGGTGCCGTCATGCCATAAATTCAAGGCATAAATTGCTGTGCAGTATGTGGTACGTACTCTGAAGGTCACCTCGGATGAGAAACTGCGTATCTTTTTAACTCATTCCATACCATGGTCATAGGCCTTGGTCAGTGGTTCTGGCACTGCCTGGCAAGTCATGCTGCTGCTGCCCTTGCGGCATCCGCAGCATGACTTGCCAGGCAGTGCCAGAACCACTGATTTAATATGATAGGCATGTTGGTACTTGAACGAAAGCTCTTTCAATGAAGAATTTAAATGTGCAATTATCGTCTTAAATCTAGGTAAATATACATTAAAATTAGGGACTGGTATGGAATGAGTTAAGACCTCTCTATAACACTATAATATATTTCCCTAATTTGTCTTTATTTTAAGACCATCTGCAATACTTGACCACTTTTTGCCAGCAGTAGTGGCTGTCTTGAGGACCCAGGACTATTGTACTTTATTGTAAGCCTGGAGTTGAATGGTTAAAGTAATTTTCTGTTAATGGTAACATATATACATATAAACTTGTTTAACCTTGTGGATCTCATTATCATAATTAACAAGTAAATTCAGCAAACATGATTATAGGTGATCAAAAAAGCGTATGCATCTACACACTACACATATAAATTAAAAACTATACCCAATACAATATGCTGAAGTGAGGGGCTTAGATTTTTGTTGAGATCATTTTGCCCTAGCCCTTGGCCCAGGCACATAAGGCAGATAATATGAGTGGTACACGCATGTTGACTTGTCCCGTCATTCCAATTTCCACCTGATATAATAGGCCCTAAGCCCGACATGTTGTTTGTAAACAGAATTCTTCCGAAAGCAATCCTGGAATTTTATTGGCATAAAATCTGAGATTTGTTGAAAGAAAAAGCTCATCCTCAAGTCTGATGACTTTGTAAAGCAAGTCTACTTACATCTGAAACATCATTTCCAGTTCAGAGCAGACACAAACCAATCAGTGCATAACACATGATGACACAGCATATTGCTGCATATTTCGGTGGTGTTAATTTTTTTCCCTTTCCTCTGATTGTTTGGGGAGAATAGATTGACTATCTTATGACCATTAAACCAAGCCTTTTGGAATACTATAAATTGCTTTAATTTTGGTGTAGTCTTATTTTCACTAATTTCGCTGATGGCACAAAACCATGAAAATAAAAACACAATGAAATGGTATTTTTACATTGTTTGAATGGGAATTATGTCTAAAACAGTGAAATTAAAACTACAGTGAAATGTCAAAAATACAAAATAACGTGAAAATTTATACACGCGAAAATGAAGTAATTTACAGTATTCAAATGTAAAACCAGCAAAATGTGACAACCAGATTAGAGTCCAGTGCTCCTGACTGGTCACACTTCTGGGACTGATGTCTTCTACTGAAGACTTGCAGTGAAGTCCCCTGTGGACCAACTCCATTTGAATTAAAGCTAACTGCACATGCTTAATCATAATCTTGGGGACAAGTCAACTGCAGGATTTACACATTCGCGGTATGGGAACAGGTTTAACGCTTCTTGTGTAAATTGTGGGAAACTGTGGATCTATTGCTGCAAAATAATGGATTGCAGAGTAATAACTGCTGCTCATCTGTGCAGGGATTGAGTTCAAACAGGTGTTGACAGAGTGCACTGAACTGTTTACTGAACTGCAGATTCTCCATGAAGCTTCGGAAACCTCTAGGATGCTAAATCCCACGGTGTGATGATCTCTGTGTTGCAGAGATCAGCAGGCAGCAACGCCACAAATTCATGGGGGCACACTACCATGTTGGTCCATCATCGGCAAAAAGGTAGAACTGTCGGTAGCTTTTAATTCCATCTTTCTATGGGGATAGGAATGGTATATAGCTTTACTTGATGATATTTCTCATTAATGATCAAATTTCATGTGGTATCTTACTGCCACTTTGACCAATAGGCACTCAGAACATTGAAAACAGTTTGTATTTCTTTTAGTGTTGTGTAGGCCTACATATAGTGCCAATATACCAAAATTTAATGAGAGAGTTGTAATTTCACGCAAATATTAAGGTATGATTTACTTATTTACAACAGAAGAAGGATTGAAGTATGATACATGTATGTACATGTACCTGTGTGTACAGAAAATGGCCATGCAGCTTAAAACCAAAGTGGCCAGGAATTATGAACCTGACACAAATAGCACATGTGTGTTGTAGATGGCGCCACCATTTACTTAGTCTGGTGTCAGCTCACTCCTTACAAGCAGAGCCAGCAGCAGGTAATCAAATCCAGCTTCACTGATTGATTGCTGGATATTCACAAGTCAGATGTAATTTAGCTTATTAGGAAGTAGTGACACATGTATTTATCAGTAGCAGCCTGATGCCCTGAAGATCTCTAGAGGACCACTAGGTGGATACACAGGATGAAGGAGTTTACATGACTTCCCATGAACTTTGTAAACAGAAGAGAAAAATAATAATGACAATAAATAATGAACACCTCTGAGAAATATATATACATGTAGTTATCCTCTTGACAACGTCTTGCATGTGGTAATATCTGGTATAGAAATAGGAAGGTATTTTCCGTGGAATCTGGTATGGGTTTACAGGATAAACTGCCTCCACTATCTCTTTTATACATTATTTTTACTGAGAGCAATGTTGATTACCTGTGTGTTTATACAGAAGAGGAAACACTAGAATGATGTTTGGTCTAGAAACACTCAGATGAATAAGTGTTCGTATCATATCACATATTTATGAGTACCTGATGATATGATGTGCAAAGTGTTCGTCTGAATCCTCTCTTGCCAAATCTCTCAGTGTCCACCTGTAAATTGTTGTCTGTTGTAGTGGCGCCACCTGGTGATAGCATTTTTTAGCTATTGTTTCCACTTACTATTGCTTATTGTTGTTCTGTGTTCAGTCACATTGTTTCTGTGCACGATCAAGAATTTGATTTGATTTCTTTGTTCTTTGTACCAGGGTTACTGGCTCATTGTGCGGGATAATAATGGTCACCTGTGATACCCTGGATAGAACAACGGTGTGAACAGAAAATGAAAAATGATACACATATTACTCAGTGAAAAACACATGACAGTAGCTATAGCCTTATTTGACAGTCCTTGGTTGCATTTTGTATACAGTCGTCCCTGTGTTGAGAGACCACTCTAATGAGAGACCACCTGCCTAATGGAAGACAACCTTTTCAACACACTTTGCTTGGTACTTTTCTTGTTATTTATACCTCCTGTGAGAGACCACCTGTCTTGAGAGACCACAATTTGGCCATCCCTAGAGGTGGTCTTTTAAGACAGGTTTCAGTGTATTGGTAAACTGACAGGTGACTCTGAAGCTTAAGGTGACAAGAGTCATGTCGACTCTGCATAGTGAATATTGTGACGACTACTTCAGCTGCTCTGTGCATAGTTACCATGCTGTTCATGCAGCCATCTTCCATGTAGCTGGTATGTGATGTGTACTAGTATATACATGTACCCATTATGTCCATATTGCCATGTGATCATGTTCATACCTGAAGAAGTGCCGCTGACTTGTTCAATGCAGTTTCATGTACTTCTGATGTCTGTAAATCGAAATACTTAAAGATGCTTCCCAGCAATTTTCACTCACTTAACACACCACATTGCATACATGCCATGCCCAATGCATACCCATAGATTACATGAACTTTTGGACCCTTCTGCAAGCATTTGGACCCCCTGGCCCCCATAGGTTAAGGATGAGATTTATACATATAATACTGGTAAACATTTATGACAACCTGGGTGGTTATGTCCCTTGTACGGGGATTGGATAAACAGGAAGTTGAAGAGTGCAAATAGTCTACCGGCAAAAGCCCCACCGTGAGTATAATCTAGGGGTGAATCTCAAACTTTTATTCCCCCCAGCAACCTTTTTCATGTTTTTAGTTTCTTGATGAAGTGGAAACTTTTGATTTGGTGAGCCTCTTTTTTTTGCATATTTTTCAATCTCAAAATTTATTTTTTCTGCCTTTTTATATTTTCTGAAAGTTATTTTTAAGCTAGAACCTTATGTTTTTTTCATTTTCTGTATTTTACTATGTTTGTAAGTTAGAAAATTATGATTTTCTACCTCTTTTCTATGTTTGTTTTTCTTGAGAAGAAATGGATATCTACCTTCTTTTCACTGATAAATATATACATCCATTAAGTGAATATATTACATGTATGGCTGACAACTCTACATCAAAAATAATGGCTCGGATAAGTATCATCATGCAAGTTTTTCCCATTAAACAAAAGAAAAGAAAAGAAAAAGAAAAACATAGGGGCTCAGATAAGTCTCCATTATTTAACCCTTAGGGACCTAATGCTAAATTGTCATGCAACTTTTTCCCGTTAAAAAAAAATGACAGCCAATGGTGAGCAGCTCTGCTTGGTTACAGTGAAGAAAAAACAAAACAAAAAAATGCTGTGCAGTGCAGACATATGATGAACTGTAATTGGGGATGGGGATTAGGATGTTGGAGGGATTTTTATTTTTGTACATGTATAAACTTACTGATTGAAGTCTGTTTTGATAACAATACCTATAGTCAACAGGCATCACAGATCAAGCTTCTAAGTTGTGAAAAGCATACTAGCAATGAAAATTATTTTTGCAATTGTTTGTATATTTAAGTTTGGCAGACCCCATTTGCACCCCTCCATAATTGACAGTGACTTATTGGATTGGCACACCTGGACCAGATCAAAGTATAAGGTGGGTTGCCAGTACAGAAATGTATGGCTTCCTCAGCTGGTAATTTGCCACAAAGCTACTCTAAGCCAGTGTTAACCCATTTTGTACATGTGAACGATATCTCTGTGTGTCTTACTGCAATTACTCTGGCAATTACATGTCTAAATACCCCATAAAAAGGGGCTTTCATTCAAGCACTGGTATAAATGGGATTGAGTCACAGATGATGGTGTCTGCCTTGCCTGCATGACAAGCCATGCACCAGCTGCCGCCAGGGAAGGTACACATGCAGCATGACTTGTTAAGCAAAGCAAAAATCATTAATGCTGGCCTATCCTAGTATAGTGTCCAATATGTTAACCATTTTGTCTTGTAAACTCAGATGTGTTAACCCCTCGACCTTATTAATTCCAGTGTGTTAACTTTATCTGGCAAAATCTGTTACTTTAACCTGTTTATCTCTGAATATCTGACATATTAATCATTTAATCTTGTTAACTCCAAGTGTTAACCCTTTAATCTCATAAACTGTAATGTAATTACCCTTTTATCTTGTAAACTCAAGTGCTAACCCTTTTTCAGTGTAAACTGTGATGTGGCAGCCCTTTTATCTTGTACATGTAAACCCCAATGTGTTAACTTTTTTATCTTATAAACTCCAATGTTTTAACCCTTTTATCTTTTAAACTGTAGTGTGTTGACCTTAGTATTCTGTAAACTTCAATGTGTTGTTAATCCTCTTATCTTGTCAATTCTAACATATTAAGCTGTTTATCTTGTAAACTCTGATATGTTAACCCTTTTATTTTCAAAACACCAATGTGTTCAGCTATTTATCTTGTAAACATCAATACGTTAACCCTTTTATCTTGTAAATTCAAATTAAACTTTGTATCATGTAAACTCGAATTAAACATTGTATCATGTAAACTTTTGTGTGTTGGCCCTTTATCTTGTAAAGTCTGATGAGTTAACCCTTTTCTGTCGTACACTCAACCAAGTTTTTCTGAAATGTTAAATTTTTTTATGTATGAAAGGCAGACAGATCAAGAAATATCAGTTTTACATGTCTTGTATTCCTTTCATCATGAAGCAGCTGATGTTTCAAAAATAATGTATGTGTATATATGTTAGGTTGTTTTGCAGAGTTGTATAAACAGCCAAATGTTTGATATGAGAAACTTTGAAAATATACGATGTAGCAAAGGTCATGACCCCACGCTGCATGGACCAATTATTTGCCAGCTGCTCAGCCTGAGAAGTTGTGAGACACGGGCCTGGGGTTGACTTGTCTTTGACACTGTTTTCATGTTATCAGGATACAGAGCAATTTATTGTCTGTTTGTTGGTGGCCAATGTTGCTGTAATATAACAAATATATACATGTATCCCCTAAGAAATAGACATAAAATCATAACAGCTGCTCATATTTGGCCGATGTACGTCTCAGGGTGGATTGATGTATACGTGTTGTTTTTTTGACAGATTCCTCCATGTGTACTTTTTCTTCATCTTATTGTTGATGATTTCCTTTGGTTTGTGTGCAATATATGTGTATCTTGAAGAATTTGGCACATGTAGAATTACATGTATGTACATATATCTTGGTATGACCTTGGTTGGGAAAGAATTGGGTGACCTTGACCTAGTTCTGAAGATCACAGGACCATACTTGTGAATTTTATTCCTGTGCCATAACTTTTCAAGAATTCAAGGATACATGTACATTATGTGGTAGGGCTATATCTCTTGGTCAGACCATCATTTTGATTGCATTTCAATGACCTTTACCTGATACCTAAGGTCTCTTAAACAGATCAAATGGTTAATACTAGCCAGATTACATCAATACATATATTTAAAAGACTCCTCTGCAAAAACCTACAAAATGGCATTTTCTTAATTGGCCTTTGTGTCCCACTGAAACATGAGGGTGGAAAGCTATTGACTTGTTCCATTATACTCTCTGGAGCCACAGACATGCTGGTACTTCAAGGAAAAGTCTTTTCACAAGCAATATGAATCTAGCATCCTTATTATAATTGAAAGCATGCCGTCTTAAGTAGTTCGACTTTAGTCGCAGTTAACATGGGCTCTGAAGAGTTACACAGATTCAACAGCTTTCCTTGGCATGGGTTGGGTGTTGTCCGTATTGAAGACAGTCAAGAGTGTTTCAGGGGACATGCTATTCTGACAGGACTCATCTACAGTTCTCACTCAAATCCTTTTTACGTAACCTGTAAAGTGCTAATCACGGCTATGGTTGTTTTCTCATTACCATTAAACATATAATGGTTAAAAGATTCAAATTCCTCTTGAAGATACCTTTCATTAAAATACCAGCAAGCCTAACTTAAAACAAAAAAAGTCTTAGTCAACAGTACTCCTCCGGACACTTTGCGTGCATTGTGTAAAGTGTCCTGAGCAAAGCTGTTGACAATGCGTGCAAAGTGTCAGGAGGAAAGCTGTTGACTCAGTCTTAAGTCAGGGCTTTAAGCATGTTAAGGGTTAATACCAAACAGATAATGAAGAAAAGTTTGAAGCAGAGAGCAAATCACAGCAGCCCCTCTTCTGAGAGACCCCTCCATTGAAAGACCACCTGCCTTTTAAGTCCTTAGTCTATTATTTCCGCAGATAAAAGACCATCTGCTTTATGAGACCACCTGCTGTATGTGACCACCTTTAGACTTGCCCTGGAGGTGGTCTCTCAAAGAGGGACTATCTTGCCTCCAGCTGGTTGTGGCCAGTTTAAGGAGGACAGGATTAAACGGTTGAATGCCCAATGAAATGGTGGGATTCATACCAACAGTCCCTCCCATGTCCAGGGCCAGAATTTCGCAACATTTTGCTTGAATCTATTTGAATTTTTGTCAATTAGTTCTCTTTTTAAAGAAAGACAAGTTTCGGAGAATCTTTACGAGAATGGATTCTCAGATTCTCGCCCAAATTCTGGCCCTGCATGTGAGCAGACTTGGAACTCTTAAGTGATTCTGTCTGGTGTTAGTCTCCTACTGCAAGCGGCTAATGCCTGCTTCGGCGAAGAAACCTTTTGTTGTGACTATAAATACTGTTCACCATGGTTTGTAGAGACGTCTTTAATTTGGAGAGGTCGGGAGGGATATTTTTGTACACTTGGCAGGAAACTGGCATTCTATTTAACGCAAATGCAGGATGTAGTCACAAAGTTCTCAACATTAAGTATCTGCTCCTTTTTATATGTCATCAAGGCACCTTTAGTGCTTTTGATGTGTTTAAATATTGGTCTACATGGTTAGTTAGGGATGGTTTAACATTTTCATGATATTCACAAGCATCAATACTGACAGGGCGCTGAGGGAGGGGGTTCATTGGTCGTATACTCTATTAACTCATTCCATACCAGTCCCTGATTTTTCTGTATATTTACCTCGATTTAAAACAAAACAATTGCATATTTAAATTCTTCATGAAAAGAGCTTCTGTTCAAGTACCAACATGTCTATAGTCTTAAGCCAGTGTTCTGGTACTGCCTGCCAAGTCATGATGCAGCTGCCCTTGCGGCAGCTGCAACATGACTTGCAAGGCAGTGCCAGAACCACTGACCAAGGCCTGTGACCATAGTATATAATGAGTTAATACAGTGATGAAATGATGAGTAAGTGATTAGGTCTACAAACAAATGCTAAAATTGCCAAAGGATGTTGACAAGAAGACTGGAAATCCCTGCCTTATAAACCCAATAATCTTGCTTAACATACATTTATACTTCAGATTAAAGCCAGATGTGGGACATTTTTCTTTTGTAAATCCTGTTCCCGATTGGGAACTGGGAAGTTATTTTTAAATGTTGGATAGTCTCTCTTTGGGAAAGGGAGAAGTAATGAAAAAGAGAAATGGGTCTACTCTCTTGAAAATGATTAATCCCTTAAGTTTCTTGTGTTGCTCAAAATTTTGCACAAAGGGATATCAGAAGACCAAGCTCAAGTAGATTTCTGGGTTACATTGATCTATACATGTAAACTGAAGAAACACATGCCTTGCTATATGAAGCCTCTTGTAGTTTTTGTTGTACACTGTAACTGTATCATTTTCCAAAGTCATGAAGCTATATGCAGTGATAATCAATATTTGCCTGGGAAACAGACCAGCTTCTGTGTACAAGGCTGTGGGGGTTTTACTGCAGCTTTTTGATGGCATGGAGTTTTCTAATGCAGCCAAGTGTTACATGTTTGTCAATGTTAACATTTTGATGTCAGACCAGCGCCATTTGTGATATCAAACTCGCCTATGAAGGTTTAGTTTGAGAAGAGAGCTCTAGATCCAGACAAATATATTCAAGTGAGTGATGAGAGAGAGTCTTGTGTGTCATGAGCCAGAACTAAAAAGAGGGTGGAGTGGGGAAGGGGATTCTGTTCACAGTTTATGATATAAATACGTGTTCTCACATTCATAATTTTGTTATTAGACACTGGAGTCGTGTTTTATGAACAAGGTCTGTCTGTCATTCATACTTCAGAAAAATTGAAAGTCCTATTCCTGATCAGGAAAAATACCCTTCAACCCCCTCTAACCAGCATGAAGAGTTTAAGCTACATATATGTTCTGTGTTAACAGGAACGTAGAATGAGTATTGGGATAATGGTAGATTGTTTTGTTGAAAATGTTGACCCTGGCAGGTGACTGTATTTGTGCGTGTTTGTTTATGGACAACTAAGAACAATTTCAGGGGGTAAATGGTTAAATCTATTGTAGGAATACAAGAGTTTAATTTACATAACCACAACAATTTAGATATACATGTATGTCTTTTCCCTGTAAAACCTTGACAGGTAACTCTCAGGTCCACACATACTTATTTGTAATGGGTTGCAACAGATGATATTACTGTATTCATTACAATTATAGTAGCACTTTGTGCAACGATTTTGCTCGAGCAGATTTTTTTTTTTGTGTGTGTAGTTTTGATATAATGGTATGTCTTAATTTAAAATACCACAAGCAATTTCACTTATCATAGAAACCATTTTGCATAAAATAACAACAATGAACTCTCTTCTTTTATCAGAAGCAACTAATTTTAAAACATAATGAAAAATGCTAATTTTTTAATAAAACCTCCAACATTAAAGAGCAGGGGATGTTATCACACACAGTTTAATTTACATAACGACAACAATTTAGATGTACATGTACCATGTCTCATTCCAATAAACACACATGCTCTAATAAGGGCACTCCCCCATTTCTTTGTCAGAGAAGAAACCTTGGTTTCCATAGATATAGGTCAATTTTCAGTCTCAATCCTGTTTTTTTAGCCATATTTTTCAATTAGATTTTCTTCAGGGCACTGTGTACTTATTGAAATGAATGTGGTATGTCTTTTCCCTGTCAAATCTGGACAGGTAACTGTGAGGTGTACATGTACAACTGTATATGTTTGTGAGGGGTTAAAACAGAAGATTTGATATATATGGTAAAGTAAAACTTGTCATTACTGAACATCCCTTGGGACCGAGAAAAGTGTTCACTATTTTAAGGGTGTTCACTTATGTCAGTTTAGTTAGCTTGAACAAAACAAGAAAGGGTCTAGCAAGAAAAGTGTTCACTAATTGCAAGATGTTCACTAATCTCAGTGTTCACTGAACACAGGTTTTACTGTACATGAATACATGTAATAGCATTGCAACATATTTAGCTTAAACAAGAGCCAGGAAAATAATTTGTCCATTGTATTTGTGTCTTTTTGTCCAAAACCACTTCCTAGTAGTCATTACCCTATTCCGTTGTCCGAACTCTTTACTCTCCATAAGCTAACCTGTCCCTGTCTAACTTATATACATAGAAGTACTATTGTCCATATTGCACACGTTCCTCTGTAAAATTTTGACATAGGCTGTATTAGCCCAAATAAATTAAAGGGTCTTCAGCGGGTAACTACTCAACATGTTTCGGAGCCATAAATTCTTTCAGCATGAAAACGTACAGCCTGTATATACAGACCACCCCAAGGGCAACTCCAAAAGTGGTCATATTAAACAGGTGTCTCATCAGAGGTAAAATGACATGGAGGAAGGTGGACTTAAGGACTTGGTAAGGGTGGTCTTAAAAGGCAGGTGGTCTTTATATGCCGTGACATACTCTGCAGGGAGCGGCAGTTTTTAAGATTTCATCAACCGTTTCCCACTGAAAAATTGCCCAAGTGTAAAGTGTTATCCCCTTCATAATTTTTTACTTGATAATTACTGGGGTTCACAGAAACTGCAGATGAGATATTGATCAGGATAGTGGCTCCATGTCTGCCAATAAAGTGGGAGATATCGCACTTTTATGGTCATTACAAAAAAAATCACTTGGATTTGCTTTTTAGGTAGTGTTCCCCACATTAAATGAAGAGAGCCCCTCCTTCTCGCACCCTTTTTCAGCAACCCTCGCCCCCCCCCCCATCACCCTGTTTTTGTGTTCTGTGACTTCTGTGAGTCTCTGCTAAGCATGGCCTGAGAGTAGAGGTTTCTTTGGCATGTTAGGTGGGTACTTAAAGTCCATTGTACCCAAAGGAAAGCTATTGACAGTCGTATTATGAACGAGGAAGAGTTAATGCTTTTTGACAGCTGATGACTCATTTATTACATCACCATTTGTGAAATATTAACTTCAGAAAAGTATCTGTTTCTTGTTAATTAGCAAAATTAAACCCATTTTTCATGGAGAAAAACTATAGAATCCACCTACCTGCCATACAGTCTGTGAAAAGAGAAGATGAGAAACAAGAAATTTATTTTATAATGCCTGTAGTGATAAAATGAGATTTTAATGTCAGTTGATACAGCTTTTTGTTGGTTGCAGTTCCTGTAAATCTTTCATTGCGTGTCATTTAAAGTGTCGCCCTGAGCAGTGTTTCTATTTTTAAAGTTTGACAGAAAAGCAATACATTTTAATCAATTTGCTTGTAGCAATCCAACACTTGTCATTAATAACAGGAAGGCAATAAGCCATATGATCCATTTTATTGCAGTTTGTTAAAATAGTTTTGCATTTCATTAGGCAGTCCATCACTTTTTGTACTGAACTTTAAGTGTCAAGGATATGCACAAGTGTGCATACAATATCATTGATATAAATCAAACTGTGCGAGTAAGGGCATCGGTACTTCACATGAAACAATCTACGAGTCCAAATCAGATATAATTTTTAAAAAATGTAGATAGAACCCTTGTATCGCTTAGTTTGAGACTTGAGACACGCCAGTTTGTCTCAACTTGCTTTGGACAAAGTGCACTCAAAGACTGTAGAGGAAAGTTGTTTACCTGTGCCAGTCATTCTGTCTCTGCAAATGCTGTAAATTGCTATATTTTTGCTGTAGTCTTACTTTCGCTTATTTTGCTGATGGCACAAAACCGTGAAAATAAAAACATAGTAAAATAGTACTTTAACATTGTTTGAATAGGAATTTTGTCCAAACCTTGAAACCAAAACTACATTTAAATGTCAAAAATACAAAAACCGTGAAAATTTATACACATGAATATAAAGTAGCTTACAGTATAGGCATGCTGGGACTTCAATCAAAGGGGCTTTTTTTCCTCCTTTTTTTTTTACAAGAAACTTGAATCAAGAATCGTTATAGCACTTCAGATGAGCATGACTCTGGTTTGATTAATGCTCGAAGAATGAAACTAAACCTTTTTCTAGTACTGATCACTTGCAACCACATGTACATTAACATGAGGGGGGGGAGGCTGCATAAAGACAGAACATTTTTAAAATTGTAATCACGACATTGACATGATTGAGTGTGGAAAGGATACACACCGATCAGCTGACTAATAGTTGTAATTTCCTGTTTTGTGTAAATGTAATCTTGTAAAACCACACATCATTTTTTTTCAGTCCTATAGAGAACGTTTGCAGAGACTGAACAGTTACAGTTGACGTTGTTTTGTAGATTAGTTGTACAATGTCACCTCCTGTCCTGGAGAGTTCCCCAGGGTTAACAGGGTGCTCCTTGCATTTAGTCTTTCCTGCCATTTGTCCCTTCTATAATGTCTTCAAGCAAATTAATTCAAAGTGTCAAGGAATCTCTAGACATGGGTAAAATTATCACTTAATTTGTGTGCAGTATAGGTCTTTGTATGTGGCATAGGTCTTATGAAAAAATGTTGGAACAACAAATGCTGGGGGCTAATTTTGAATGAGGATGAGACCATTACAGTCAAACCTGTCTTTAAGGCTTGTCTGATCCCTGTTACCATGGAAACTAGCACCTAATATGTGGTTTATTTTTAAACAATGACCTTGAAGCAATTCTTTCCAATTTGGCAGGTGTCTCCCTCTTCTTTGCCTAACTTTCCAGCATTTTCAGCTGGAGTTTGGCCTGTTTAAAAAAACAAAAAAACAAACAAACTTATTCCTATGAAAGTCGGTTTATTTCTTCTTTATGCTTTGTTAGACATAAAATCTCCCCTATGGAAGTTGAAAATCTCCCCATATCTTGTCAAAGGATGTTGACTGGTATGTTTAAGAACACTTGATTCTCACTTTTTTGCAAGCTGAATTAACAGCTAGACTGGCAGCTTATGTGGACAAAGGACCTTTTCTTTTCGCCAGGTTGGCCTATAATGAAGGCCATTGGTCATACATCCTGCCTGATTGGTACAAATGTCAGTAATGTCCCCAGAGGTGCTGAGATGGAGTAATGGTGCGGCTTTGACTTCCTCGTCAGGTCATCGGGAGATAGAATGGTTGTGGCCAAATGTCCGGGTGTCCGGCCATTAGAGACACCTGATACCATCATTGAACACATTAATGCCCATGCACTTCATGTTACCTTCCTGATTGTGGCTCTAATAAATACCTGTCTTGGATAGAAAAAAAAATAGTGGACGTAGTCTTTAACGTTAACTCTTTCAGTGCCAAATTTTGGACTAAGTCAACAGCTTTTCTCAGAGCGCATTGGGCGCAGCCCGCCCAATGCACTCTGAGAAAAGCTGTTGACCTGGGATATCCTCTCTGGAACTAGAGGCCTACTGGTACTTGAATGAAAGGTCTTTTTACGAGGAATACAAATCTAGGATCCTCATGATAATTCAGACTCATCTGACTTAAGTAGATTGACATTAGTCGTGATTGGCACTGAAACAGTTAACTCTATTCACCCGAACAATTTCTAAGTTTTATGCATTTCAATAATATATGCATCGATGTTTTTTCTTAAAATATAAAACGAGAATTATAGAAAAGACCTTGATCACATAGTGCTTGGGGTTTCCAAACATGGACTGTGTGCATGGGAATTGAGAGGTATTACATGTAATTAGTTCTGTCTGACTCCCATTGCATGCCTGGTTTAGAATTGAAATAGCTGATGTAATGAAGATGCATTTCTGGTTGTCAATTGATTAAGGAATAATGTTTGAAGAGTAAGGTGGCCCCTATAGCCAGTTGCTTCCAGTCAAAGGTATCTGCCATCTTGATAGGGATTTTGAGACTGTAATGCTCTCAAAATACTCCAATATTACACACTCAGAGGATACCCTGAAGACATCCTCAATGATGTTCTCACATGAGCCACATGCAGTGCTGGACAGGCATACCCTCTTCTAGTCCACTACAAACAGCACTACTAGCTCTGATCAGGAAAAAAATTCTTATCAGGGAGTACAACCCAGCTCTTCCTCCTATCAAATCCATCATCCAGTGCAATTTGGGCACCATGCAAGCCTGAAGATACATGTATGTCACAGACCTGATACATAAAGTAGTCCTACATGCAGGCTTCAGGAGAACCAAAAACCTGAAAGACATACTTATGTGTTCCAGACTGATTGATTTCCCTGGACTCGGCCAGCAAGGCTGCAGTCTCTGGGACAACAGAGCAAAACTCCTGTGACACCATGCAGGGCCTGGTGGTACTGTCTGAGACTAGATACCTCGGGTAGAGTAACGAGAGACCACAGGCCGTTCTACACTACACCACCAGGGGGCACCTGCAAGCACAACAACCAGGTTTACCTGCTCACTTGACAAGGCTATGGGCTCCAACATGTGGGACAAGCTATTAAATGACATTGATGATTGAGGAGAATGTGCTAACATTTCCTTTACATCTTGCATTAATATGTAAGCCAACCACTGGACAGATCCTTTTGCCTCTCAAATCACTCATCGACCGATCTCCCGCTAGTCATCCAGATTCTGGAACATATCCGCATCCCCCCTGAACTGTCACGCACACATGTCACTCAGACTCGAAAGAGAACAACATTGGATACACCAGTTGAACACTACAGAACTGTCAGGCCTCAATGTTATGGGTAGATAGACTTACTTGCCAAGTGTCATGTTAAATTTTTAGTTCTGAATCTATTTACCACCACATAACTTCTTTGTCAACCTTTCCTCAAAGTTGACTTTAGGAACACGATAAAGCTCAATACGCTATCTGTTTAATACATCCTTAAATTATTCCTACTGAAATATGGATAGCAATTTCTGTTTAAAACCTCCTTGTACACAGAGTCCACTCAGTGCACAGTGACGTTAATTTTTTCCCAAAAATACAACCCACAGATGTGTTTCCCAAAGGTACCCAATAACTTGGCTTCAGCCTCCACCTTTAACTCGTCAAACTGACGTAAATAGTAAATATCAATAGCCTTGATACCCCCACCAGTAGCACAAGATTTTGCTACACCACCTCGACCGGTTTTCGACACTTCTTCCATCTTTCTGCTCAGGTTTCACATGCTAGCAGTCACATTCACTGTTTGTAACTTAGATTTGGAACGAGAAATCTGTTCTTGCAATAGATTGATCTTCTGAATCTTCTCATGTTTTTTTTAACAACAATTCTTGCTCACGCAACTTCTGCTCTAATTCCGCTATGGTCTGATCTTATTCATCATTACTCATATTGTCCAAATCATATCCAACAGCACCAGAAATAACAGAATCTTCCGTCTCTAACCCAGCGATCAAATTAGCAGTAAGATCAACCTCTTCAGAAAGTTTTTTCAAGCCTGCAATCAAACCATGCTACCAATAGTTATAGAATGTTTTTTTCAAAAATGAGCATCCAATTAACTCTTTCAGCACGAAGGTTTGACTGAGTCCGCAGCATTCCTCAGCATGCTTTGAGTGCAATGCACCCAAAGTGCACCTTAAGAAGCAGTCGACTGGGAACATTAATTATTATGGTCTCTGCTCTGTAGGTCCCGGGGTGCAGGTATGTCTGTACAATGTACTTGATTGAAAGGTTAGTTTACAAGAAATGTAAATCTGGTATTGTTATATCAATTTTTTTTTCTTAACTCTTATATCAATTTAGTGCACATGGACCTTTTTTTTTCAATTTGGCAATGAAAGGGTCAAAGTGGTAGGCAGGGTCCCCAGAGAGGGGTAGTTCAGTAAGTCTTGTTAAAATACAGGCTTCAATTTGGCAGTAAAAGGGTTAAAGGGGTGGGGTCCCCAAAGAGGGGTAGTTCAGTAAGTCTTTTAAAATACAGGGTTCAATTTGGCAATGAAAGGGTTAAAGGGGTAGGGTCCCCAGAGAGGGGTAGTTCAGTAAGTCTCATTAAAGCACAAGGTTTAGAAGGATGCTATGGATGGAGGTAAAGGTTAATACACTAATCAATCACTCCTGTTATTGCCTACTGATAACCACTTTTCAATTCTGGCCCTGCCCGTGGTGAAAAATATATATGTTGGTAGGCAGGATTTGTTGTGGCTGATACCACACCCATACCACACCCAGACAACCCATTATGTACACCTCATTGAAATTTCCTGTACACGTACACATTTTAGCGAGAACTAAACATTCCTGGCATATTCCTATTCCTGAGAGGAACGGCTTTTACTTACACACTGAAAACTCGTTACAATGACAACATCTGGTCCCTAAGAAATGTGTTGGATAACTGAATATGTCAGATAAATGAGTCAAATGACAAGAAAAAAAACATTTTCCTATGAAAATTTGTGTAATTTAATTGGATGTGTAGGATATGAGAGTGTCATTATAACGAGGTTTCACTGTACATGTTAATTGGCAACTTACCTGTGCTCTATGTGATTATAGTGGTCCCTGTCTTGAGAGACCACTTTGATGAGGGACTACCTGTCCTGACTGACCACATTTCAGGACATACTTCATTTGGTACTTTTTATATTCTGTATGCGTACGTAGAGACAATCCGTGTTTGGAGACCATAGTTCGGTCATTCCCAGAGTGGTCGTTTGAAAACAGGTTTCACTGTAATAGCTTTAATTTTGCATTGCATAACAAGACATACTGTGACTGTCATAGTTCCAGGATGGCTGGAACTCTTTCCTGGTCACAACAAGGCGGTCCCAGTTGTCTCCTTGGCATGAGTTAGGGTCATGCATGCATCCCATGCCACTGATGGAGATTTAAGCTATCGACCTGGGGCGTGCCATCATGTTGCGTTTTTCTCCCATAATGGTGGTTATCAGAGGTAAATAACGGGACAGATTACAGCTATGTGTTATTGTATGTAGTAACCTATTTCAACTTCATCATTTCCTGTAGTGCACTGTCCACATTGAATATCAACGTCCTAAGCTAGTCATCCCTATTGTCTTTTAACCAGAGCTACCGCCAACTTCAGATCCGTCTCCCTATTGTCTATATCAACGTGTGGTAATCTTGCTGCATCTTACACTCCCTACAGATCCAGCTCGTCAAATTTATATGACAATATGTTTTCCGGCACCCATTTTGCAGACAATGTGAGCATTCATGTGTACATCACCACGTCCTGCTGAGCGTGGAAATGCAACCGACGGAACAGGCTTCAGCTGGAAGTTTTGGCAGATTGCTTGGTTGACATTTTATATTCATGCACACTAATGTAGAAAGCAAAGCATCACAATCAAAGTTGTTTTTGAGTCTTAAAATTGCTGTATTTGTGTTGTTTTATCCTGAAATTGAATAATTTATCGATGTATCCTTGGAGAACTACAGTGTGTTTACTGTCTGAACTTGACGCTTCTTGGTCACAGAAGGCACTTGCCACAAGCGGCTGGTGTCTTGGATGATTTGAGCAGGTAAGGGTTAAAGTGAATGAAGGGTGGAGACAGAGAGAGTTAATGTCTGGTGATATGCCACTGTTCAAATGCAAGTCTTACCCTCTCAGTATAGATAAATCTGGTATAGAAGTGTCTGGACTGGGTACTGAAAATATCAACTATACATAGGTTACCAGTAATGAGTGAGAGAGTGATCCCTGAATGTCCCAAGCAATAAGAACAATATATAATACAATTTATAATACAGCTTAAGGTACAAAGTATTAATGTTGGTTGGGCTTAGCTGGAATCCCATAGGACACAAGAGGCCATTTTGCGGAAGCGCCTGGTTAACACCTTATATATTATGTGCTTTAACCCTTTTGTACTTCTGGGCACTAATTATTGATGATAGCTGCATATACTGATGCATTGATCTACATGTAGGGTGACTCTCGTATGTCACAAAATTGGCTTCATGGCAGTAATGCTAGTGCTCTGTATACATCGTGAACCCTGGCTCGAGTGGTCGCCCTGTGATATGACCAAATTGTGGTTGCTAATGGCAGGCCAGCTTTCACATGAAGTATAAATAACATGGATTGTAGCTTGTCAAAGTGTCTGGTCTTTTGAAGTAGGTGGTCCTTGAGGACAAGTTTTGTTGTGTATTGAAATACAGTAGTCCCTCCTTTGAGAGACCATCCCTAGTGCCACCCAAAAGGCGGTCACATAAAGCAGGTGGTCCCTCAAAGGAGGTATAAATAACATGAAAAGTACTACAGAGAGACCTGACAATTGTGGTCTCTCAAAGGAGGTGGTCCCCCAAAGGAGTGGTCTTTCGAAGGAGGGACTACTCTAGTGCTTTTCCTTCAGGTGTGCATTCTGTCCTGAAATGTTGTGGATGTACACCAGAAAAGGCTGAAAACACATCTTGATCAATTTCTGCGATTTCCCGGAAGGCCTCAACAACCCTGGGCTCCACCCATCCTCCCCATGTATGCCATGTAACACCATGATGTAAGTTCTTGACCAAATAAATTTATCCCAAGCCCTGATTGACAATAAGAGGCATTGCAAGTGGCTGCTCTTGCCATATGGTCTGAGTACCAAGTAAGAGGGGGGTGAAGGGGGTTCCTGCACTGGCATTCAAGGCATTTTTATGTACTCTACTTGTGTACTGGAAGTCCCTCTTAATTTTGGTACTATGGATGTGTCATTATGTCTGTTTGCCAACACAGACATTCTGTTTCTCTAGATTTCTTTATTTCTTACTTTCGTTCTTTCTTTCTTTCTTTCCTCTTCATTACCAAATTTTGTTTGCCAGTTTCTTTGAACACTATTACACGCAGAAACTTCAAACTTGGCATGATTATAGGTCTATACGTGAATTTGTGCCTTTTGATAAAGAAGAGAAAATATGTTGAAGAGAAGATTATGCAAATTAGGGGTAATTGAAATTTTGAATCTTGAATATCCCCAAAACTATTATAGGTGCGGGTAAGCAATCCAACTTCAATTTATATGTTTGTAACACTGCACATTTTTGCAGGTTACACGTGACCTCTAAAGATAAAAGATCAAGGTCATTTGGACCTTTGATATTTTCATCCAGCCATAACTTGGTCAATTTCCATCCAATTTTAATCATGTTGCACTCAACTTGTAGGTACTGCAGCACTGCATATTTTTGTAACTAACATGTAACCTGTAAAGGTCAAAGGTCGATGTCATATGTACCTTTGAAAGTTTCATGTAGCCATAACTTGGTCCTTTTTCATCTAAATCTAATCACATTGGACTCTAATGAGGCATTGCAACATGGCACATTTTTATAAATTACATGGGACCACAAAAAGTCAAAAGTCAAGGTTATTTGGCCCTTTGAAATTTTCATCTAGCCATTACTTGGTCAATTTTCATTTGATTTGGTACGTGTTGAGCTTGAAGTGTAGTTATTGCAAAACTGTACATTTTTGTAATTTACAATGTACATGTTACGTCTAAATTATCAAAGGTAAAGGTCATTTGGATCTATGAAATTTTCATCTGGCCATAACTTGGTCAATTTCAGCTTTGTCAGGCTCAAATTGTAGGTATTGTAGCACTGCACATTTTTAATGTACATGTAACCTTTAGAGGTCAAAGGTCAAGGTCATTTGGGCCTTTGAAATTTTCATCAAGCCATTCTTTTGAAGGCAGACAACAGACAGATTTGCTTTGCAGCAAATCTTCTTTTCTAGTCATTTCCAAATTGTCTTATTTACTGTTTACTGGACCTTGTTTTAGGGCAAAGTTGTAATCTGTACTGTATCTAGCAGACTAGGACTGCCCTCTCTCCCTCCCGCCCCCCCCCCCCCCCCCCAATCTTCAAGGAAGCTGACAGGCCAGTGTCAAACCAAGGTGCTGACCTTGAGCCTGCAGTCTTTATGGCTCATCAAGTTTACTCAAAATGTGTTGATCCATTTGAAAGAAATACTTTGATATTTGAGGGGTTTGAGAAACAAAGCGTCAGCCCACAGAACCAGATGTGCAGCCCTGAAGCCATTCAATATATGTCTTTGTACCTGCTCTGCCAGGGATCTTGAAAATGGACATGCACCAAGAAACCCTCCCCTACGAATGTTATTTGTGGTTATTGTTGTGGAGTATTCCGTCCTTTGAAAGACTGTACTGAGGTATGTTCAAAATATGGTTAACGAAAGCAGGTGTTGTCTCAACTAAAGTCTAATAACCTGGTTACAAAGAGTGTATCACTATATCATGACAGATCTGATGTACAAGGTCTCAAATACAGGTGGTCACTTATTAAAGTGGTCTCTCAAAGGAGGGATTGCTGTAAACCGGTGGTTGTTGAAATTTGTATGAGCAAAAAAAACGAGCATGACGTTGTGATCAAACATTCTGGTATTGCAGATAGAACAAAGATTGGGATTGGAAATATATTGAAGACTGAGATTGCAAATAGGTCAAGATTATTTTTGCAGATAGATCAAGATTAATATTTCAAATTGATCAAAGACTGGAATTGCAGGCAGATCAAAGTCTGAGATTGCAGGTACATGTAGATCAAACATATAAGGATTGCAAAGAGATCAAAGAGATGTCTTGCAGGTAGAACTAAGAAGGTGATTGCAGATAGAACAAAACAAAGACTAGGATTGCAAATAGATTAGACTGGGATTGCAGGTTGATCAAAACCTGGGATAACACATAGATCAAAGACAGATTACAGGTACATGTAAGACAAGACAGGGATTGCAGGTAGATCAAAACCTGGGATCATGCATAGATCAAAGACAGATTACAGGTACATGTAAGTCAGGACTTTGGTCAAGACAGGGATTTCAGGTAGATCAAAACCTGGGATCATGCATGGATCAAAGATGGATCACAGGTAGGTTAAGACTGGGATTTATAGACAGACCAAAGACTATTATTGCAGGTACATGTAGATCAAAAACTGGGATTTATAACCTTTACTGGTCCAGTGGAACGTTCTTCTCTTGTAAGACCAGCCACCATGCGATTAAATACTGACTTTGTAAGAGGATTGTGCCTGTACATAGAGCCAGCCAGAGGGGCATTATGATTAATGGAAATCAACAGTGGAAAAAACTGATGCCAATTTCCAAAACTGTGTGCCATAGGTGCTGGAAATCACAACTGAGTGAAGTGTTTCAAAGTTGCAACATTACAAAAATGTGTACATTTTGTGTATATAAAGGAGTGTTTTTTTTTATACAATGTACATGTATGCATTCCTATGAATACCTCGGAATTAGTCACACCTTTGTACATACATGTGTAGTACATCAGCAGTCCCTCCTGTGAGAGACCATCCCGGGGGCAGTTGTAAAGGTGGTCACATAAAGCAGGTGGCATCCAGAGGTAAACTAACATGGAAAAGATAAACTTAGGGACCCGGTGGATGTGGTCTTAAAAGGCAGGTGGTCTCCAAGAGAGGGACTACTGTATGTACATATGTATGAGGTGATGAGTGACTGCAGGTGATCAGGGCCCCTTGTTTTTCAAGAGAGCGTAAGAGGTTTATATATATATATATATATATATATATATATATATATATATATATATATATATATATATATATATATATATATATATATATTCTGCATTAGTCTATTAGTAGCCAATCAGCTGTCTCTATTTGTACCACATGCCTGCCCTGTAAATGTTATATTGGACAGCTCCAGGGAATCCCCGTGCGCGCGTGACGTCATAACGCAAATGACGTTCACTGGGGCTTTTCCCTAGCTTCAGGCAAAATGTGTAGAATTTCAATGGGAAATAAATTTTGTGATTTAACTATAGAGTGTTTCAGACTTCTATATTTATACAAGGAAAATCATACAAATTGCAAAATATAACAGATGTTGGATGGCAGGTCGTCCAATATGAAGTTTACGGGACTCTGAAACGTTATATTGGACTCCCTGCCATCCAATATCTGTATAATAAATACATATATATATATATATATATATATATATATATATATATATATATATATATATATATATATATATATATATATATATATATATATGAACCTCCTTACTTATACCTTTGCTACACCTAGAGTTGCAAAAAGTGGACTTTTGAAAGGTAGAACAGAAAAAATATGTTTGTTGGCCCTGAGTGTGGAGTGGCCATACAGGAGAGGTACATGTAGGGTGCTGTATTGGAGTGGCTGTACATGAGAGGTAGGGTGGTGTATTGGAGTGACTGTACAGTTTACACAAGAGGTATAGGGTGCTGTATTGGAGTGTCTGTACGTGAGAGGTAGGGTGGTGTATTGGAGTGTCTGTACATGAGAGGTAGGGTGGTGTTTTGGAGTGGCTATACATGAGAGGTAGGGTGGTGTATTGGAGTGGCTGTACATGAGAGGTAGGGTGGTGTATTGGAGTGGCTATACATGAGAGGTAGGGTGGCGTATTGGAGTGGCTACAGTTTACACGAGAGGTATAGGGTGCTGTATTGGAGTGTCTGTACGTGAGAGGTAGGGTGGTGTATTGGAGTGGCTGTACAGTTTACACGAGAGGTATAGGGTGCTGTATTGGAGTGTCTGTATGTGAGAGGTAGGGTGGTGTATTGGAGTGGCTGTACATGAGAGGTTGGGTGGTGTATTGGAGTGGCTGTACATGAGAGGTAGGGTGGTGTATTGGAGTGGCTGTGCATGAGAGGTAGGGTGGTGTATTGGAGTGGTTGTACTTAAGAGGTAGGGTGTATTGGAGTGGCTGTACATAAGAGGTAGGGTGGTGTATTGGAGTGGCTGTATATGAGAGGTTCATGTTGGGTGGTGTATTGGAGTGGCTGTACATAAGAGGTAGGGTGGTGTATTGGAGTGGCTGTACATAAGAGGTAGAGTGGTGTATTGAAGTGGCTGTACATAAGAGGTAGGGTGGTGTATTGGAGTGGCTGTACATAAGAGGTAGGGTGGTGTATTGGAGTGGCTGTACATAAGAGGTAGAGTGGTGTATTGAAGTGGCTGTACATAAGAGGTAGGGTGGTGTATTGGAGTGGCTGTACATAAGAGGTAGGGTGGTGTATTGGAGTGGCTGTACATAAGAGGTAGAGTGGTGTATTGAAGTGGCTGTACATAAGAGGTAGGGTGGTGTATTGGAGTGGCTGTACATGAGAGGTAGGGTGGTGTATTGAAGTGGCTGTACATAAGAGGTAGGGTGTATTGGAGTGGCTGTACATAAGAGGTAGGGTGGTGTATTGGAGTGGCTGTACATAAGAGGTAGGGTGATGTATTGGAGTGGCTGTACATGAGAGGTAGGGTGGTGTATTGGAGTGGCTGTACATGAGAGGTAGGGTGCTGTAGTTGAGTATACTGGGAGCAAGCAGCTCGGGACCACCATCAAATATATTGAACAGTATCTCTGTTTTTGTGTGTACATTTTCCAATCAAATATTGGTGTTGGCCTGGGGTGTAATTATATACATAATCCATAGGCCAATATTAGACCTGGTATTACATACTGGTGGGGCAATATTAGACTTCAGTCAGGCAACTTGTCTCATGTTAATGATGTAAGTTATACTGGGGTTGGGTTGGGGGAGGGGGGAGAGGGGCAATAACGTACCTGGTTCAAACATATAATACAATGTCTATACACAGGACAACATGGGACATTGCGAGAGGACACCATATGATTACAGTCAATGTGCATACAGATATACAGTGGTGTACATGTATGTGTACATGCACATGTCCATATTTGGCAATGATAGACCTAAAAGGCATTGTACCCAAGTGCATACGTGTAGGGCTATAGGTGGACCTATCAGGGCATGGTAGCACATTATGTATATATAGGGCAATAGTTGGACTTGGCAGAAGCAGTATATTTATGTATATAGGGCAACAGTTGGACTTGACAGAAGCAGTATATTTATGTATATAGGGCAATAGTTGGACTTGACAGAAGCAGTATATTTATGTATATAGGGCAATAGTTGGACTTGACAGAAGCAGTATATTTATGTATATAGGGCGATAGTTGGACTTGACAGAAGCAGTGTATTTATGTATATAGGGCGATAGTTGGACTTGACAGAAGCAGTATATTTATGTATATAGGGTACCGTGATAGTTGGACTTGACAGAAGCAGTGTATTTATGTATATAGGGCGATAGTTGGACTTGACAGAAGCAGTGTATTTATGTATGAGGCAATACCAAGCTTGGTAGAGGCAATATACAGTGTATGAGGCAATACCAAACTTGGTAGAGGCAATATACAGTGTATGAGGCAATACCAAGCTTGGCAGAGGCAATATACAGTGTATGAGGCAATACCAAGCTTGGCATAGGCAATATATTTATGAATATATATCAATCCTTGGAATTGGCTGAGGCAATTTATTTACATAATTATGCAAAGTAATACTTAGTTACCTGTAACTGATTCCATACTATGGTCACAGGCCTTTGTCAGTGGTTCTGGCACTGCCTGGCAAGTCATGCTGCAGCTGCCCCAAGGGGGCAGCTGCAGCATGACTTGCCAGGCAGTGCCAGAACCACTGACTTAAGACTATAGGCATGTTGGTACTTGAACGAAAGCTCTTATCATGAAGAATTTAAATATGCAATTGTCGTCTTAAATCTACATGTAGGTAAATATACGTAAATATCAGGGACTGGTATGGAATGAGTTAAAGACATTCATTTTTGCAATGGGCACAGCCATTTTCCTTGCCGTACATAAAGCGAGATCTCACCAATGAGTTATGAGCCCTACATGTACATGTATGTTTGATTTGAGTATTGTATGTGTGCACATCAGAGTGAAAAGGAATACACCTGGCATGTGTGATGTGACCTGTGCCAACTATGCATGCATTATTCAATTTATTGCTACGGCAACTCCATTTGTGACACCACTTCTTTTGCCTTCCAAAAATGCTCACATATAGCAGCAGGTAAAGCTGTAAAAGATGCCGTGTCCTCAGAAATACAGTCATTATAGCAAGGTGGTCTCCAGTGGTAGTGGTCTTTAATTACTGGTACTACTGTACATGTAATATTAAGTGCGATGCATTTTAATGCAATTCCACATACTGTGCTATTCATTGTCAATGAAATTCCACATACAGTGCTGTTCATTGGCAATGCAATTCCACATACAGTGCTGTTCATTGGCAATGCAATTCCACATACAGTGCTGTTCATTGCCAATACAATTCTACATACAGTGCTATTCATTACCAATGCAATTCCACATATCAACTCTTTCAGTGCCAAGTTTTGGACTGAGTCAACAGCTTTCCTTGGCATGCTTTGGGCACATTACCCCCAAAGCACGCCAAGGAAAGCTGTTGACCTGGACCCTTATATTGTCTGGAACTCCAGGCATGCTGGTACTTAAATGAAGTCTTTTCACGAGGACTATGAATGCATGCAGCATCATTGTAATTGAGAGCAGTTCATGTCTTAGGTTGTTTAACTTTAGTTGCAGTTGGCATTGAGAGAGTTAAATGTGATGCCTTGTTAACGTGCTAATTCAATTCCGTACAAAAGTGCGATGTATAATGCAATTTTACGTCCTGTGCAATACATTGCTAATGCCGTTAAAGTGCAATAAATTTAAAGTTGAAAGTCAAAGCCCCTGCACTTTTTCTTTCACTTTCCATCTGCTTCAAGCGAGCAGCGTGTACCAGAACGCACATGTATATGTGCCATAGCGAGCACACTGGCCAGAGTTGGACAAATCTGTGAGAGCGTGGCTGCCAGGCACAGCAGTTAGGGATTTGGTTAAGGCACAAGGCATGTACTTGTACAATGTAAGCTAATATTGGACATGTCAAGACAGGACATCAGCTAGCGTAAAGATGTGTTCAGCCAGTTGGGCATAGCAGGATACCTGTAGGTAGCTTGAGTTATAGTTAATGGACACCACAAGCCACAAACTAAAGGCACATTTACACATCACTTGGGCTCTTAATTCCACTACTGAATAAGTTGGAGTGCGGGAACCTGTTGTCATCATGTTGTGTGGGGCCTCTGTTTTTTTTTTTTTTTTGAGGGGGGGGGGAGAGGGGTTCTTGAATGAGAGCCTTTGAGTTTCTGGGACTGCAAAGGTAGAAGATATGTATCTGAATTAGGCTAAATTTAGGGAACACGCAACGTGAGAGTTCTCGAAGACAACGTGTAATGAGCTTGGAAGGAAACACGAAACTGTACTCCTGTGGAACAAGGAACATCAGGCTGTGAATATCTGGAAACAGGAGACACTAAAGGTCCCCCTTTGGAAGCTCCGCTGTGAGTCTGTATAACCTGCAGAGCTGCCATGTGTGTACCTGGCATACAGTGTACAGATGCATGAAATTTTAATGGGTTTGAATCTTCCGAGCAGTTACCTGCACCCTGCTGTATGCCTGCTTCACCAAGGTGCAGAATTTCTCCCAGAACATGTTTCCATTAACCCATTTCTTGTACAATTAACACTGGCTGAACAGCTTACTTACACATCATGTATCATGTAGGTAAGAGTTGGAGACTTAACTGGTGCCAAATAGTCCTGTTGATGTGGAGTGTGCTAATAGATATCACCAACAATACTAAATTCAAGTTGTTCTTCATTCTTGTTGAAATTTGAGTCAAAAACGTTGGAAGTCAGATTAAGTTCATCGACTGGGTAGCTTTTTGTTCACTTTGAGAGGGAAAGGAGTTAAAAGTGATGCTTTTTTCATTTTGGGCCATCATGCTGAGCATGAGGGAAGAGTCAGAAATAAGATTTCTTCCTGAAGATCTTGCAAAGCAGATGTCATCGTGGGATCGCTGTAATGAGAAAATTCTGCTTTGGACCTTAATTTACGAGAACCCAATGGCACGATTTATAATCTTTAAAAGGAAAGAATTGCATCAATTTTCAAGTTTGAGTGCTGCAGAGAGTGAAGCATTGACATTAATTTCTTGATGGTGGTTAAAGTTAAAATATGATGAGAACAATTATTGACATATATCGTTTTCAATGTTACTTCTGTGTAGAAACTTACAGGTTGTTTATGTAGAGTAGCATCTAAAATGGGACAGATGACACTTTCAATGCATGAGGGTTAAAGTAGTAAATAGCTAATTTGTGACTTCCATGGAGTCTGTGTGGAATAGAGCCATACGCATCGCAGATGTAAGCACAGGTGGCCGACTTGTGTTCCTTGAAAACAAGAGCCAATGCAAGTGGTTATATGGGATAAGGTGGCGTAGTTATATGGGATAAGGTTGCGTGTACTAATTTTTGGACCACCAAATAGAAAATGACCTCAATAAATGATGAGTAATGTTCATCTGCACTGCACAGATAAGGTTGGAGACACACGAGGTGCCAGATGACACTGCACACTATCCTGCTCACTAGGTTATAATTACTACAGTGAGCCTGCCACATGCCACTGCACACTATCCTGCTCACTAGGTTATAATTACTACAGTAAGCATGCCAGATGACACGGCACACTATCCTGCTCACTAGGTTATAATTACTACAGTAAGCCTGCCACATGACACTGCACACTATCCTGCTCACTAGGTTATAATTACTACAGTAAGCCTGCCACATGCCACTGCACACTATCCTGCTCACTGGGTTATAATTATACACTACAGTAAGCCTACCACATGCCACTGCACACTATCCTGCTGACTAGGTTATAATTACTACAGTAAGCCTACCACATGACACTGCACACTATCCTGCTGACTAGGTTATAATTACTACAGTAAGCCTGCCACATGACACTGCACACTATCCTGCTCACTAGGTTATAATTACTACAGTGAGCCTGCCACATGCCATTGCACACTATCCTGCTCACTAGGTTATAATTACTACAGTAAGCCTGCCACATGACACTGCACACTATCCTGCTCACTAGGTTATAATTACTACAGTAAGCATGCCAGATGACACGGCACACTATCCTGCTCACTAGGTTATAATTACTACAGTAAGCCTACCACATGCCACTGCACACTATCCTGCTGACTAGGTTATAATTACTACAGTAAGCCTGCCACATGACACTGCACACTATCCTGCTCACTAGGTTATAATTACTACAGTAAGCCTACCACATGCCACTGCACACTATCCTGCTGACTAGGTTATAATTACTACAGTAAGCCTACCACATGACACTGCACACTATCCTGCTCACTAGGTTATAATTACTACAGTAAGCCTGCCACATGACACTGCACACTATCCTGCTCACTAGGTTATAATTACTACAGTAAGCCTGCCACATGACACTGCACACTATCCTGCTCACTAGGTTATAATTACTACAGTAAGCCTGCCACATGCCACTGCACACTATCCTGCTCACTAGGTTATAATTACTACAGTAAGCCTGCCACATGCCACTGCACACTATCCTGCTGACTAGGTTATAATTACTACAGTAAGCCTGCCACATGACACTGCACACTATCCTGCTCACTGGGTTATAATTATATACTACAGCCAGAACCACTTTATGATACATCCACTACATGGTAATTCCTTCTAATGATTTGGAATTAATTGAATATTCCAGAAGTACTAAGCACACCAACTGTAAGCACTGACTAGGTTTCATGTACATAAACATGTCTCAACCCCACACTGTGGTTTATTAGTACTGATGCCACTGAATATGTTATTGAGATTAGTTTTTAATTTGTTTGATATATTTTATCCAGAAGTAAAACAAAACTGTACATTTTTTTCTTGTACAGTGCTGCAATTTTTTTTTCAGGGACATTGAATGTGCATACAGGACTGGGATATTTCCATGAAAGCGTTGATTACGATATTTTTAGACACAAGTGTGAAACAAAGAGGTGGCAGGACTTAATATTTCCGATGGTAATCAGCCTGGAGACTGACAAAGAGGCTACGGCTGAAGAGTCCTAGAACTGGTGGCTATTAGAGGCCCTGCCTTGTAGTCAACATGAATACGTCTGGCTGTTTGGGTTCCTGGATAGTCTGACACTGGCTTACATGGAATCCTTATTACCGCCACCTCTCTGGGCATTCACCCAGGTGGGCTACAGATATAGATCAGCTGAACATGCACTAGCTGTATTAAGTAGGTGTTTGGGGGGTGGGGGTGAGCATGGGGGTATATTTCTTTTAGTGCTTAACCCTTAGGTGTACATGTACATGTAGCTAACCAAACGTCATGCCAGAATGTTAACTGTTGCCTGCCTGCATGTTCAAATGTTTTTCAACGACTTTGATCTCTGTCGGTTGAAAGCATATAACATTCCAGTCCACAGACACACACCACCACCCCCTCCCCCCAAAAAACCAAGGGACAAACAGGATTTAGAATTGAAATTATTATCATTTATTTTTGCTTGAAAATGAAGTAAATGTGTTATGCACATGCAGTGTATTACGTGTAAAATGTTGACATATACAATATTGCTTACAGTGAAATTTTGACTTTGACTTGACTCAGAGAACAGTTAAGATGGTGGGCCATTGGCTCCCATATAGAGAGGTTCCTTTGTTTTACAAGTGTGTCCTCTCTTTATTTTTGCATATACTGTGATCAAATATGTATATTTTTTGGAACCTTTCGTATCTTGGTATAATTACTATGTACATGTTTTTTTATACAAACTTTTGTGAAAAAAAAGTTCAATAAATAGACATTTTGAAAAGTGTAGATTTAATTATCAGTAATAAACAAAACAAATTGCACATAAAAGTGTTGGACAACACACTGCTCGATAAAACTTCCATCATGATACCTTGGGATGGTCCGCTGCACTTTTAGGAAAAAAACGCCACACAGGTTTTAACTCATTCCATACTATGGTCACAGGCCTTGGTCAGTGGTTCTGGCACTGCCTGACAAGTCATGCTGCAGCTGCCCTTGCCTCAGCTGCAGCATGACTTGTCAGGCAGTGCCAGAACCACTGACTTAGGACGATAGGTATGTTGGTACTTGAACAAAAGCTTTTTTCAAGAAGAATTTAAATATGCAATTGTCATCTTAAATCTAGGTAAATATACAGGACTGGTATGGAATGAGTTAATAAATGTACATGGTGCTGCGAAGTTTGAATTTTGATATCTGCATTTTTTCAGCTAACTTTGTATCATGCAAATTTTGAAAAAATAAGCAAAAAAAAATTTGGAAAAAAACAACATAATTTGTATATATACATGTACACCTTAAGCTTCTTATTACTGACCAGCAATTTAATTAATGAGGCATATAATAACCAGAGTGCATCTGAACAATGTATTACATTGTATGCCAGATATGTCACTGCAACCATAATCAAGGCCCCCAGCTGCGAAAGTGACTTTCCCTGTCAGGTTAATTAGCATAAGTGAATACAAGGGAATACAGCTCTGATGTTATCCACGCTGTGGTTACCCATTGAAGTACTCAGGAAAAGACTATTACTACTTTTAAGCAATCCGAGACCATCATGGGATAAATCATTCACTCATGTGGCTTTCCATTTTGGAGGTGGCCATGCATTTTATTGTTTTTCTGCTCTAAGTTAAGTCATAGTACACTGGTGTTGTCTGGAAGTAGGACAAAATGCTTTATCTGGGTCATTCTGTTTTACCAATGAGGTCATTCTGCCATGCCTCAATGAGGTCAATTTCCCATATGCCATCAGGTTATTCTGTTAGGAAAGTTCATAATTATAATTCTGTCAGATGTCCACGAGAATGTATCGTTATTCCACTCTGGTCACTCACAAATCTTTTTCCGTAAACCTACGAAATCATTACACAATGCCATTGAGGTCATTTTCTGTTTAATTAGGTCAATCTGTCTGCTACATCAAGGTCACATTCTGTGTAATTATAGGTCAATCTGTCGGCCACATCTTCCTGTGCTACATGAAGTCATTTTGCTGTGCCAAAGAGGTCATTTCATGTCATGTTTGTACCACCACAACCGAGAGGTCATGACCTCTTCCTATGTAGCTATATTTGTTCCCCAGCTATGAGGTTGGGGGGAGGTAATGGGCTCCATCCACATGGCTGTCTGTCTGTCCATCTGAAACAATTTTCACAAACTTTCTGGGCCATATCTCAGGAACTGTTAAAGCTAGTCCTTTGAAATTTTTAGGGTTGGTTGGTCTTAAAGCCATTAGATATGCCTTTTGAGAAACGTAGGTCACTGTGTCATATACCTTGGTCACTGTGACCTCTCTAATTATCATCGTCAGGCTGGTAATTTTTGTCTGAGCTGCTTCACCAAAATTTGTCGTCCTTTACGTAATTTAAGTGACTATAATACATGCATATGTATGGCCCATATTGATTTACAGTGGGAAGGAGATGGAGCTAGCATCATTGGCAGCTTATTCAGTATTATTGAGGCAATTTGTTGCAATGGCGTAGCAGTCACTGATGATTACTTGTACGATATTAAAGTCACTTCAATGGACGTAGGTACATTTTACCGTATATGTCACACAGGAATTGCAGCTAGGAGGACAGATGTGCGAAACCTGTAATGGAGAAATCTCAGCCATGTGTTACAGTACGTGGGCTGCCTGTTAGTTGGCAAATCCTGGAGGAAATTAAGCGCAAGATTTCCCTAGCCTTTCTCTTCTGCTGTCAACAAATATAGCTCCCACACAAAGAGAAATTGTGAGAAAAGTCTGGTGAAAAATGTCAGACAAACACCTGGTGAAGAAGAATTCTATTTAACCCTTTCCAGCCAGAGTTAGATTAAGTTTATTGCATTCTTTGCTGTGGGTTGGACAAAATGGATGCATTCCGTACCTAGGAAAACTATTGACCTCATGTCTGCAGTTCTCAGGAAAACCTGTTTGTTTGTTTTTTTTCATAAAATTAATATAAAGGTGTTAATGCAGACAATAATTAATGTCCAGGCACCTTTGGGCACCTTAAGGTAGGAAAGGGTTAACCCAGCTACATGTACATGTATACTGGTCACTGGTTTTCCTTTGAATCTAACTGGACTTAATGAGAAGAGCTAGTTCACATGAAAATTCCCTAACAACAATCTAATTAAGAAGAACCATAAAAGTGGCCAAAATAATAATAACGATGCTGCTGCTGCTGCTGCTGCTGCTGATGATGATATTATTATTATCATTATTATTATTATTGTTATTGTGATTAGCACTATTGTTGTCGATGTTATTATTATTATTATTATTATTGTTATTGTTATTGTTATTGTTATTGTTATTGTTATTGTTATTGTTATTGTTATTGTTATTGTTATTGTTATTGTTATTATTATTATTATTATTATTATTATTATTATTATTATTATTATTATTATTATTATTATTATTGCTGTTATTTCATATAGCACTTAAGGGGTTAAAATAGCTTTCATTCAAGTACCAGCATGCCTATATGCTGTACTGACCAAACCTTTTATGTTGTATCATAGTGTGGAATGAGTTCACACTTTGCTGACCAAAATCAGGTGACTGCACCTTACATGCACATGTCTCGTAACAGTAATGTGCTTCATTCATCTGCTGAAGATTTTCGCAAAATGTTTTTGTTGAAGGTTTTTTTTTTGTTTAAATGGCCCTCTGCTGTTATTGTACTTAAAGAGGTGTGAAAAGCAGAAATTTAGTTGAATTTATTTGAGTTCTGAAAGAGATTTCAATGTTCAGAGGTGGGGGATGAGGTTAGTAAGGGAGGGCTGAAGAGCTGTCTTTGACAAAGTCAAGTGCAAAAAAAAAAAAAAAAAAAAAAGGAACCGAAGTTCCTCTTCAATCCTCTAGAGGGCACTTCAGGCAGGAGGGCCAGGGTCAGGGTTTCAGTTTTCCTTTTACTTACCATTATGATTTTCATATCAATAACTTTAATACTGCTGTATGTCAAAACTCCCTGTGTTCAATCTAGGTCTGCACATAGAGTGTTCATGGAGATTTTACTATTTCATCTTAACTCAAATAGAACCCTTTGTTTAAGGATACCTTAGCATACAAGTCTGAGACAATACACACCTCAATGCCCACAAGAATTATGTGTATTGGGTTGTGTATTCATCTGAATGCAAAATTACTAAACATGATGTCTCTAGTTATCTTTGGTGTCTATAATCTACCAGGTGTTCATACATCGATCTATGCAGTTATTAAATTGTTGGCACAGTCTTGCCAAATGACAGATGACAAATGGTGTATATTGGTATTATTTTACATTTTACTCAGTGCTGACTGAGCTTTTGTAAAATTACCGAGAAGGGATTGACTCCAGGATTTCACATTGTAATACTATGTATGCATGGTAATGTCTAATTCAATTTTTCTACAAAGGTTTCTCATAAATAAGTAAAAAAAGAAAAAATCAATTAAGAATTATTCAGAATAGCTATCAGGAAAAATATCAGCAGCTTATAAATTTCTGTTGGGACTGAGAGACAGGGTTAATCATGGTTCGGCTAGATAGGGTTAACATAAAGGCAATATCTGTACAACTTTCACTAATACAACTACACAGCTTTGTGCAAGTCTTTCTCTCTTTTGTATTTTTTATTTGTTCTGAGCCAAGAGGAGTGTGAGCTAATGGGGATTTGATTGGGATCATACATTAAATTCATCACCTTGTTTTCACCACAGCAGAAAGCATACTCATCAAACAAGGTACTCTGGATGTCCAAGGGGGATCGGGAGAAATCATTTTCTCTCCAAGGGAAATCATTTTCTCTCCTAGCAGGCATCAATCTTTCCCTGGCAGCTTGGAAAAATGCCCAAAAAGTAATGGAGCAAAAACTGACATGCAATAAAGAGTTGTTGAATACAAGTTTGATGATTTTCCATTTTGTTACACCAGAAACAAATGACTGCAGATCCTTGGATTAAGGTCAGTGATTTGTTTGAAGATTGTGTGTCTAGCCATCAGATGGAAAAGAACTTTTTGGCTCAGTGGAATGATTATTGACTTCGGCAGTAGACTTTGGAAGAAATCCAAGCGGAGATTTACTGTGTACATAGTGTGACTTTTAACGATGAAGGTCGTGATTCTGACATCAGAAGAAGTCACGACCTGTTCTGCCCCCTCACAGCGTAAGACGATTGAATCCTTCAAATGTACCAGCAGTAATGAAATGTCATCTATCTTCCATTTGCACAGTGGAAAGCCATTAAGTTTATGTGGCTGCAAGTTTGAGAAATCTGTAAATGTACCACACACAATGTGCAAGGAGTGACTGGTAAAAGGTCACATCTCAAGGACGACAGGTACTTCGATTAATGGTCTTTTGTCTTGAAACCGCATGGATACATTATTTGCTCACATTACATGACAGTTGACCCTTTGCCCTCTGACCTTTACCTGGCTGTCAGTGACACCTGTGCTTATGCAGGAACTAGCAGGACTGGGTCAGAACAGTTTCATTCATAATGCCCATTATGCAAAGTCTTATGAGTTTGAGTCTCTATCATTGAAGGAAAAGTAATGCTGTCTGATGTTTGTCCAAGTTGTCATGTGCCAACAAGATCCTGTACAACTCTTACTGTCTTTAATTTGTGATGGACCCTAAAGCTAGCTTTGTACATTAAGCTCTCACTGAACACATGCTAACTTTAGCACGTGTGACCTGCTTTGAACACTGCAGAATAACAAAAACAAAAAAAGGGGGAAAACAAACAAAAAATGTTGGTTTTGTTGGTCATCTTAGCTCTCTTTTTGAATAAGATAACTGTAGATCATTTAAACACATAGAAACATTCTTTTAAAATAATGTAAAGTTAGGCCCAGATGGTGGTGGGGTGTGAAAGGTGTGCTTGCCCAGATGGTGGTAGGGTGTAAAGGGTGTGTTGGTGGGGTGTAAAGGGTGTGCTAGCACAGATGGTGATGGGGTATAAAGGGTGATGGTGGTGGGGTGTGAAGGCTGATTGTGGTGGGGTGTAAAGGGTGTGCCTGCACAGATGGTAGTGGGGTGTAAAGGTTGTGCCTGCTCAGATGGTGGTAGGGTGTAAATGGTGTACTTATACAGATGGTGGTGGGGCTTAAAGGGTGTGCCTGTACAGATGGTGATGGGGTGTAAAGGATGTGCCTGTACAGATGGTGGTGGGGTGTAAAGGGTGTGCCTGTACAGATGGTGTTGGGGTGTAAAGGGTGTGATTGCCCACTTCCTCTCCCCTCAAAGAAAAAATAAGTTCTTGTTCTTGTTGGGCAGGAAGTCTGCTAAAATTTATAGAACAACTAACACAGTGCCAGCAAAGGATGTAAAAGGGTATGAAAAATCTTTGTTATGAATCAGGATCTTCCAGGGGATCTGTCCACTTTCAGCACCTCCACCCCCCCCCCACCCAGCACCTCCACCCCCCCCCCTCACCTATCCAGCCTCCACCCCCAAACAAATTTCTAGATTTGCCCCTGGGAGTATATGATGCATGTTTTCATAAAAAGCAGTTGGGAGTTGACTTACCTTTCCTTGCCCATTCATGCTTTGCTTCCATGTGTTGCCAGGCTGTAATTTCATGCTTTGGAATATGATATAATCAGACTGAGTTCATTTCTGATTCACTTTTTTTCCAAACCTTTAAATAGAAACAAACAAGTAGAAGTTGACTGATTCATGATCAATTAAACTTTTAAGTGCCAATCACCACTATAGTGGTTCTCTCATTACCGCCAAACATATAATGGTTAAAAGATTCAAATTCCTCATGAAGATACCTTTCATTCAAATACCAGCAAGCCTAGTCTAAAGCAAAAAGTAGTCTTAGTCAGCAGCTTTCCTTGGGGCACTTTGCATAAAAAGTGTGCCCGCGGAAAGCTGTTGACTTGGTCTTACAATGTCAATCGGTGCTTTAAGGGTCAATGCATGCATAACGTTGCTGTCTCTCAGTGCAGTGATCTCAAAATGGGAATTTTGGAGAAGTTTTAAAGTTTATCCAGCATAGATGAGGACCCATCAAATAGAATATACACCTGAATGAAGGGAAATAGGAAGGCAGGCACAACGTAGACCTGTTTTATGAAATACAATGTGTACATTCCTGGGGAAATAGAGTCAAACTGACATTTAAAATGCCTAGTCTGGGCCTGTTGAAAATGTCGCCAACTGTATTTCAAAATTGCCACCACTATTTTACATTTATTTTGGATTCATATGCACAACCTGTAATTTTACTAGACCCAGGAGATTTTAGAGCCAATCCCTTGGCATTGCTACATCTCAAAGTGGTACCATAGCTGGCACGTACAAGTGCAAAGCAATTGACCTGCGTGCATCATATTTATATATCATGTATGTATTGGTGTGCAATCATCGAAGCCATCTGATACAATATGAAATTGAGCAAACATGAATTACCGTCAATTCATTTAATTTTGCAACGTTAGTATTTTTGCTTATTTTGGTAATGTGTCAAAAGTGTAAAAATGTATAAGCTTTGTAAATAAAGTGTTTAACCCTTTCCCCCTTGACGTGACACTTGAGTCAACAACAAAGTGCCCAACTCATGCCAAGGAAAGTTGTTGACCTGGGGCATGTGATCTTGATAGGGCTCGTCTGCAATTGTCAGTCAAAATTGTTTTTCATTACTGTTGAAATTAGTTAAAAACACTAAAACAGACGACATTTGACCACCAGCTGGTTTTGGCCGGTTTAAGGGTGTGTGGTTAATATGGCCTATAGATGGGAAATATGAATAAATAGTGGATTGTAGGTCATAATGAAAGGTCCAAATGCAAAAACTGTGAAAATGAGTGACCCCCCCCCCCAAAAAAAATGTACTGACAGTAGTGTCTTGGTTAGCTTTTAAAGCATGCAATGACCTGAGATCCCATTTAAGCCTGTGCAATCATGTACATGCAGGTAGCTTACTGTGTGACAATGTCCACATAATGCGGCCATTCTGACATTGGCAATTGAGTGCTTGCCATCTATAAGATACAACACACTGTCTGCTGGCTCCTGCCTTTGTCGTCATGTTGTGAGATAACAAGGGGATCCTCCTGTATTTGCCAGTGCTCCAGGGACTGAGATGACGTCATGTAAGCAATAAAGCAATTGCTTCCAATTTACTCCCATAATTGTCTCTATTGATTGAAGAGTTTGCAGTTCCTTCCTTTTTCCTCTTCCATTGACTGCTGTTGTGACTCTGTTGTGCATTTCTGTTAGCGTCGCTTTGATCTCGATGACATAGTCTTGCGTCTGTGAGGATCAGTTGTATTCAACATGCCCTCTGGGGTATTAGCCGGGCAGAAGAGCAAATTTAGACAAAATGTTTTTGATTCCACATCTCTCTTTTGGCAAATTAATCAAATTGGTTGAGATAAATTATTGTGACTGCATCATTTATCAAAGTGGAAAAATGTAGCAGCATATATGTTATAACTTAAAGATCTATGTAGCGGCGTACTTGTTATACCTCAAAAGATATTACAGCAAGCATGTCATACATTAAAGGTGTAGTATCATGTGTTATTCCTGAAAGATGTTGCAGCATACATGTATGTTATACTTTAAAGACATAAAAGCATGCTTTATATACTTTAACTCTTTAAGTGCCAAATTTTGGACTGAGTCAACAGCTTTTCTTAGCACGTATTGGGCACAATGCACCCAATGTGTGCCAAGAAAAACTGTTGACCTGGGATATTTTCTCTGGAACAAGAGGCATGCTGGTACCTGAATGAAAGGTCTTTTTACGAGGAATACACATTTGAGATCCTTATGATAAGTCAGACCAGTTTGACTTAATTAGATCAACTTTTGACATGATTGGCACTTAAGGAGTTAAAGATGTACATGTAGCAGGCTTGTATACTTTAAAGATATACAGTAACATCCAGGTTATAACTATGTAGCAGTGTGGGTGTTACATCTTAAAGATGGAGCAGCATCCATGCTATACCATAAAGATGTAACACCATGCTCTTTTGATAGAGCTGTCTTGTCAGTGGATTATGTATTGCCTGACATATTAAAAATTTGTTTAATTTCTGAGAAATAATCTTTGTTGAAAGCTGTTATTAGGCAAACTTTAGGATATGTACTGTTTTCATGAAATTCCAACAACATATCACTCACTGATGAGCAAGACATGCAGACAGCATAAGTCTGTGCCTTGGATTGTGTGGTGTACAACTCTCTTGTCTATATACTGCCAAAAATCACACAATAGGCAAGGTCAAGAACATAAGGTTCTAGCCCTGCCCAAAAGAGGGCACTGTAGTCACTGTAGGGCTAGGGTTGTGTATTCCCGTTACTTAACATTGTAATTTGCAATTTAATAACTTGAAAATAACTGCACATAGAGACACCAAATTTCGCACAGTAAATCTAGTTGCTTAACTGAATACCTCACAGAAATCATATAACCACAGCCACTTAAGTGACCAGTTTATTTAAGGTTACTTTAACATGCAAACCAATGGGAAAACTCAGTTCCAGCTCGCCAAAATTTTGTGTATTCAGTTGTGTATTGGGGTGAATACACACTTCAGAGCTAATTCTGACCTTTCCTATTTGAGCCAGTTCAACTAAAATACCAAATTTGAGACAGTGACTGCCAGCCATGCTCTAAGAACCTCCTCCAGATGGGAGTAAAAGAGTTAAAACAAGACAAACTGTTCGTCATTTAACTCAAACTTTTTGTAGTATCATAATGTTCATAACATTGCTATGAAATGGAGAGTCTGACTTGTTTTATTGTTTTATTGCAAGCAACCAGGATGCTTACTGGGGAGAAAATGGTAAACGAAATGTTTTTACCAAATGTGAGTTTTATAGATTACAGAGGTTTATGGTGATCCATCATCTGCAAGTAGCAGGCATTAAAGAAGCTTAACTCTTTCCCCCTTAAACTGGCCAAAATCAGCTGCTGGTCAATTGTCGTCTGCTTCAGTGTTTTCAGCGAATTTCAACATTAATAAAAAACAATTTGACTGAGAATTGTAGGCGAGACCTATGAAGATCACATGCCTCACTGGAGGGCCCACGACTGTTGGTCCCCTTGGTCCAGTCGCTTCGCCCTCCAACTCACTGCATCTATACCCTGCTGCCCCCTCGAAGGCCACATACCTGCAGCTAGGGGAAAGGGTTAAATTTTCAAATTAAAAAACTGAGCATTCCTTAAGCCATTTTGGCTACAAACGATGAGACACACTGTATTTTTTTCCAAATCCCACATCTATTATTCTATGGCAAAGTGGCAAGTATCAGTCAGATTCTCTAGGCTTCATGCAAGTACAGTTATGTGATTGCTCAAATGCCAGTTCATTGTGTCAAAGGCATGAAAATAGAAGATGATGTCATTTGCATAAAAGTCTGGATATGACAACCTGCACAATTAACTATAATTCATAGCATCAAATCACTCCAGACTACATACATGTAATAGTGACTTCACATAACCCATGTAAGTGACAGTTTCTATGTGTATAATGACTGGCTACTTGAAGTAATCACCAAAAAGCTATTTTTGTAATTAGAAAAATCAAACGTATGTGAAATATGAGTGTACTGGAGGCACAGATAGGCCTGGCGTCAGACACTGTGCATCTGCTTCCTTTCACTTATGGCTTCTTTGTTGACATATGTGTCAGGCTTCCACTAAAGTAGTGGCAAGTAGGTTTTTCTCTTTCTTCTTCGAGAACGTTTATTTTATATGAGTTATGAATAAAAGTTAAAAGGCATTATGAACTTCGAAAGAACTTTCTCATGAAATAGTACTCCATGTCTGAGGAAACATATATGCTGTCAAAACGCTTTACTAAAACTACAAACTGGAAACGAGACCCCCCTGGGCCACCTCAATCAAGTGGTTCCCAATACAAAGGAGTGCTTACAGTATACGCTGTCGAGTTCCTCAAGGTTAGCCTATTCTGGGGGCTTTCAATGCAATAGAATATTTGCTGAAATATTAATAGTGCATGGTGGAGACACGAAATAGGATACTTTTTTTTATATACGTGATGGTGGCACCACCTTTGGGCAATGTGTCGATAAAATGAATATGAAAGGTAGCATTTTCAGGCATAGAATAGTTTTACTTTAACATTTTACTCACTGAAATTTACTCCATTCCCATTTTAAGTAAAGAATACATGAACATGTTACATGTCATGATGCGTGTGAAAGATTGCACATGTCGGCTCAAAAGTGTCAGTAAATATAATGATCGTTTTGCACATCATGGAAAAATTCTCAATAAATGAAATTAGAAAAAAGGCGTGTTGTTTTTACATGAAGGAAATTCAACCTCTCCCCTCCTCAATAAAACTTACAGTTGTTGGGGTTGGTAAGATGCCAGTATGAGAACACCTGTCCTGACTTACTTAACTCTTTCAGTGCCAATCATGCTTAAAGTCAATCTGCTTCAGACAAGTCTGAATTATCATGAAGATCCCAGATTCGTATTCCTCATAAAGAGACCTTTCATTCAAGTACCAGCATGCCTCTAATTCCAGAGAAAATATCCCAGGTAAACAGCTTTTCTTGGCGCGCAATGTGCCCAATGCGTGTTGAGAAAAGCTGTTGACTCAGTCCAAAATTTGGCACTTAAAGAGTTAACACTGAGAAATCGTCAATTGAATGATCTCAAAGTTGTCAGCAAAAATTTAGCACATGAAAGTGTTCAGGCCCTATGCCCAAACCAGCTAAACATAGCTTGTCCAATGTTGTAGGCTCTATGGTTTTTTTATTTTTTGATATTTTTCAACACTAATTTCAAAAGCAGTTTGAGTGAGAATTGTAGATGAGATCTGTCAAGATAACATGACCCAGGTCAACAGCTTTCCTTGTCTTTGGTTGGGCACTTTAATGAGCACCCAATCTGCATCAAGAAAACTGTTGACTCAGTCTTAAACTTAGTCTTGATTCAAGAGAGAAAAGTTTAACTCTTTAAGTGCCAAATTTTTGACTCAGTCGGCAGCTTTTCTCAGCGCACACATGGCTCCATTTTGTATGAGGTATATGAATATGAGATCCTAATGATGATTCAGACTAGTTTCACTTTAGTAGATTGACTTTAGACATGATTGCACTCACAGAGTTGAGATAGTTTCCCTGTGTTGTGCGTATGCAAGAATGTTGCAGAGGTATCAGGAAAGAGTGACGAAGGTTAGTTTTGTAGCCATAAATTTCACACCAGTCCCATGTGTACTTGACTTTATCATAATGAACGGATACAGAATTCAAATTTCACATTATTCAGGGCATAAATTATAATAAAGTGTCAATAAGTATTGGCTTCAAGTTGTTAAAATCTACCAGCAAGATGTGAATCCTGAAAATACATGGCCATTGATGGGGCACAGTGGATTACTTTTAATATGGGATCAGCTAAGATTGTGAATTGTGGTCCCTTGGGTGCAGTGAATCATCTCATTCAGGTATGATTATTGGGCTTGCAGTACTTTGGGAATTTGTGTTTGTCGCAGATACATCCCTTGTGGAAGCATTATTTGAATGTGATTGTTTTAAAATGAAAGTGTTCTGAATTTAAAGTAAGTATCTGGTGCACTGTGCCCCTCCTTAGTGGCCCAGTCTGCCCCGGGTGTGGGGCACATTGACACCGCCCTCACCTTTTTCTGAAAAGCCTGTATCTCATTTATGAACAGTTTCCAATTAACTTCGTATGTGTCACCCTAGGTGGCACAGGTAATTATCACATCTGCTGGTTGTTTGCGCTGTGAAAATTTCAAGATTTTTTGGCAGTGCACAGTTGCATAGTCAAGACTGAACGTCACAAACAGTGCTGTCCAGCTGAAAATATCTGTAGCAAAATTTTCTTTCCTTGTAGCGTCGCCACTTCTTTACATAAGATATACTTATTTTTGAGAAAATCTGTAGCAATTTCAAAAAGCTTTGTAGCAAAATTTTGCTGCAATGCTCCAGTTGGACTGCCCTGGCAAACCAACAGCTAGGTGTTGGCTGAAAATACAGACAATGAGTACAATGGATACCACTACCTATAAATGACTACTTTATCTGTTTTGATCCTCTACACTTACACGATCGTAGCCAGTGATCTTGCCCACTTTGATGTATGATGTGACGGGGTATCCAGATCCTCGGCAAGTTAAAAAAGGTCTCTCCTGGCAACCCTCAATCTGACTTTCTTTGATCCACAAATGCACCACACCAAGTCTTGTGACCTTGTTCACAGTATGTGCTGTTTCAGAAAAAGAATGGAACATACTGGAGTTGAGTCAACCTTTAATGTGGCTTCTTCACTGGATAATAAAACTACAGGTCTTGATTTAGCCATTTTTGGGGGAAGCATTTCATGTTACATACTCCAGTGAGGCTAGTTTCCAGGAGTCATACATGTAGGTATACGTAGAACTGGCGTTGCCAATGTACTCTGGGGGCCTGATTATCTCAAACCAGTTTATCACTGTGCCACAGGTGGTGTTCAGCTGGGCAACATGGATGCCACTGATCTGACGGACATATGGCCCACTTTCACTATAAAATCTAATAGTGTGGCACAGGACTCTGTAAGTGCAATTGGAAATGAAAGGCTATTAAACCAAATTGCAGTCTTACTGGTAAGATTAATTGGTCATGCTTTGACACTATCTTACCCGGTAAGTAATAAAAAGTATGCCAATCAGATAGCCTCCCTTTAAGTGATGTCTCCTATCTTTATTTCTTCTCTTACACATATAAAACTCCATATCTTTAAATGACAAAGATGTGGTGATTCTCCCCATGTAAATGAAATGTTAACACAGCACATATGTTAACATCACAATGTCCGATTTCCACAGGTGGCCAAGTTTTTACATTTATCTGCGATATCTATCAAAATATTGTATTCCTACACTTGATTTTTTTCCGAAGACTTTGTATAGATACTTGGGGACTGTCAGATAGTTTTTTCTGAATATAGAATATATCATGAGATATCAAATTTCAAAGTAGCCTCAATGTAGCCCCATGTCATTGTGTCTCTGTCTATATAAAGTATCTATATAAATTTTTTTTAGGAAAAAATGAAGTTTGTGAGTACAATACTGAGGTAGACATCTGTGATAAATGTCCAAATCTGACCCATCTGGGACATTGGAACTTCCATTTACTGCATTTATATTCTATCTATATGGGGAAATTCTCCTCACCGTTACAATCTTAAAAGATATACAGTGAAACCTGTTTTGAGAGACCGCCCTTATGGCAGGCCAACAAGTGGTCACGTAAAGCAGGTTGTCTCTCAATGGAGGTGCAATAACATGGGAAAGATAGCAAAAGGGACTTTGAAAATATGGTCTTAAAAGGCAGGTGGTCTTTCATTACAGTGGTCTCTCAAAACAGGTTCCACTGTATAGATTTATACATGTAAGAGAAAAAATGAGATAGCAGGCTGTTTTAGAGAGTGTAATTTGATATACGCAGAGTTTGACCTATGCCACCTTAACCCTTAAAGTGCTGATTTGAGACTGAGTCAACAGGTTTCCTCAGGGCACTTTGTCTGCATAGTGAGCGTGAAGTGTCCCAAGGAAAGCTGTTGACTAAGACAGTCACGACTTTTTGCTTTAGACTAGGCTTGCTGGTATTTGAATGAAAGGTATCTTTATGATGAATTTGAATCTTGTAAGCATTATATGTTTCACGGTAATGCAAAAACGACGAAGTTATTCTGACTTTAAAGGTTGACATACGTGTCAACTCTTCTTATATTTTTGAAGGAGTCTCCTGATTTTGAGACTTTAAAGTTGTTAAAATTAGGTAATTTTTTGGGGGTGGGGGGTGGGGGAATGGCCCAATTTTTTGTTTTGATGCACTTTGGAGCTGGATCTCCGGATTAAGAACATGTCGGGGTTGACACCTCCATACAAATATGGCCACCGCGGGCAGCACAAAGAACTGTGTCCCAAAGTGGAACCTGTCACATACATGTACATGTACTCAGCTAGCAGCCAGCAGTTACAGTGTGTCTGTTGGGGATTTCTTGCATCGCTTGAGTACATGTAGTTTAATTACCATCCTATTAGGAAAAGATTTCCTCAGCATCAAGCTTCTTGCATAACTTTACACCTGTAGTTACTAAGGCTGGTTTTACCCCAGGGTGTCTTAAGCATGTCATACCCATCATTCTTGACCTGTAGCAGCTGGAGCCTTAACCCTTGAAGTGCTAATCACAGCTATAGTCATTTTCTCATTGCCCTTAAACATATAACGATTAAAAGATTAATAAATTCCTCATGAAGATATATATATTTTTTTTTTGGAGGGGAGGTGGGGGGGCTGTGGCTACTGTCAGAGATTGGATACCTCAGGCACAGTAACTAGTAAGACCACTGGCCGTTCTTACACAACACATACAGGGGGTACCTACAGGGGGTACCTGCAAGCACAGCAACCCCGTGTACCTGCTCACTTGTCAATGCTGCCGACTTCAATATGTGGGTCAAACCAAACGCACATTGATGAGGAGAATGGGCGAACATTTCCTTTACATCATGCATAAAGATGTAAACCAACCACTGGGCAGACACTTTTGCCTTCCAAACCACTCAGCGACAGATCTCCCGCTAGTTATCCAGATTCTGGAACATATCCGCATCCCCCCTGAGCTGTCACGCACACATGTCACTCAGACTTGGAAGAGAACGACATTGGATACACCAGTTGAACACTACAGAACCGTCAGGCCTCAATGTTATGGGTAGATAGACTTACTTGCCAAGTATCATGCTAAATTTGTAGTGCTGAGTCTATCTACCGCCACATAACAAACATCCTTGTCAACCTTGGCTCAAAGTTGACCTTAGGAACACCATAAAGCTCTAAGTGCTATAAGTCTGATACGTCCTTTATTCCCACAAAATACGGAAAGCCATTTCCTTTTAAAGACTAAAAAACAGGCCTTGTACACGGAGCTTACTCTGTGCATAGCAACCATCATTCAGTTCTTACTCTCGTGATGTCCTCGTTTTCCGCGACATCACCCCAACTCTTTAAATCCAACAGTTGAATGATAGTATGCCTCAGTCTGCATCATGACGTACAACCATGACACTACAATGGGTAACAGATTCCTATTCCTCATGAAGATACCTTTCATTCAAATACCAGCAAGCCTCATCTAAAGCAAAAGGTAGTCTTAGTCAACAGCTGTCCTTGGGGCACTTTGTGTGAAATGCATGAAAAGTGCTCTGAGGAAAGCTGTTGACTCAATCTTAAATCAGCCCTTTCAGGGTTATTGGTCCGGCCTTTTGCGTGTTTAATGGGCATGCAATCCAAGCTTTTCCAGGGCTGCATGTTGCTTTGTCTTCCATACCACTTTTATTTTTGCCTTCGAATAAATGCTAAAATGCCTCTGTATATATTTATATACGAGATGCAATCTTAATCGATGAGGTTGAACTTTATCATAAGCTTTTATTAACTTCTAAATTTAAAGAATATGCAAATTTGTACCTGTATTTACATGTAGATACTTTGCCACAGTGACCTTAACAGACTTTGTTCCACATATTATCTGCTTCACACCATTTGCTGCATATAGAGTGCATACAGAAGCATAGAGCCTTCACTACTTTGGAGGCAAGTTGATGACAAATGTATTTGTTTATTGTTGCACCAGGTGGTTTGTCGCCAAAGCTCCCCAAGCTGTATGCTATCTCTACCAGATTTGTGGGGTGGAGAAAACAGAGATTTATTGATCTGCTTATAAAGTAAAATGGAGAAAACAACGAGACTGGTCTGTTTAGCAGGTAACAAGGTCATAGATACTGGTGTTATCTCTTTAAGGGCCAAATTTTGGACTGCGTCAACAACTTTTCTCGGAGCATTGGGCACATTGCACCCAATGTGCGCAGAGAAGCTATTGATCTGGGATATTTTCTCTGGAACTAGAGGCATGCTGGTACTTGAATGAAAGGTCTTTTTACGACAAATATGAATCAGAGATCCTAATGATAATTCAGACTAGTTTCACTTTAGTAGATTGACTTTTGACGTGATTGGCACTGAAAGAGTTAAGTCATGTTAAAGCAGGCAGACAGGCCAAACTTTCAACAGATAGCCATGCAGCAATGGTGCAAGGGATTGAAAGAAATGTATTTCCACTCAGACACCAGGAACCGTTCTTGACATTCTTGTCCAATGCTGTGTGCCCTTGAGAACGTCTCAGAATTGATTGTACTGTCTGTGCAAATTGTTTAAATTGGATTAAAACCTTTTTTGGCCAAGGTGTTGTGCATTTTCCTCTGTTTTCTGTCTGGCTTTCACAAATCAACTGAACATGATTCGGCTTTCTTTCATGAAGCTTTCAAAAGTGTACGATTACTGAAAGGTTTCATTTCTTAATGGGGTTAAAAGGCCTTCACTGAGGTCAGCATTTGTTTTTCCTTTTTCAGATGTACATTTGATGCAATTGTAAGATTTCACCAGACAATTAAGGGGGTGGGATGGGGGAAGGAAACATTCTTCATGCTAAGGTTCTTCATAAATTTATTGCAATTCTTTTTTTGGTTTAGCTGAAACAGCTCAGGAATATATCATTGTCAGGGATGAAGTTAAAAAGAATGAAGACACATTGTTACCGTAGACTGGCACTCATTTCCTTGAGTTTCTGCTCAGTTTGTCTGATTAAGTGCCTAATTAAGCAGGACATGGAAGTAATATATCCTACAGGAATTTGATTATGATATGCAGTGTCAGAAATATGGGGAGTTGATTACAGTTTGTTAACCCTAAAGGTCAATTGCTATGCACATTTTCTGCATGAAGGTATAGCGATTGGTTTGTTGCTAACTTCAAATGGTGATTTTCTGCACAGTAGCTGTGGAGAATGATATTTACAGATATAAAGGTGTAAGGTATCACGACAGAATATCACATAAATATTCATTAAATGATACGCTCAGAATTATGGTGATACCCTGCAGACAGGCCTGCTCTAACTGTCACAGCAATTGACTGCTTCACGGTTGGGGTTAGGCTGGTCCGGTTGTTCTCTGTGCTATTGAATGGGTGCTCAGCATATGCCAAAGAAAGCTGTTGACCTGAGGCATGCAGTTATGATCGGTCTTACCTGCAATCCTCATCAAAGATGCTTTTTAATATCATGGATTTTAGTAAAAAACATTAACCCTTTCCCACCTAAATAACGACTTAGTCAACAGCTTTACTTGGTAGGGGTTGGAATAGCACCCAACCCATGCCAAGGAAAGCTGTTGACCTGTGGCAGATTATCTTTATATATATTTTTGCATATATTTGTAAGACTGCTCTTTCATGACCCAAGAGTCAATTTCTTGTACAAACCTGTCTCCAATTCAAGACCACCTGCAATATGGGACCTGCATGTTTTGCTGGTCTTAACTCATTCCATACCAGTCCCTGATATTTCCGTATATTTACCTAGATTTAAGACGAAAATTATCGTAAATTTAAATTCTTCATGAAAAGAGCTTTCGTTCAAGTACCAACATGCCTACAGTCTTAAGTCAGTGGTTCTGGCAGGATGACTTGACAGGTAGTGCCAGAACCACTGACCAAGGCCTGTGACCATGGTATGGAGTGAGTTAAACAGCAGGCACGTCTAAGTACATAATACTGTGTACACTTAAGCAAAGAATGTGGCCACTGCAATAAGGTTAGTCTATTGAGGTGATCTGCATATTTGAGGGGGACAAATGCTAATATAATGTGGTAGCTTTGTATTGATGTATACATGGTGTTGTCATTGTCATATTATAGTTAACCCTTAAAGCGCTGATTTAAGACTGAGTCAACAGCCTTCCTTGGGGCACTTTGTGCGCGCATTGCATGCAAAGTGCCCTGAGGAAAGCTGTTGACTGAGACTACTCTTTACTTTAGACTAGGCTTGCAGGTATTTGAATGAAAGGTATCTACATGAGTAATAGGAATCTCTTAACCATTGTATGTGAGAAAAAGGCTGTAGCAGTGATTATAGCCCTATAAGGGTTAATGGTAATTGCACCTTATGGACCAGAAGAGACCAAAATTTCAAAATGCTGTACACGTAATCTTATTATAAATGACCTTGGTCCGTGTAGTCTGCTCATGAAGGGTATGCATTTCTAGAATAGGAATGATTTCAAATTTTAATTGAGAATGAGACAGGCCTACATCATGGAGGGTAAGACACAATACCGGAAAGAGTGAGAAACCAGAGGGACATGATACCTGAGAGTTGGTACAGGATACCAGACAAAATGAGCAAAGGTGCTAGCCAGAATGAGACAGGATGCCATAGAATGTGTACAGGATACCAGAGCAAATAAGCAAGGATACCAGAGATGGTGAGAATGTAGGGTACCAGGATGAATTTGCCTCTATCCATTGAGCCCTATTTGTCACAGCTATGACAGCGAAGTGGAGTGAACATGTAATTCTAGGAGGACAGTCTCGCCTCTTGTCCAAAACAGACCCAAGCTGCATATTTTGTCTACTCCGCTGGGGTCTGCCCTTCTTTGACAAGGTCACTGTTGTAGTGTTGGAAAAGTGACTCAGTTTCTAATTGGCTGAGTATGGTTACTTTGGTAACAGGCTCCATGACACAAGGGACCAGAGGCTGCTACTGGTCAAGGCAATAATGATGAACTGCCTGATTGGTGTCTCAGTCTGGGGGGAGGGTCACAGTATAGTTTTGTTTCCCTTACTATGAATATAATGTTGTTGAAGAAGGGCAGACCAAGTGTAATAACATGGAACTTGGCCTGCTTTGCAGGCAAACTTGCCTCCAAATTGTACAAATACACTGTGCATGGGCATATTTATCAGTGATCCATGTGCATGGTAATCAAAGCACCTCAGCGACCTTCTGTGATTTCTAGTGAAGAGAAATACTGTACTTCATGTACCCTAGAATTAAGTGACACCATAAGGTGATGACACTTACACACGCATGTGCGTACTGCTGATGTAAGATGCCACTGTTCAGTGTTGCAGACAATTAGCCACCTGTAGATACGTGTACCTGCAACTACCACTACATCAAAGCCTTCTATTTGTGCAATGTTCGCAGATACGTAGGCCTAGTATGCCAGGCAGGATCAAAGGCAGGCTCTTGGGGAAAAGGCTTCAGAGAGATGAATGAGATGATAGCTGCCATGCATTATTCTGCATCTTCATTTTCGTTCATATAGCCTCCGGCAGGCCACGATTTGAGGCACTCTTGTACCTGTGAGTTCAAACATAAATACATATACAGTGGAACCTTCCTATTGAGATCTCTCCATAATATGACCACTCCCCAGGATATCCACCCTCTCTGAGCCTCATTTTCATTCCAATGTCTTCTTCATTTGGTAAATGATTACTTTCATATAAAGGAATAAAGCCTCATCTACCTGTCTAAGATGTGTAATTTTAGATCCAGACAAGTAATCTTGACACTTAACTTGTCCAAATTTGTAACGCCATCAAATGTCCATATTTGTAATGCAATCGAATGACAGCAACTTACTAAATTATATGCCTATTTCTTTGTGGACAACTGAAAAATTTCTGTTATTTGTTACGCTGCTCGAAGAGTTGCCTTTAACCCTTTAACCCTTGAGTCAACAACTTCCCTTGGCACGAGTTGGGCACTAAGTGTCCAACTCATGCCAAGGGAAGTTGTTGACCTGGGGCATGCAATCTTGATAGGGCTCATCTACAATTCTCAGTCAAAATTGTTTTTCATTACTGTTGAAATTAGTTGAAAACACTGAAGCAGACGACATTTGACCATCAGCCGGTTTTGGCCGGTTTAAGGGGGAAAGTGTTAACTCTTTCTGTGCCACATGTTGGACTGAGTCAATGGCTATCCTCACATGCTTTGGGTACAGTGCACCCAAAGTGCACCAAGGAAAGCTGTTGACCTAGACTTTTATATTTCCCGTAACTGCAGGCATGCTGGTACTTGAATGAAAGGTCTTTTGGTAAGGAACATGAATCTAGCACCCTCACTCTAATTCAGAGGAGTTTGTTTGAAGTACGTGGTTCAACTTAAGTCACAGTGGACACTGAAAGTTAATAGGTTCCCCAGTGCATGTGTTACCATCACACAGTACCCAGAGTTACCTTACTACTCACTTGAATATATGAACAAAATGAAATACATTGTCAACACTGTAAAAAAATAAACCTGGACAATCAAGAATTTTTTTATACATTGTCAACGCTATAAAAAGTCAGCCTGTACAATCAAGGATTTTTTCCATGTCAGTTTCTCCTGTAGCCCCAGCTTAATGTGTGACTTTAAATGTGCCCAATGAAGATATATACAAATATATGCAAGTCTGAATGTGACTGTAATGGCCTAAGTGCATTATGTCATAATTGAGCAAAGAAGCAAATGTTTTATAGAATCCACTGACCACATAACCGTGTACACAATATAGGCAGACCAAAAACCATGTTACCTAGATCAATTCATGTCACCACATGAACTGATGAGAAAAGAAAAATGGCAGAGTGGCGGCATGGAGTCACACTATTGTGGTTGTGCATGGACTGTACAGCCCGGCTGCTCTATAGTGTTTTTATGTGTAAATGAAACATAGATGCAGTCACTAATTGTGCATTGTCTTGCTGATGACTTTATCGGCATAAACTTTGCAGCAGCTCTGACAAATTTTTGTCTGAGCCCTATCTGAGGATGGATCATGTACTATTGAAAGCCAGCTTCTACTGATTGTGTTTGCATTTTCAAAAAGCGTTTTGATATATTGATGCTGTGTGAGTGGTGCCCAAGAGGATGATGTCACCATAATATCGTGAGAAGAATTGACCAATTGGAGCTCAGCAAATTTGATAAGGGATGGGCCTTGGGAAGGATCAGATGCATGCATGAAACCAGCTCGCTCCAGGCATTTTTGAACTTTTCATCGATTTTTAAAATGTTGGTTATTTGTGCAACCCTTGACAGGGAATGTGCATAGTGTTAAGGAAATCTGTCATAGTAATGGTTGATCCTAAAGACCATGGTTTCGATTGAAAACGTTTAGAAAAATACCTATATTGGGTTTCTCTTGGTGTTATTTTTGACCTTGACTGATCTTGATGCACTATACCCAGAAATTTTGGGCACAGAAGTTAAAGTATCAATCGCAGAAAACTTAGAGTTTAGATAGGATCACTATTTTAAATGATTTACAGATCGGCATGGACATGAAATGGACAGCATGTATACATAGTGTTTATCTTGATATAAATTGTCTTATTATAAACCTGCTTGTCAGGATAAGGCTGACATGGGTTTAGTACAATGTGGCCTACCTGCATCAGGGAAAGCTTTGGATATGTGATAACTACCATCAAGATAGGTATTTAACCCTAAAGTACTGATTTAAAATTGAGTCAACAGCTTTCGCCGGACTCTTTGCATGCAATGGGTGCAAAGTGTCTGGAGGAAAGCTGTTGACTAAGACTACTTTTTGCTTTAGGCCAGGCTTGCTGGTATTTGAATGAAAGGTATCTTCATGAGGAATTTGAATCTTTTAACCATTATATAAACATGTACACTGTATGTTTAACGGTAATGAGAAAACAACTTTAGGAGTAATAATTAGCACTTTAAGGGTTAATGTACAATTCTCAGCAAAATTCTTTCTGTTAACATGGAATTTGAGAAAATATTGAATCAGAGGACAGGGTACATTTGGGGGTCTTTTGGATGATTAGTTTGGAAGCTGTATGGTTCATGCTTAACCCTAGAACTGCTGAATTGTTTTTTTAACCTGCATTTTGGACCATATAAAACATGGGCTCCGCAGCACTAGGGTTAAGTTTAAGTATTGTTGGCATGCAATATGTCACTTTTTTTCCAGAAGTTATATATGCCTATAGTTCCAGAGAGAATACCCCAGGTCAACAGCTTTTCTCGGCACGCATTGGGTGCAATGTGCCCACTGCGTGCCCAGAAAAGCTGTGGACTGAGTCCAAAATTTGGCACTGAAAGGGTTAATATTTAATATGATTTGAAAATCCTAAATTTCAATATCATGTTTTAGGTGACTAAATTTTTGGGTAATGGACACCAAGCTGGGCTGTAAAGTCACACACGCACTGTAGAGGACAGGAGTGATGGACGTAAAATTCCAACACGCAGAGTAGCCGAATGCCTCACAGAACATATGTGTACATGGGTGGGGACCCATCATTCCATTTCAATAAGATCTCGGTTAATCCGTGGTATTTGATGCCATTAATGATGTATTGTGGGTATACCTTTTAACGCTTCTCTGAGGAACGAACCCTCAAGACAATATAGCGAAGCAGCTGCGGGGCTTTTTTAATGAATTATGGGTAAGGTGGCTGCTGCGGTCATCATAAGACACCCTTGCATCTGATGAGCTGAATGGATTACTTTATTGCTGATGGCCAATAGATTAAGCCAGGAATCTGTGCTGGTTCATTCCGTACAGCATACAGAGGATATGAGTCAGTATTGCAGCCTCTTAAGGCACCTACGTGAGATTTCTCTGGGCTGCATTGAAGATGCTGAGTTGGTCTGTGGTTTGCAAGTCTAGATGCCTTGTTCCCACTCAGCCTGGTTGTACTTCTTAATTCCCACACACAATCAGCTTAGGATTCTGGGCTGCTTACTGCATAAAGAGCTTTAATTGAGGTTATGTCTGAGCAGTAACACTCATCTGATTGCTGCGGCTTCTTGAGCAAATGCCAGCTGAAATCTCCCAAGCCTTAAAAAACACAGAAGACGACGGTGCAGTGGTAAAGGGTCGAGTGCTTGCCTCCATTACAAATAGCCAACTCGATCCTGTCAGGACACAAGAAAGCCTTGATGCACCTCGGACACAGTTATCATGGTTATTAGGGTTAGCGTCTGTACCTGCTGGCTGATTGTAGCATGACATGTGCACGTAATGTACCCGATTGCCTTGATCTGATGCCATTAAGTGTAAATGAGGCAGTATATGTGTTGGGTATGGCTGCATGCAAGGTGTCCACTCCCTGCCTCGTGGTAGAGTGCTTTGACTTGATGCACAGGGAGAAGCCATTGCTGACTGTGGTGGTACAGTGCCACCAGAAAATTTTGCATCGTCCCCTCTTACGGCCCCTGTGCATGGTCCTCCTCGGGTACATCTTGAATAAGGGACTCCTGCAGGGAACACTGTTAGGAAGTTTGATGTTAATCACTCAGTGTATTTCTTGTACCTACCTGTGCCACCCTCCGTTGGCCCTAAACTGGTTATGGCATCAGAATTATAATGTTTAGTAGACTTTGAAAAGTGGAACTTGCAAGTGGCTCCACTTGTGACCCCCCAGAGTTTTGGAGCAAGACTTTCTGGCAGCACTGTATGTGACAGTGGGCTGGACAGTTTCTGAATGGCAGCATTTCATAATTTCATAGGGAGGGGGACAAGAGGTGTGGTAGGCTAAGCGTCAATGTGAAAGCCTTAGAAAGTCAACGACTTTTAGATATAGAAGAGCTATTGGTGGTTCTGCACTGGGGAAGCTAGGCTTTATGGGATGTATGTGTAGCCTACATGTACATGTAGTGAGGCCCATACAAAATATTTCCTTGCTTCCTGTTAGTCGGCCTACCAATATATTTAGCCTGCAACTTAAAAAATTTATAACTTTTTTATCAAATAAAATAAATTCCCATGTATTATACTACTAACATCCTCTGTAAATTAACAAATACTTCCCTAATGTAAAATGCCATTGTTTATGCTTTAACGTCATTTTTGAACACGAGAACTTTATAAAAGAAAATGAAAAAAGTAATAATATTTGCATACCTACTGACCCTGTATAATTTTTTCATGTGAAAGGAAAGAAAACAATTATTTTTGTTTAGCCTTAAGAGATGGGTTGATTCAAGCTTAAGATAGGTTCCAAGCTTGGTAAAAAGCCTATATTAGAGCTTTGCATTTTTCTAAGGGGTGACTCTGGTTCAGGGTAAGCAGGGGTTAAAATCAACTCTGAGGGTCTATCAGTCCACACTTTGACACTTTTTGACACTGACCAGTCCTTCACATTCTGGTGAGTCCCATGTGGTCAATTAATTTCATGACCTTGTGTTGTTTAAAGGCTTAAATGAAATAATATTTTCATTGCCTGTGTTGGTTGTTCAGTTTTGGGCAAAATTGAAACTGTTCCACTGTTAAACAGTCTGCTGAAAGCTTTAACTATTAACTCTTAAAGTGCTAATGATGGTTATAGTTGTTTTCACATTACTGTTAAACATATAATGGTTAAAAGATTCAAATTCCTCATGAAGATAGCTTTCATTCAAATACCAGCCTGCTTAGTCTAAAGCAATAAGTAGTCTTAGTCAACAGCTTTCCTTGGGTCACTTGCATGCAAAGTGTCGTGAGGAAAGCTGTTGAGTCAATCTCAAATCAGCACTGTAAGGGTTAAGACCGCCATCTCAACTCAATCTTGTATCAAAATGTTTCCCAGTAAGTCCTGTCGGTCCACAGGACCAGCAGATCACACAAATTGTCTGTCCTCCCACAAAACTGTCAGTTCGTGGCTGAAGGACTGGTGTTATTTCGACCCCTGGTTAGGTAGGCACTAAGCATATATAGTGGAAGGCTTAATTCAGAGATGTATGTGCCTGTTGTAAAACAATGGGTTTGAATGTCAGCCAGATTATCAGCTAGGTGGAGGAATTATGTTAGACATGTTAGGGATAGACATGTTGTTTAGGGGTGATTCTGATTTAGGGCTTGGTGTGTACTCTCTAAGTGTGCTGGAAGGCTTGTGTACATCAGAGATGGGCAGATTGTGTGGGGACTGGTGGCTCAGGCATATGACTGCCAGGTATAATAAAGGGTAGAGGTAGACTGCAGGGAGACATGAGAAGTGTTGCAGCAGACAAAGCTGGGTGGGAGACTTTTGAGAGGTTGGAGTTTGTTGTGTATAGGGATGGGACTTAACCCATGAAGTGCTAATCACGGCTATAGTCGTTTTCACATTATGGTAAAACCTCTCTGACCAAACACCTCCGTATACCAAACACCTCTCTATACTGAACACCATTTCTTGGTCCCAAATACATGTATATACTTTCAATGCTATCAAACCTCCGTATACTGAACACCTCACTATACTGAACACTTTTTTCTGGTCCCAAGGGTGTTCGGTATAGGGAGGTTTCACTGTATCTTTAAACATCTATAATGGTTAAAAGATTCAAATTGCTCATGAAGATACCTTTCATCCAAATACCAGCAACCCTAGTCTAAAGCAAAAAGTAGTCTTAGTCAACAGCTTTCCTTGGGTCACTTTGCACACAGTGTACACAAAGTGTCCCAAGGAAAGCTGTTGACTCAATCTTAAATCAGCGCTGAGGCAGATGACAATTTACATGCAAGCACATTTGGATGATTTGTGTGGGAAAGGTTTCATATTATGTACTACTGCTACAATAATAAAACTACTAAGGCTGGCCATTTAACTGGACTACCGGAGGCATGGTGCTATAACCTGAGTGTATGGCCCTGTAACCTGAGTGCATGGCCCTGTAACCTGAGTGCATGGCCCTGTAACCTGAGTGCAAATGGCACTATAACCTGAGTGCAAATGTGTGAAGGTTATAACACTACGACGGAGGTACCATAGTCTGATGGGCTAGATGGACAGAATGGGTGGTTTTAACTCATTCAGTGTCAGTCATGACTAAAGTCAATCTACTTAAGTGGAACTTGAGTCTGAATTATCACAATCCCAGATTAGTATTCGTCATAAAAAAAACTTTCATTCAAGTACCAGCATGCCTATAGTTCCAGTGAGAATATCCCAGGTCAACAGCTTTTCTGGGCATGCATTGGGTGCATTGTGCCCAATGCGCACTGAAAAAAGCTGTTGACTCATTAAAAAATTTGGCACTGAAAGAGTTAATTTTTATTTTGGGCTTGAAAACATATTTTCATATTTCAACAACAGTGTTACTGGTGTATTCTTTTAAGTATTCTTTTGTTTTGCAACAGTTTAACACTGAGTGCTACAAGTGCAGGTCCAGGAACTCTGAACAGGTTGCACTTCAAAATATAACATTGGCAGTGAGGGCATTATGTCAGGCAGTGAGGGCATTACATCAGGCAGTGAGGGGATTATGTCAGCCAGTGAGGGCATTATGTCAGCCAGTGAGGGCATTACATCAGGCAGTGAGGCATTATGTCTGGCAGTTAGGGCATTATGTCAGGCAGTGAGGGGATTATGTTAGCCAGTGAGGGCATTGCATTAGGCAGTGAGGGCATTATGTCATGCAGTTAGGGCATTATTTCAGGCAGTGAGGGCATTACGTCAGACAGTTAGGGCATTATGTCAGGCAGTGAGGGCATTACATCAGGCAGTTAGGGTAGTGTTCATAATATTATATGTTTAAATGCTGTTGAGTGGTAATGCTTGGAACCAGTGAGTAGGAATAGTGTATGTGCGTGAAATGCATGAGTGAACATGAAGAACATAGAAAAACTTTGATAAATTTGAATAACGTATGTATTCCACTATTGACTAGGAATTTCATAATTTAAGTATGTAAAACACTGAGTGTGACTGAAAAACTTTCTTTTCAGCATTTTTCATACTACCTGGTGAAAAGAGGAAGCGCCACTTATTAATAGCTGTAGGCCTTAATTGCCGATTTTATGGACAAAAGTGGGATGCTGCTTGCTGGCTAGGCATATAGGCCAACTGGCTCTGTGCAGTATGAGGCAAGGCTAGGCCTGCTAAAATACCCACTTTTATCTCTTTCAGTGCCAATCATGTTTAAAGTCAATCTTCTTAGACAAGTCTGGATTACCATTAGGGTCCCAGATTCATATTCCTTGTCAAAAGACATCATTCAAGTACCAGCATGTCTCTAGTTCCAGAGATAATATCCCAGGTCAACAGGTTTTCTCAGCACACATTTTGTGCATTGGGCCCAATGCACACCGAGGAAAGCTCTTGACTGAGTCCAAAATTTTGGCACTTAAAGAGTTAATATCTCTTTGATGATGTTCATCCCAAGTACGGGAATGGCCACAGGATATAAATCTGGGCTAATTACTGATTAGTATATTTTTTAACTAGTTTTGCACATCACGATGATTACCACAGTTGAAGATAGTCTCATAGGCCTATACCTGCATTGAATCACAAGGTAGTATGGAGAAAAGTACAGACACTATGTAGTAGGGGTTGTCAACAACCAATCAGAAAGAGCAAGCATAGTAGCAAGGTAGTACAAAACACCAGACTACCTGGTCTGCCCCAAGGCCATTTTCAAGGTAATATGGACGCAAGTACAGAATGAATATAAAGGAGGCTCAAGAATTGATTCAGTTTGCTCATAGATGGGTATAGTCAATGACTGGCGTAACATGGGGTGTAACTTAATAGTGGTCAGTGAATTAATCATTGAGGTGTTTTGGGTGAGAGGATATCTTAGGCTTGGCCAATGGGATAAAGGCTTATGCAGAGTTGGGTGAATTGCTTGCAGAAATTAAACATAGAGAAGAACTTTCGTATAGGCTGCGCCATAGGGCTTGCAGGGTTAAAGATGGTTAAAGATCCACCTTGTGGGTTGTTAAGTGGTTTTGATAAGTAGTGGGTAAAATCAATGTGCAAATTAGAAAAGGATTGATTACTGAGAGATAGTTGAAGGATTGGAGATGTATAGGCCAACTTAGCTGTGAATCAAAGATATAGAGATAGATGCATGGTCACTGATCTCTTCCGTTGCTTGGGCCGGGACTCTGTCACCTACCAGCTTTTCTCAGCACAATGTATGCTCTATTATTCAGCACAATGCTCCAAATGCATGCTGAGGAAATTAACTCTTTCAGTGCCAAGCACGACTTATATAAGTCGATCTACTTAAGTCAAACTAGTCTGAACTATCACAAGGATCCCAGATTCGTATGCCTTGTAAAAAGACCTTTCATTCAAATTCCAGTATGCCTACATGCGTATATATAGTTCCAGAGAGAATATTCCAGGTCAACAGCTTTTCTAGGCGTGCATTGGGCACTTTGCACCCAATGCACGCCTAGAAAAGCTGTTGACTCAGTCCAAAATTTTGCACTGAAAGAGTTAAAACTTCGGTTAAATCCAAAAGCCATAATCATAACCACTGACCAAGACCTGTGACCGTAGTATGGAATGAGTTAAGCAGAGGCACATGTAGAGGGATGTTAGAGGTAAACTTTGTAAAGGTCACAAAGATAACGCAGAGCATCTGGTGAAAAGAATCTGCCAGCAAAAATGTATTTCCATGTAGACCAGGGAAAAGTCTCCAAAGGCAGGTCTGGTGCTTATACATACAGTGGCAAAACTGCTTCTTGTGCTGAAAACCTAAATATTGAACAGACTGTACACACAAGATATTCTACCACCCGAGCCGCCTCCTAAAACCAACAAGTATGGTAATTCAAGCGACTTATTTCTGGTGACTCGGCCACAATAAGCCACAGGGTAATCCTCATCATACTTGAGGTGCCTTAGTGTTGTGGCTCCTAGGTCACTGTCAGGTCACATTCAGGTATGCCCCTGCTTTAATCGCTGCCTACTGGATTTCTTCACATGACTTGCTCTGTTTATTGTAGAGTTGTCAGAGTTAGATGGGTGCTTTCAAGATTGACATTGTGATGCAGTATAACACACAATAGCTACCATATTGTCTCCCATTTAATCTGGGGCAGGAAGGTCAAGCGTGTTGCAGTGCAGGTCACATGACCATGCCTTCAGCTTGGTCACCATTCAATGTGTACCTGGCTTCATTTCCACTGACCTTGTATTCAATGGCATACCTGTCATCAACTCTCCCAATTACGAGACTACAAAAGATGTTAAAATAAAGCAATAATTTCAAGGGGAAATGGCCCATTTTTTCTTTGTCTTCATGTGCCTATTATATGGATCTCCCAATTCATGGAAAAATGTTTTGGTGTTGACAGCTATGCAGTGGCCCTAAATCCCTTTAAACGTTGAACTTACACCAGGGAAAGTTGTTGGCATGCGGCATGCTTAACTCTTTCACTGCCAACCGCAACTGAAGTCAAACTAGACACAATGAACTGATTTCAATTATTATAAGAGTGCAAGATTCATGTTCCTTGTGAAAAGACCTTTCGTTCAAGTACCAGCATGTCTATAGTGACATATGGCATATAATGGTCCAGGTCAACAGCGTTCCTTGGCATGCTTTGGGTCCAATGCACCCAAAGTGTACCAGGGAAAGCTGTTGACTCAGTCAAAATGTGGCACTGAAAGAGTTATACATGATTTTTATTAAGAAGAAAATTATAACGAGCATTGTAGTAAACTACACTTGACACTTTGAACTTGAGCATGGTCTTGGGGCAGAAGGTTTTAACCCTTCTGTTGCTTTTTAACCAAGTCAATTTCCAGTTTTAGACACAATATCATATATATATATTGTCAATCAGTGCTGCAGTCTCTATTAATCATAAGAAATAACATAATGGTCCTATATGGAATATGGAAAGTTGCCCGACTCTTATTTTTGCTTATTTTGCTGATGGCACAAAACTGTGAAAATAAAAACCCATTGAAATAATATTTTCACATTGTTTGAATAGGAATTACGTCCAAAGTAGTGAAATTAAAACTGCAATGAAATGTCAAAAATAAAAAAACTTAAATATGAACACATGAAAATAAAGCAATTTACATTAATATTTTTAAATGTCAATTAAGACATAGAATGCTGGCTGTTTGGGGATTTTTTATTACAATTAGCAGTCTGATGTCACTCAGCAAGTCAAAAAACACACAAAAAACAAAAAAAACAAAAAAAACAAAACAAAAAAACAACAACAAAAACAAGAACCCCCCCCCCCCAAAAAAACCCAACCCCTTGTAGCTACTCAGTGATTTATGTCTCCTGTATTGAAATTCATATCTGGCACCCTACAAGGAAAACAAATATTGATCTCAAAGGTATGGAAATTGTGCAAATACAAAACCACTGTACATGAAGTTATGGAAAATATCCAGAAATGCAAGATTCTGATCATAAAAATCTGTAGTGCATTGTAGAAGAACAAACAGCAGCAAGTTTATCTCTGTCAGCATCAGAGGAAAAACAGTTATGTCATCAATGTAAAGGAAATGGGATATGCCAGGATCTGTGTTGGCATTTGGAATTAATGGACATGATGTCTGGCCAGAGATAGACAGCAGCTGGTTCCATAATGGGTCGTGGATTTACTAAATATGAATTGAACTTTAATTACCGTGTAATTATAATTAAGCCGAAGGATTAAGATACTCCTGATTTTTTTCCCATTAAATTCCGTTCAAGAATATTTGACTGGGACTTTATTCTGTGTTCTGCTGAATATCAAGTGTTGATAAGTAGTATACACATGAAGTGAATACTTATAACAGTTGAGAAATTTTAACTCTTTCAGTGCCAATCACATCTAAAGTTGATCTACTGAAGTCAAGCTAGTCTGAATTATCATAAGGATCCCAGATTTGTTTTCCTTGTAAAAAGACCTTTCATTCAAATACCAGTGCACGTATAGTTCCAGACAGAATACCCCAGGTCAACAGCTTTCCTCGGCATACATTGGGTGCATTGTGCCCAATGTGCACCGAGAAAAGCTGTTGACTCAGTCCAAAATTTGGCACTGAAAGAGTTAATTGCAATGAAGCTTTGGTCTCACTTTACTAATACCTATATCGTTCATTACCAATTTTGACCAAAAACTCAATGTGCTCATAAACTATAATTGACATGAAAATACGTGTATCATCTTCAAATTTCCTGTAATCTGATCTTGCATTCAAGTACCAGCATGCCTGTAGTTGCATAGCATATAATGCTTCTGGTTAACAGCTTTCCTGGATGTGTTTTGCCTTCCTGAGGAAAGCTGTTGACTCAGTCCACAATGTGGCAGGGGAAGAGTTAATTGACCTAATGATATCACCTTCATATTTCTTGTACTGACCTTTCATTGACCTAATGATATCATCTTCATATTTCGTGTACTGACCTTTCATTGACCTAATGATATCATCTTCAAATTTCTTGTACTGACCTTTCATTGACCTAATGATATCATCATATTTCTTGTACTGACCTTTCATTGACCTAATGATATCATCATCATATTTCTTGTACTGACCTTTCATTGACCTAATGATATCATCTTCATATTTCTTGTACTGACCTTTCATTGACGTAATGATATCATCTGCATATTTCTTGTACTGACCTTTCATTCAAGTACCAGAATGCCTATTAACAGTTACCATTAAAGAGAGAATACGAGGGCCTTAGAATAGTCCAGGTCAATAGCTTTCCATAAGAGTGCTGAGGAAAACTGTTGACTTACATGTGGTCAAAAATTGGCACTGAGAGAATTACTTCAGTGAATAGTGTCCTTCATACCACACATCTGCCTATTGTCTCTATGTACCTAGTTTGTCCATGTAGCTCCGTCAAAAGTCTGCGTTTTGCTGTGAATATATTTTTTTTCATGTGTGCAAATTTTCAAAGTTTGTGCATTTCAATGTATTTATCTTCTAGTTTTAATTTCACTTATTTGGACATGGGGGGGGGGGGCAGTTTTGAGTTTCAGTTCAATTTGTTTAACTCATTCCATACCAGTCCCTGATTTTCCCTATATTTACTTAGATTTAAGGGTATATATCAGGTTACGCGTGAGTCTTACAAATGACTTAATAAAAGTCTGAAAATACGTTAAAAGTACCATAAACTATATATTTCCTGAAAGCTAATAAATCTGGGAATAAGTTGATAGCATTTTCATTTTTACAAGTTCTTCTGTGTTGACACAACAATCAGGTAAAGTGATCATAAAAAAATCACACAATTATTAAATCTACTTTTTTATTTTGAGCTTGAGCATGTGCATTTCTGTTGCATAAGCTAGCAGACATGATTTTCTACACAAACGTGTCTCATTTTTGTCATTGTTTGCGCTATTGTGGAGATACTCCTGTTTAAAGTTGAAAAGATGACATTCCATTCTTACATCAAAGGTTTTGACGTTTGGCTCGCTGTGGAGGGAAAACCACTCAAGATAGAAAAAATCTGAGACACGTTTTTAAAGATTACATTCTTGTGAACAGTTTGCCACAAACCCCAGGTCTTTATGAGCAAAACTGACGAAGTTGATTTCACAAGAAGTTGAGAAACAAAGGCCAGGAATGATGCCGAGAAAAACGCTTTCAAAGCAAATGCCGACTTCAATAGGACTTACGCAATTCTTTGGGCCTTTGATCGCAATGACACCTTGGTATTCCGTTACACACTCCTACCTGTTGAGTAAATGGACAAGTTTGGAGCATCAAACTTCAAAGAATGCTTTATTTTAGAGGTTTTACATCCAAAAATGTTATAATCATGCTCATCTGTCACTTTGGATTCCATGTTGGGGTTTCTCAAGTTTAACCTGATTGGCCGACAAATGACTGACAGGTGGTTACGGGGCAACCGGGTTCTACCATGTTTGCCGTCTTGCGTGGGGCCCAGTAATGGCAGTATAGGTGTCAGTAAATCGGAACTTCAGTCTCAGTTCAGAAAGTTTCTATCAAGTTCACAGGATCGTTGCTTACATTTGTGTGATTAGAAAGTGCTATTGCAAAGATGCCGAGAAAGAAAAAACCTAGGGGCAGACCGATGCCCGCGTCAGTTGCAAGTGAACTCAAAGCGTCTGATCTAGGATCATACTACAATCAGTTCCCTCCAGTGGAGACGACCCTGCAACCCGACGTGAGCCTCACGGAGACCCCGGGCGAGTCTGGCATTGCATGGTCAGGGTCGAACGAAGTCGCGGCCAAGGTCACGGATACTGATTCGGTGAACACCACAACATCCACAAGCCAACCCGGTCTGGACAAACGCTTCTGCAGTGCTAGTTCCCAGAAACTCGGAGACTTTGTGGTCCACGAGGCTAGATCTACAGATTGTTGTGAACAAGGAGATGTGAATGAACAGGCAGAGGGATACCGATTATGGGACTGTTCTCAGTTGCAGGCTTGTATTGATGCCGCTGCTGTGTGTGCAACTTGTAAAGTTGGAACTCTGAAACTGAGCGAAAGAACAAGTATTGGAGCAACAAGAGGATGGAAGTCTGAGTTTATGTGGATATGTTCAAACGAGAGTTGTACACAAAGCGATAATGCGGTTTGCCTGCCCAGCTGATCGTAGTCTGCTTGTGCGGAGCGTGCGCAGAAGCGCTCACACCTGGTGTATGTAAATGAGGCTCCTGTTGGATTCCTGCAGGGTGGAGCTTAGAAGCTTAGCTTGTCCCCAGCCGAAGCCACACCAAACAGTGAGACCCAGGCCCAATACTTTTGCCAAAATTCACAATTTTCCTTTACACAACCTGAAATCTCATTCCGGCATACAAAACTTATAGGAAAAGTGCACAACATGTGTGAAAATAGCAAAAATGATGGTTTAACCCATTGTAACCTGATATATATCCTTAAGAGAACAATTGCACAGTTAAATTCTTCATGAAAAGAGCTTTCGTTCAAGTACCAACATGCCTATAGTCTTAAGTCAGTGGTTCTGGCACTGCCTGGCAAGTCACCATAGTATGGAATGAGTTAACTCTTTCAGTGCCATCTGCAACTCAAGTCGAATTATGTCACCAACTACTATGAATTATAATAATACTGATAGATTCCTGTTCCTTGTAAAAACACTTTCAAGTGCCAAGATGCCTGTAGTTTCAAAGAATATAATGGTCTAGGGCCAACAGCTCTCCTCAACGTGCCTTTGGCACAATGTGTGAGCTGAGACAAAGCAAATGGCTGTTAAGTCTGAGAGCCTTGGTGTCTGACTAGTTTTGTTGATCTATTCAACTCGTCAGGGACAGTTAGGAAGACTGCCTTAGCCGTTATGTACCTGCGTGGAGTTACGCTTGCTGTTACGTTACACACGTGTATTGTGTTTACGTTCAAAGTGTGATTGGCCATGATTGACTTATTATGTCATCATGATCTTCTTCAAATCTGACTTATGCCTGATGTAAAAATAAGGATCTCCCAAATAAGGAAATCCAATCTGTAAGTTAACCGGGGTTAGTTAGTGCAATTTTTGTTGGGCTGGGTCAAAACAGGACAACTGAATAATTGTACTGATGCCCTCAATATACTGACTAAGAAATGTGTGGGTTACAATTTCTTTGTTAAGAAGGTGTATTTGCAGTGTTCCATTTTGTGATTTCTCAAAAATATGTGGAAATTAAACTGGCTAATTATGGGAAAGTGGGCTCTTGACAGTAAAAAAAAGAAAAGTATTTTGCACAATGTGCTCAAATTGTGTGAAAGAAAGCTGTTGACTCAGTCCAAAATGTGGCACGGAGAGAGTTATATTAATATATCACCCTGTCCACCCAGACAAACTTGGTCAGTTGTGTGCTACAGTGCGAAGCTCTTGCATCCTGTAATAATTTCCATCTCCAGTGATCAGAGGTCAAATTGGGGAGAGTTCTGCATGTGCCTTAATGTCATTCCCAGTTTCCCTCCACTTTGACAAGCGATGTTTCAATGAGCCAAGCATAAACTTCTTGGTGAGGTAATTAATGTATGTCAAATGATGAACAATGTTTGGAACTTATCTCTATTATGTGTATACTTTAATGTAGGAAATGTCCTGCAAAAGAAATAACATGAAGCTAAAACACAAGTGAATTCCTGGGAAAGTGAGCAACTTGAAATTTTCATCATTTGAGAGACAATTTAATGATATGTCCATGGAAGAAAGCCCGCGTGGGTTTAGAATATGAAATAAATTTTCCCATTTGCCATTTTTAAGATGTGTTGTTTTGCTGTACTGTATGTAAGTTTTACCTTTGTGGATGATTTCTCTCTCTCTGGGCAATGCACTTTATTCTGACCGGCCAAAAACTGGGCCCATATGAAAACTGGGCATTCTAGTCTAGTTCCTGTGACCGTTTATGTTGAAACACTGTGTTTTTATTTTCAGAGTTTTGTGCCATCATGGATTTAAGTCTTGAATGAGAATGTAGCAAAATGAAGTGAATTCTGAGTGTGTCCTCAAAACATATATTGGAGCAGGTCTCTTGAGACTAGAACCTCTGAATTTTCTTGATAAATCATTTATCAGAGTAAATCCAAAGTTCAGTATGACAAATTAGTTTGTATAATCTTGTTTTATCCAGGTAATTATGTTTGAATATAAAACTTGTTTTAAAAAATGTATTCCTAAAACTTCATTTATTAGAAAATTTCCTGTAATAAATCCACAGTAGATTATTTTGTGCTGTATGTCTTTGCTTCATTTCATGTTCAATTGTCTTGTCATCTGTCACAAGAGATCAAGTTCTATTAAATGTACATGCATTTAGATTATTGACACTTGGGCCTGGAGTACAACTAAACATATTTCCAAAGGGTTAATCTAATTAGGGTTTTAATCACTTCAGATAAATTGATCCTTTCCGTGAAAGCCTATTTGAGTTGTGTGGGTTTATTTTTCGGCACACGGGCTTGTGCTCATGAATCAGATTTTTCAATTTGGCTCCCCTGGTTCCAAACATATTTAGCAAATCCTATCAGACATTTAGAACTGTTAAAACATTGAATTTCCTGAAGAGCATATCAATTAAATGGATGGAATTGTTTGCATTTTGTTGCAATGCAATTAAAAGTTAAGGTGGGTTAGTGTACAAATGAACTTTAAAGAAGATGAAAAATGCGCAAACAATTGAAATAAAATTCACTGTCCATATTTACTATGGCTAATAACTCCGCAGATATGCATCATCATGTGTACATGTAATATGCGTAAAGATATTCTAAACAAATTTCAACGGCGTTTGTGAAATTAGTCTAGGCATGAGATGAACACTACCGTCACAGATTGCAATACTTAAAGCTCTACTGTGACAAAAATGACTGACTCATATCAAACTGTTAATGTTATTCCAGGTGAATGAATGCACACACAACCTGTAAGGAGTCTGCATAATGCTTCATTTATCCACAGGAAAGGGTGTGGCTGGTGGGCAGTGGTTTCCTTTGTATTTTCATTTTTGCTTTTTTTATTGTTTGTTTTTGGATCGTATTGGGTTGAAACAGCAAAAAACAAGAAATCTGTTTGTTGTCTTATTTATTGAAGTTTCGGTACATTTTGGACAAATTAAATGGGAATTCCATGTTCAAATTCCCCACAGAGGAAGTTTCATTCAATTGCCAACATAACTAAGGTCAGTGGTCCCTTGATTGGCTGGTAAAATGGCTTTCCATCCACTCCCAGGGTTAGATGGAGTAGGACTTGCCAAGCAATGCCAAATGATACCAAGCAATAGTAAGCAATGCCAAGCAATCTCAAGCATAACCCCTTTCGTGGATAGCCTTTCACATGTGTATTTGGTGTGAAAGCGACTTCCACCGCACAGGATGCTGGGATGCAAAGAGGCGCAAGCTGCAGAGTTGCCTATCTAAAACGCTCTGTTACTATAGCATTTGGAAATGGACTGTGGCTCAACAGAGAGCATACAAACATCATAGAAATATAATAGTAAATGACTTTAATATATATGATCTTGAAGGGTTAGCTTTTCTCACCGATTGTTTAGCTTTGAAGTGGAAAAAATAGCGATGCAACTTTCCCAACTTTCACACATTTAGCATGTTTTAGATAGGGAATGCAGTCCCTGACCGCATGGTGTCTCTACCAGTGCCCCCGTCCTCTCTGGGAGCAGATACGGGCAAACTCGTCAGTTTTGGCATCTGCGTAATGGGTTATGCCGACAATTAGTGCTAAGTGATGCCAGGCAATGGCCAGCAAAGCCAAACGATACCAAGTAATGCCAAGCCAAATGATACCAAGGAATATTAATTGATACTAAGCAGTGCCAAGCCTCCAACTAATGGGTAGATAGGAGCCCGGCTGCTTTCCATATTAGAGTAAATCAGTTTGCACCCTTCCTTTGGGCAGGGCAAAAGGACAAAAATATGCCACTGAACTGTCCAGAAGAAAGGGGGCTAGTTTAGGACTGTAGGGTTACAGGTGTACTTTGTTATTCAGGTTAGTTTAGGACTGTAGGGTTACAGCTGTACTTTAGATAGGACTGGGGACCTGACGCAGTCTTAAAAGGTAGGCTATCTCCTGTAAACAATGCAGGTAAATTTTATGTCCAGCATGTGTGATTCTTAGGTCAACCCATCAGCTGCAACCAGTTACTGTGTCAAATCCTTATTTATCTTATAATTTATAAGTTAATTACTACTAGAGGGCTTCAATATAACAGCTACCTAATGGCTTTTTCTACCTCCCAAAGTTAGAAAGCCTGTGATTCATGGACACATCGGTCAAGAAAAACAACCATAGTTTTTTCTGTTCTATGGGTCAAATGGAGGTGATTCAAAGAAAATTTCTGCATGTTTTTCTTGCCTCACAGGTCAAACACATGTAAATACTGAAGAGAATCCTGACAAGCAGGTCAACTCTAGGTAAGGTAAAAGCACACGGTAATAGCTTCAGAATTGAATAACCTTTGCAGGCCATGTCATACTTCCTCTGGCTGGGCCAAAATCAGGTCAATGTCAGGTTATTCACTAACAGCCACGAGGAAGTCTTACACCATATACCCACTGGAGCGCCACTGGTGGGGGCCAATTGCGTACACCACTGTCCACATGGTAATTAAAATAAAATTCTTACAGCAGACCCAAGTGTGACCTGCAGGCTGGTACCATCAGCCTACAGTGCTTGCTATAGTGTAATTAAAGTAAATGTTCCTGGAGGTCCACCCTATGAGAGTCCTTCAAATCAAGGTACATCCTGGAGACAGGTGATGTTTGTGTTGGCCACCAGGGGACTACTTGAAACTGGGTGCAAAAAGACTTCCTGGTGGTACCACATACCAGGTAATAACCTGGAGAACAGAGTTTTCAATAAAGTGTTCTGGCAAAAGTGTGACATCAAATCTGCGAGAAATTAGATGAGGTATTAATTTTAACTCTTTAAAGTGCAAACTGCAACTAGAGTCGAATTACTTAAGACGAACTGCACTCAGTTATAATAAGGATGCTATAGATTCATATTCCTTGTGAAAAGGCCTTTTATTTAAGTACTAGCATATCTCGTTTCAGAGAATATAATGGTCCGGGTGGACAGCTTTCCTTGGTGTGCTCAAAAAGAGGCTGTATGCTAAAGTATAGGCTGTGTAAGGGTTGAGGGTGGACTTGTATGCAGATGGCATTCAATCATTCTTCGTGAAGGACAGGTGCAAACAGTGGCTTCTTTGGGCCACTATTCAATGGAAATTGTTGCATGGCATTCCGTAGCATATCATGCCAAGCTCTCCTTAACGGACAGCTGGCCAAACATGGGGAAGCTATTGGAATGCTATGAGATAGACATGTCCTCAGTCAATGCTGGCCAGGATTTGGGGTCACATGTGCAGCATTAGCAGTGACTTGCATTTGGCTTCCCCAATGTCACTGCTAGTGGTGTGGAGCAGCACAATAATATGACGTGTCGTCATTTTTTTTTTGAGAAAAAAATGAGATGGTGTTAGCTTTCCGTTTCAGACATAATGTTTTAGATGTTGGTTGGTTTTCTATATAAATCATGGAAATCTAATTAGACAAAAAATTATGTAGATTGAACTGGAAAATGCTTATTATAAAAAAAATGGCATTGTAATTTCTTAATTTATCCATGTATGGGTATTTTGAATTGACTTAATTTTGCTGGATTTTTACGTTTGCTTATTTTGTGGATGGCAAGAATTGTGAAATTAAAAACACAAAAAATAGTGTTCTAAGATAGGCTTAGTAGGAAAGGTGTCCAAAAAAGGAAGTCGAAACTCCTGTTAAATGCCTGAAATGCCAAAACTGTGAAAATTACGTGCATGAAAAAAGTACCTTTTGTGGTACTTTGTAGTTTTTGTGAGAGGTAGCAGCTTATATAAACAAGATGTCACTTTCAAAAACAGCAACAAAGTTCACTTAGAGTTCACTCATTCAACATGAAAATATTTTTGCTGTTTTAGCAAATTTATCAAGAGCCCCACTGGAGAGACCCTGATGTCAGTCCAGGAGGGCATCAAATATGAAGTATTAGCCAGGACTGAAACAGTAAATTGCTGCTGACTGCAGCTCTAATCATCACTTATCTTGTCATATCTGACCAGTGCATCCATGTCTACGGGGCATTAACTTCTGTGGAATTTATATGGCTTTTGACTCGCTCAATGTGTCATGATGCTAAATACCTTGGCCACTGGGATTTGCATTTCCTGATAGCTGCCCTTATGGCCTCTGGAGCATGACGTCTGGCATTGCTAAACAGGTGAATTCAAGCTAGGAATGTTGGCTCTAGCCTTTTAGATGGGGGGGGGGGGGGCAGGAATGATGCAGGTCTTTTTTTCTTTTCAGGTAGTCATCAAGATAGCATATGACTGTGCTGTACATTGCTAGTATAAAGACAGATCGGATGAATGAATGAATAAATGAACTTTAATAGTGGTGATGGTGACCGTCTTTTATGGCCAAACTGAAGGTACCAGGGAAGCATACATCTACACATGTTAACCCTTAAAGTGCTAATCACTGCTATAGTTGCTTTCTCATTACCATTAAACATATAATGGTTAAAAGAGTCAACTTCGTCATGAAGATACATGTACCTTTCATTCAAATACCAGCAAGCCTTGTCTGAAGCAAAAAGTAGTCTTAGTCAACAGCTTTCCTCGGGACACTTTGCGCGCAATGCACGCAAAGTGTCCCGAGGAAAGCTGTTGACTCAATCTTAAATCAGCACTTTAAGGGTTAATACACCGATAGATAAAAGAATCCAATAGTTCATCGAAACATATTCCTTTTTATTTTACTTTTTGTTTGTTTGATGATTTTGTGCTAAAATGTACAGCAGTATGTGATATTGTGGTCAAAATTTGCTTCAGACTGGGCAGTTGTGGGTGGTGTTAGGTAATTTTTATCAAATTTAGCAGTAGAATATGCCTTTTAATTAGCTACTAGAGTGTTAGATGTTATAACATAATGTGCTTTGTAATTACCTGCCATATAGTGTTAGATATTTTGATATAGTGTGCCTTGTAATTACCGATTATAGTGTTAGATATAATATAGTGTGCCTTATAATTATTTATAGTATTAGATATTATATAGTGTGCCTTGTAATTAGCTACTGTAGTATTAGATATAATATAGTGTGCCTTGTAAGTACCTACATGTACTGTAGTGTTAGATATAATATAGTGTGCCTTGTAATTATCTACTATTGTTTTAGATATTATAATGAAGTGTGCCATGTGATTTATACCTGCTATATAGAATCAGATATTATTATATAGTGTGCCTTGTAATTACATACTATAGTGTAAGATTTTTAATATAGTGTACCTTATAATTACCTATAGTGTTAGATATACATGTAATATAGTGTGCTTTGTAATTAACTACTATAGTGGTAGCTATAATATAGTGTGCTTTGTAATTAACTACTATAGTGGTAGATATAATATAGTGTGCTTTGTAATTAACTACTATTGTGTTAGATATTATAATATAGTGTGCTTTAATAATTACCTACAATAGTGTTAGATATGATATAGTGTAGCTTGTAGTTACCTGCTATAGTGTTAGATATTATTATACATGTATAGTACAGTGTATTTTGGCGGAGACACTTCCACATCAAGTTGACCAGTTGGTTTTGTGGTGTTGGTTTTGCTTTTAATATAGTATGCCTTGTAACTCACTTCTTCAGTGTAAGATACTATATTATAGTATATGCCTTTTAAATAGCAACTGTATTGTTACATGTTAAAATATAGCAAGCCTTAAGCTTGTAACTAAGTACTAAAGTGTAGCACATGTATGTATATGTATACCAGAGTGTTAGATATTCAACATATTGGTCTATAATAACAACACAGCCTATCTTTTCAGCTGTAAAACTGTGCTGTCTTGATATTTTAGGCGACAAGTTTTTTTCCATGACAACAGCTTATTTTGCTATGTTTTGTTTACTTTTATTTTGTTGTCAAAATAATGTACATGTATGTATTATTGACTATTTGGAAGACCTACATGTGTGTTATTGGAATATTATATTTCTACAAACATTAATTTACATGAAAAAGCTTGCCAAATTTATGCAAAGAACATTTTTCACCATGGTGCAAAAATAAAGTTTGCTTTGGCAAATACTGGTTGAGTTCAGATACAAATGTAGACCCTTCAATCGAAGTATATCAGTATCAATACATGTGCTAACAAAATGGTGAAAATAAAAACACTGTGAAATAGTTTTTTAACATTGTATGAATAGGAATTATGTCCAAAATAGTGAAATTAAAAGTACAGTGAAATGTCAAAAATACAAAAACCGTGAAATTTTAAACACGCGAAAATAAAGCAACTTACAGCATTACAGCATGAGATCCATTTTTGCTGGGATTAGGTGCAGACAAATGCATAAAAATTATTTTTAACCAAACCTTTTTACCTCAGGTATAATGAAAAAAGTATGTATATAAGAACTCAGGCTTTTGAAATATGATCATACATTCAAAGTTTACACCCAAAAAATGCCTAGGATTGATCATATACTGGCTATAGGGATGGAGAACCCACAGCTGTGCCTCTCGTGCAACCAGTGTACTGATGCCTTGTGAGAAAAAGTACACAAAAACAGGTGGGTTCAAATATTGCTGAAACAGGCAGTGAGGAGAGATCCCTAATTATGTGGAGAGAGTGCTGCCGTGGCGAAGCTTTATACTAACACTTGGGGTTGTTTGCTGGACAAATTTGAGTCATTTATTTGTGTTGCTGTATACTGCTTTGTTTGCCCTGCAGGATAAACACGTAAACTGTGTATAAAAGCTCCCATGAAAAAAGTGTGATGTCCAATGTGCTTGTAGGTTATATTGCTGCGTGATGAAATCAGTAACATGTTCGTAGAAGTATATAGAGCCAAAATGCATGGCATACCTATATAAATTCTGCATGTGTTGCATAATTTTAGCGAAATGTTTCATGTTGGTGATTTACCTTCCACACTGGGAACAAGACCTGTGTATTCTATAAGCAGTATTTAATTCCCTATTGGACCTTCATGTCACTGGTGAATGGTTAAGTCAATGAGACATATAATGACCAGATTGCGATCGAAGACTGCATTTTAATAGTACACCAGATGTGGTAAAGCAGTGAATAGACCCCCAGCTTGGAAAATGACTCTCCTTATCAGATTAATTAGCATAAGCAAACAAAAAGGGAATGGAGCAAAGATGTGACCTACACCTCTAAGCTGGCCTTTGACTCACTTGGGATAAGACTTTCATAATCTTCAAGCATGTTATTTTGTGTAACCATCATGTTTCAACTGTTTGCTGTCAAATTGCAGCAAAAACTGTTTCAATAACTGCATGTAAGGATTAGCGTCTTCTGGCAAAACTAATTACCTTCGTGCAAATGACAATAAATTGTAATCATGGTGAAGTAGATTGCCCTAGAGAAGTCAGTCATGACAAATAAATCTGAGAGAGGTAATTTGTCTGGCAGAACTGAGCGAATAGTTGTGATGATTAACCCACGGAAGTCCACTGTGAATCTTAGTCGAACTGCTCCTGAGTCTTGATTGAACAGCTGTTGAGTGTTGTCTCAGTTTAACTAATGAAAGGTTTTAACAATGCAGCCCTACATTCCTTGAATCTTTCTTATAATTTTAATGAAAAGTGAAACATAGTAGTGAGTCAATTAATTAAAGTACAATAATAAGAGTTAATTAATATCACAATACTTAAAGGGTCTGAAGGGGTTAAAGCAAAAAGAACATATGTAGACACTCTCGTGCAGGATGACAGATTCTCAAGACTGAAATCAGAAATTGCTACTCGTATAGTCAATGAACCTTGCACACTGGTACAGCCTTTTCTGCAAGTTAACAGGTTGGAAAATGAAGGTATGGATTGTGAATACTAAGTGAATGGCATCAGCGTGAGCTGGAATTTTATGCAGACCAATCAACAACTGTGGCTGAGTGGATGTTATGTCAGGATGAGCGGACACGCTCAAAACAATACCATCCTTGAATCCAATATGGCGTACAAGGTGTGACATACCTGCTGATTCAAAATGCCAGCCTTTAAAATCAGCCCATTTTTGATATGTTTTGTTTCGGTCATGGTGATCCTTCTGGAAAGGAAAATGATAAATTTAACACAGAATGTGTGAGAAAAGCTTCATTTTATTTTGTTTATTTATTTTTGTTTTTGTAGAACAGATGCTCAAGCTCAACGAAATGTTCAGATTGATGTATATATGATCAGGGGCTGTCTGTCTTACCATTTCTAATTGGATATGATATTGACAACTTCAGTGACTTAAAACTGAATAAGATCTGTCATGAATTTCCTCATATCCTATTGCTGCTTTATTAACTTCATATCACATGATGTCAATGACTTTCTCCATTTATTCCCCTCTAAAAGCATTTATTGACGAATTTGGCATGATAGATGTGTCAAGGTAGGTATCGTGATCAGCCTCGGTGATATGTATATAGGCTGGCCTGAGAGCCAACACAGTGATTGCCCATCGGGGACCTTTTTTCTAGGAGGTGCTGTATGCATGTCACTCAACAAAGCTCCCACAGCTACACCCATTTCCCACTCTCTTAACTCATTACACACTAATGATGCTTTTTCCCGCTAATATCTAAATGTTGTCTGCTAATTGTGTTTTATTAATTTAGGGATTATTTTTCAAAATTTTGGATGAAACTTGCATGGAAGATCATTCCAAATTATATGCCCATGGGCAACAGCTTTGCTTGGCACGTTCTGGGTGCATTGTGCCCAGAGCGCGCCAAGGAAAGTTGTTGACTCAGTCCTCTGTCAGGGTGGAATGACTCAGTTTTCTATCAGGGTGGAATGAGTTAACTTCTGTCATACTGATAATGCATTTTTCTTTTTATCAAGCATAAATTGTTAGGATTTTGTACGTCATTTTTAAGTTCCTAGCTCCTACAAACAATTCTCATCGAAATATTGATTCGCACAGTCAAATCCCTTTGATTTCTGTACTGCCTGGAAAATGGATCTTTCCTTGATTGTCTCCGAGTCAATGCCACAACCACTGACCAAAGCCTTTGCCAATAAATGACATGGGGGAGTTAAGTGACGGGACTCTTGAGTCTGGCGTGTTTATAACCCTTTCTTTTGGTGCATTATGGGATAGCACAAGTGGTTCTAGTGTAATCACATCTACAAAATTTTGCCTTGGCACGATATCACACAAATCAATGAGTGAGATCAATAGTAAAGATTTAAAGGACTGGCTATCAAGACTGATGCATATTGGAGTCGATATATTAATATTACTGCCGTCTGCTGGCTCTGACTACGATCCCAGCTCATGTAAGCATCACATATAACCAGATTGGCACGTAGGCTATTGGGGGCTTGTGTATCAAGTCATTAAAGTACTTCCTGAAAAACCCATGGACTTCGTCTCAAAGTCTCCGGCACGCATGGCGCTTCTGTTTGAGCTGCCAATAAAACCATTGAAGCACATACATATACGCTGTAGCTGGAAGTCATGTACTACTGATTGCTAGTTTCTAGAGGTTTTTTTTTAGACGGCCTGCAAGTGCGGCTTTTGATTCATTTTTGTTTACTTTTCATCTTGTTGATAGGGACAGCAACAGGCATTTACTTTGTAAAAAGGGAAATTTCCGAAGAAACAAAATCTGTCAAAGGATACAAAACACTATTATATTTAAATCATGAAAATGATCTGCAAATGGATACTATTTCAAACTACTTGTAGATTTAAAAACAATTGTACAAACAGGAGAAACAGTGCCACATCTTTGCATAGTTCTCAACCCCCACCTTTCGGGAAAACTGGAAAATCATTGGCCCTACATACATGTATGTCCCCCATGGAGAGCAGGTCTATATGATTAAACTCCTATCATAATGGCTCTAAGTGTCAGTGGGGTGGCCTGATTACCAGTTTATGTCAGGATTGGCTCTATTCCCAACATAATCCCCCAGCAAAATCGTCAAACTTCCCCCACGAACTCCAGCATTGATTGCCAGCAGATTCCTGCATTTGATACATTCAACAAAATCCAGCAAAAGCCACCAAAACCCAGCATTTATTGCCCAGCAAAATCCAGCATCCAGGGTTTCCAGATCCAGCAAATCCAGCAAAAGCCAGCATGATCCTAATGTTTTTATTTTGTCAGGGAAAAGGGAGAGAGTGTCACCACTTCCAGCCTGTTACTGATTGAAGTTGTCATTTTTTTCCCTTTCTGACTAATAAGCATCCATCAGAGGCAGGAGAAACAGTGAAGTGCTGACTAAACACATGTGCATCAATATTTTGGTATCACAATCTGGTGGTACTCCAACTCGAACCATGGGGACTTGGAGGATAATGTGTGGGCAGGCGTGAATGGAGGCAAATGACTAATGCTCCCATAGCGTGATGCTGTTGTATCATTTGTCTTAGTGCTGGGGTGAGCAGAACATGTCAACTCCCAGAGATACTAGAATATACTCTAAAGTGGCTCCTTTTTTATTACCCAGGCTATATAAAACCACTATAATCATCACAGAGAGGCATTATACATAGCATTACACATGGCCATAAATGCCATTTTGGGATTTCGAATCATCAGTACAGAGAAAAAATAAAAGACTGACAAGGGCATCATATGTTTTGTGCTTTATTGCAGTATTATGGGGCTGTTAAGAATGATTGTGACATGTCTGAGGAGGCAGGGCTATTGCATGATATAACATGGACACTAACCTCATAGCAGGACTGGCAGGCGTAATACAGGTGCATGTATTAGTTTCTCAAAGGGGTCCTTGTAGGTGCAGCACAGTTATTAGTCTGTCAACAGGGCTCTTGAAGACATGATCAGATACCACTCTCCAATCAGGGTTGATGCAGCTCTACTACAGATACAATGTATCACTTGAGGTTTATGTAGGAGTAATACAAGTACATGTAGATATCTGTCAAGGTTGATGGAGGAGTAATACAAATAGATATCTCCAAGAGATAATGCAGGAATTATACAAGTAGATATCTTTTCAGGGTTGATGCAGAAGTAACCCTAGTGAATATCTTTGCAGAGTTGATGCAGGAGTAATACAAGTAGATACCTGTTCAGGGTTGATGCAGGAGTAATACAAGTGAATATCTTTACAAGTGAATATCTTTTCAGGGTTGATGCAGGAGAAATACAAGTGAATATCTTTTTAGGGTTGATGCAGGAGTAATACAAGTGAATATCTGTTATGGGTTGATGCAGGAGTAATACTATTAGTTATTCACTGTTTTAGTGTGAAATACAGGAAGTATCTTCCCCAAAGACAGCTGTATTACCCAAGGCGAAGCCGAGGGTAATACAGCTGTCTTGGGGGAGATACTTCCTGTATTTCACACTGAAACAGTGAATGACGATTTTATCCCATTTTTGATGATGTAATTTCATGCCCAAAAAATACACATGTTCGACCCGCTGCTGCTGCAGTTCACTTCACAGTCCGCCATCATGTTGTCGTCTGCAGCGCATCAAGGCTTGTATCGCATGACAGAGACTTCTGGTGGCTGATCGATGCACTAACCAGATAGGGAGATACAGCGAGAATACCGCTGTATTCCCCGGCCAGTTACGAGAATACCAGTGTATTCCCCGGTCAGTTTCAGGAATCGCGCTGTATTTCACCTTTGCAGTAATTAATGCAGAAATAAGGGTAATACAAAGAGTGTACCATAGCTATTAACCAATCAGAAGTCAAGGATTCTATCAAAAATGGGATAAAAGTGAATATCTTTTCAGGGTTGATGCAGGAGTAATACAGACAGTTTCTCAACTGATTTGTCCAGGTGCAATACAGATGGCAATCTCTCAAAAGAGATTTTGTGGGCCGACATAAATGCTATATACATGTACATAATCACTCGAGCATGGTTTGTCATGTCTCATGGAGATGCTAATCTCTTGATGGAGATATTGCAGGTTAAATATGGATGTTACTCCCTAAGTGAAGGTCGTGTAGGTAAAATACAGATGTTACCCTGTCAATGAATGCATTTCACATAAAATACAGATGTTATACTCTCTCAATGAAGGTATTGCAGGTAAAATACAAATGTTACTCTCTCGATGAAGGTATTGCAGGTGAAATACAGAGGTAAATCTCTCTACAGAGCTGCTGCAGGTGCAATACAGATACTAATGCCTTGGGCCACAGTACAAAAACAGTATGGAGGGTCTCACTGCAGGTGTGATTTGTGGCAGGTTTATTGCAGTTGCTGATAAATTACAGTCTGGCTTGCTGCATGCTAGCGTTGTGTAAATGGTGAGTAATGTTACTGTGACAAAAGAAGACCACACATCCATGATGTAAGGCAGATGGCAATGGCTGTATGGTGGGGTGCTTGTTGATTCAACATATTGCAATCTTAAACCAGGCACAAATAGACATTATTGATTTAATAAATCAGATAGGTGGACGATGTGACTCCTTCGTATATTACAAAAATGCTCAATAAAGAAAATCAAAAATGTTGCAGTACACTGCAAATGCTGTATCTTGTGGCAGATGTACTAGACAGGCCCAGTGTTCTTAATGTGGGAACTGAATCATCTTGCTGTACTGTAGACATACTGCAGATGCTTAGCCTGAGAACTAGATCATATTCCATGAAAATTACAGGCAATCAGGTGATACTACAGTCATATTAGACACCAAGGTTACGTTGCAGGCATATGACAGAGAATTAAGTTATGCTGCAACCATTTCAATTGACACATAGGTCCCAATGCAGGCATATATTTCAGACACACAGGCCAGGCTGTTTTAACTGCATCAAAACAGCGACCACAGTTGCCTTGCCTGTGCACCTGCAGAGACAGACGTGACGCGGCAGCCATACAGCCTTCCAGCGTGGCATCCCTAAATAACGGTGTGGTGTTTTACAGCACATATGTACATGCCTTTGGGCCACTTGTCTTCCTTTCGCAAATCAGCACACGTGCAAAATAAACAAATATTGATAGACATTATTAAATGTAATTACATTACATTAATAAGAATTAGATCTGATGTAGACAGAGAGTGGGATAATACAATGAAGAAGCAAGGTTGTCATGTGAGCATTAAATTTCTGAATAAATAGTCACCCTCCAGACAGACGCGGTAAACGCGGGGCTATGCTTTGATCATCATTCTAAGCACAGTCTCTTAGGAACAGCCACTCGAGAATTAGTGATAAGAAATCTTTGTCTGCTGACGCCCCAGAACTCGAAGAGCAAGGAAGGCAACATGTTAGTCATGTTGAGGGGGTGAGGCATGCAGATGATAGGGGCAGCTTGTAGGCTTAATTATTGTTGCAGTTGATGGGGGGTGGGTGCCATTTCAGGATGCTGCGACCTTCGACTCTTGGCAGTTATCTAATTTGTCATGCAGCATGCTTGTACGTGACATGGCATTGCCACAGAATCATAAGTTGAAGGAGCCTGTGTTGTGTCACACACTGTAGTCAAACCTATCACCTCAGGCCGCATATTGAGAGGCTATCTATAACTAAGTTTGCTTTTTTATGCCATGGCATGCAAGTACATGTGGATTCCACTTAAGTTATAATAATGAAACACCACCTGTCACGGAATACGTGTACAAGATACATGTACCACAATCTCATCTTAATGACACTTTTTCCAGCAATGCCAACAATGGGTTAATGTACATCACATGGGCCACCAGGTGGCATCACTTACCAGAGGCTCCTGTTTTACATTTTTTCCAGTGGAGGTTTGTGCACAGGCACTCTGACCACCAGATGGCACCACAGAGTATAAAGGTTCTTTTGAGCATATCCGAGACATCTATGTGAAATCGTCCTTGCCAGACATAAGGTGCTTTCCCTGGGCCTGGAGTATGCTATATTTGTCGCTTGTTTTAGCTCTGACTGTATAATTAAAGCAAGCAGTGTCCAGCAAACATAAACTGGATGATTACCCGTGGTTTGATAGCCTATGTATCATTAGTTTGTAAAAAAATATTATCATGTGTGACATTGTTATTGTTGTCATCATAATCATCGTCATCATCATTATCAGGGCAGAACCTCTGCAGATTTGTAAATGCAGTCTTGAATGTGCTGGAGTTTATCGGGCGTAAGCGTTGGTTTTGGCCAGTGTGGATGAACGAGTGAGGATATAGTTTATGCTTGGAAACAAGTTTTGATGACTTGCAAGAACTTCAGGCAGGGACAGATACTCGTATGATAAATTAACAGGAACAAAGCAGGCTCATTCTTATTCAGGAAAAGAAACTGTGGATTATGGATATAAAGTTCGTGCAGGGAAATGCAGAATAGGCCAAAAACATCATCTGATCTCACATGCTTCTCATTGAAATTTTTGGAATTTTGAAGACTGCCCAGGCCATGGCAGCAGTGAGATTTGGTTTCAATTTTGGTCACTTGCTGACACTGTGAGCAGTTTATAAGGTCATTATTTATATGGAAAGGCGATTCCACATGATATCCCCTCTTTTCAAAAATATTAGTATCTCTAATGGATTTTATATCGTCGGGCCATTATTGTTTTTTGATTGATATCAATGACCTTGCATTGTACCTGAATGACATCAGCATATATGCAAATGACCCTACAATTTATTCAAGGGGTAAAACTGTCTGAAGTTGAACACCAGCTAAACCACAAAGCTTGTAATGCAGGGGAATGGTGCTCACACGAAAGAATGTTAATACATTTTAAAAGTCAAAACCATAATTATTCTGTAGATCCACAGGTGGTCACAAAAACTATAACCAGTTGAGTATCAAAATTAATGGAACTTGCCTAGAGAATGTCTACTGTCACAAAGTACTTGGACCATATATTGACAGGAAGTTAACATGGGACCAGCATGTCAAATTAAATTGCTAAAGCATCGCTAGTAAACTGGGAATTCTCAGAAGGATCTGCCACTATCTGCCATTACATTTTAGAAAACTGCATGTTAACTCTTTCAGTGTCAGTCATGTCTGAAGTCAGTTTGCTTGAGTCAAACTAGTCTGTCTGAAGTCAGTTTGCTTGAGTCAAACTAGTCTGAATTTTCATTAGGATCCCAGATTCGTATTCCTCATAAAAAGACCTTTCATTCAAGTACCAGTATGCCTATAGTTCCACAGAGAATACCCCAGGTCAATTTCTTTTCTCGGCACCCATTGCGCCCAGTGCCCGCCGAGAAAAGCTGTTGACTCGGTCAAATTTGGCACTGAAATAGTTAATGTTACATTCTACCACACAGACTGGTATTGTACTATGTGTATGTGGGAGAACTGTCAAAAAGGACTGTTACAAAAGCTGAGATGGCCAAGTAAAATGACAGCATACTTAATTCTGTATGTGTCTGGGAGATACAGTTATAAAGATTTATTATCCAATCTGCAATGGTTGAGCTTAGATCAAAGGATTGCATTTAAGGCTTTGGTAGTTTATAAATCTTTGAATGGTCTCTTGCCCCATAACATCGGGAAAATGTGTAAATACGTAAGGGATGTTCATAATGTAAATTTAAGGTCTGTAAACAAGAAAAAATTTTACATGTAAAAATGTTACATGTACCTAGGTGAACCAAGAACTTCAAATTTGAAAGGAGCGGTAATCCACTGAAGTGATGCAGTATGGAACTCTTTATCCACGACAGATAACACTTTCCCCCTCAAACCGGCCAAAACCGGCTGGTAGTCAAATGTCGTCTGCTTCAGTGTTTTCAACTAATTTCAACAGTTATGTAAAACAATTTGACTGAGAAATGTACATGACACTTATCAAGATCACTTGCCCCAGGTCAACAGCTTTCCTTGGCATGGGTTGGGCACAAGGAAAGCTGTTGACTCAGTCTTAATTCAAGGGGGAAAGGGTTAAGGATGCTCCTGGTCTGTCGATATTTAAAAGAACACTTACTGAACACATCTTATCAAAATAAGTCATAACATTACAGTGACCTTCTCATTGTGTAAATACTCTCCATGTTTACTACTGTTTGTGTTCACCTGCTTTCGTGGAGGGCCTCAGGGAAGATTAGTGTCTATAGCTGCTAATTGAGTTACCCTCTGAAAATAAAGTTTTATGTGTATATATACAGCCTTAGAGAGATCAACGAGGGATAGTGGGTCACCTTCTGCGAGACCTGTCACACCCACACTGTAACCCATCTTAATGGGAGTTAGTGAGTCACCTTCTGCAATACCTCAGTCACACCCACACTGTAACCCATATTGATTCTTTCCTTGCCAATTTTGAACCAAAATGTCTGTACTATAAATTGGGACATGGATACGAGTTCATACTCTCTGTGAACGGAACTTTCATTCAGATGCCAGCCTGCCATTGCAGAGGCCATAAAAACTGCCAGAGTCAACACTTGGCACAAAAAGGGTTAAAGCTAACAAACAGGAGATGAGCTACTGCACTAAGATCTCCATTATTTTTCCTTTCACAGTAGATGGTTTGCATCTACAGTGCCAGCCTTTTGGTGGATTGAAGCAATGCTCTGCCCTGTAATGCCTATAATAAACTAATATTCCAGAGACATATAGGTCCTGGCTGTTTGATGGTAATCTGCATGCTATACATGTAACTAGCATCCCTTGATCTAATATTATCATGTCCCTCTGCTCACTTCCAAGGCTTGTCTTATTCCGAGGTGTGTGGAAAATATGGCAGGCTTCCTGTGGATGGAATATTATGTTCTTTACTGTGCATAGAATGTGGTGTCCTTTATAAGGGATAGAAAATTGTGTTGTTTACTGTAGATATAGCATTGTGTCATTTACTGTGGATAGAATATTATGTTTAATGTAGATAGAATATTATTTTGTTTACCGTGGATAGAATAGTGTTTTTTATAATGGATAGAATATTGTGTTTTTTCACTGTACAGAATATTGTTTACTGTGGATAGAATGCTGTGTTCTCTACCACAGATAGAGCATTATGTTCTCTACTGAGGCACATGGCTGTATATACATGTATATATACAATGTACTGCCACTTAGCCCAATGGCCATGCAAAGCCACCAGGTCACTGAGGTTAATTTTACTATTTTGATGATCAATGGAGGACTATTTTAGCTAGAGCGTAAAAACTGCAGACAAAGTTGATACATGTATTCTATCAATGCCATGTAGAGATTGTACCTGGGTGACCTTGACCTACATAGAAGATCTTGACCTAATTCCTAAGGGGGCATATAGGACCAAGTAAATGAATTCAATTTTGCTGTGAGCTTGATAACTCAAGAATTAACTGTTGGAGTTAGGACTTGAATATTGCTCATGATGCTCTCCTTCAAGGGCCAGCTTGTGCACTAATTAGTGGACCTAATTAACTCATTCCATACCAGTCTCTAATTTTTCTGTATATTTGCCTAGATTTAAGACGACAATTGCATATTTAAATTCTTCATGAACAGAGCTTTTGTTCAAGTACCAACATGCCTATAGTCTTAAGTCAGTGGTTCTGGCACTGCCTGGCAAGTCATGCTGCAGCTGCTGCAAGGGCAGCTGCAGCATGACTTGCCAGGCAGTGCCAGAACCAGTGACCAAGGCCTGTGACCATAGTATGGCATGATTTAAGAGGGTTACATGCAGGAACATGTTAAATGTTTCTGAATCTTTCAGTATGATGTGACCAGCAGTGATAGTTCGTCAACTTTGGCATGACATATACCTGCGGTTTGAGTCGTGTTTGTGACTACACATTTAGACAGTTCAGTTTATGTGCTACATAGTGCGGCAAAAATTAAGTTTGAGTGATCGAATGATTAGAGATTTTCTTTCCCCTTACCAGGGATGTAATGGTTTTAGCCTTGTCTTTCCCTCTTGACAAAAGCTCGATTTTGAATGAGGTCTCTAATAAAAAAAAATTCTATCCTGAAGCATTTTTTAAGGCTGGAACTAAAGGGTTTAAGATAGATGCACGATAATTTTGGGCTGCATTGTCAAAAAGATCAATGTCTTGGAAGCTGTCATAACCTGTATGGATGCTCTCCACACCAAAATTGCGCGAGTTCAATGCAGAAGCTTCGCTAATTTCATTAAGTTGACAGAGGTCTGTGAACTGAAGGAAAAGATTGATGCAACTGTTTCAGCAATTTTTCTGTATTAATTGAATCACTGCTAATGTTTTGCCAACAGTACATGTAAGTGTAAGTTATATATGTTTATAACCAAATTAATGATTACATGCAATGTGGATTGAATGCTAATTTTTGGGACTTTAAGTCAACGTGCAGGTCTGAGCTTGCTTGGTGATAATAGGTTCCAATGGGGTACATGTATATACATGTACATGTGTTACTCCCACTTACCCAAACATCGGTTAAGCAAGATATCCCATGGTACCTGGCTGTTTAGTGATGCTTTTTACTCACAGGGCAGACGCTAGTACTTATTCACTGTTTTAGTATGAAATGTAGGGAGTCACCCTCCCCCAAAGGCAGCAATATTATGCAGGGCAATAGTTAACGGAGGGCAATACAGCTGTCTTGGGGGGAGGGAATAGGTCCTCACTGTATTCCATAAAAATGGTGATTCATAACAATTTTGTAAATTATTATTTTTTTTTTATAAGTCAGTCTATGCATGTAGAATGCATAACGTGGTACTGTTCCCACCCACTGACTGCCACATGTTTTTTGCTGTCTGCAAAATGAATACAGACAGAGACATCTGGCATCTAACTGGGAACTAAATTCTGAAGGGGTATACAACACAATCTGGTGAGAATCATGTGTACCCTGGCCACTTACATTACTCTGTTTGTATTGTACTGGGTGATATGGGATATAAAGTATATGTGTTGGGAAATATGTATATGTAACTGATCAAACATGGGATAAAATATATATACATCTATATATATATATATATATATATATATACATGTATATATATATATATATATATATATATATATACATGTATATATATACATGTATATATATGTATGTATATATATATGTGTGTGTGTATGTATGTATATATACATAAAGAGAGAGAGAGATGGATAGATAAATAAATAGAGACGTATGTATGTATGTATGTATGTATGTATGTATGTATGTATGTATGTATGTATGTATGTACATATGTATGTACGTATGTAAGTTTGCAGGCATGAATATACATAACTATTCCATCTTACAATTTTACTTCATATCAGAAAGCAAGAAACTGATCAAACATGGGATAAAATATGTATAATATATATATATATATATATATATATATATATATATATATATATATATATATATATATATATATATATATATATATATATATATATATATATATATGTATGTATATATACAGCATGCATGTACCTGAGTGTGTTGTTATGCATTGCAGATAGGGTTCAGAATCACACATGTCATTTTGTCAGCTTTATTTAATTTAATTAATATCATATTATATTATACAACATATAACATGATATCACATTGTATCTGATTGCATATTATATGCTGTTATTACATATTATATTACATTACGGGGAAATTCTCCATTGCAAAAACAGCTTCTTCAGTAATGGTATTTGCATGCTTTCACTACATGGTCAGACAGCACGTTCAAAATGTTCGACAATTCCCATAATGCCTCACAGCTTTGCTCTCTTGCTCTAGTGACAATCAGTTGCGTGACACAGCTTAAAGTAAAATCCCAATGTGTTTAACGGTATAAATACATGTATATAACCTGCACTTGTACAAGCAGCTAAATACAGTACATGTATCAGTCATACTACAAGTCTTTAATTGAGTTCACGTCAGCCTCACAGTGAAACCTGTCTAGAAGGAGGATTCTTAACCTGGATGGCCAAATTTTGGTCTGTGAATATGGGTGGTCTTTCATAAGAGGTATACAATGAAAAGTATAAGGCAAAGTACAGTGGTAAAGTAAAACCTGTTTTGAGAGACCACCCCTAGGTCAGCCCAAAAAGTGGTCACATAAGGCAGGTGGTCTCTCATTAGAGGTGCAATAACATGGGAAAGATGGCAAAAGGGACAGGATAAACATGGTCTGAAAAGACAGGTGGTCTTTCCTCACAGTGATCTCTCAAGACAGGTATCACTGTACCTGGTATTTAAGACCATCCTTAATGCTGGACAAAAGTGGTCACACATGACAGGTGGTCTTTCACTGCAGATAAGCTGGCAAAGAAAGTAAAGGCCCGTGTCTTGAAACGGTGGTCTTAAAACCAAGTGCGGTCTTTCACAAGAGGTGGTCTTTAGAGCAGGTGCCACTGCATACTGAAATGGTGTGACCTCACAAGGTAGATAGTCTCTCATTGGAGAGATCCCTCGAGGCAGGCAGCACTATACATAGAGAGTACAATGTAGTTCCATAGGAATGTTATGTGCAAGTATATGCATAGTGAAACTTCTCTTCAAAGACCACCCCTATGTATCAGCAAATTGTGGTCTTTTAAAACAGGGGATGTTTCATTGGGGGTATACATGACTCAAATTAACCCTTTCCCCCTTGCATTGACACTTGAGTCAACAACTTTCCTTGGCATGAGTTGGGCACTAAGTGCCCAACTCATGTCAAGGTAAATTGTTAACCTGGGGCATGTGATCGTGATAGGGCTCATCTACAATTCTCAGTCAAAATTGTTTTTCAACCCTGTTGAAATTAGTTCAAAACAATGAAGCAGATGACATTTGACCACCAGCCAGTTTTGGCCGTTTAAGGGGGAAAGGGTTAAACTATTGCATAAGTGTCTAATAATGTGGTCTTTCAAGGCAAGTGGTCTGTCAGGACAGGGCCCACTGTAAAAGTATAATGTATTTTTTTCTTTAATTTAATTTCACTGTGTTGGATACAATTCCAATTCAAACAATGTTAAAGTACAATTTCACTGTGTTTTTATTTTCACGCTTTTGCACCATCAGCGATATATATATAAGCAAAAATAAGAGTACAGCGAAATTAATGCAATTCACAGTACTACATGTGTATCAGCTTACGCAACGATGTACACTGTATTGCTTGCTCGCCAAGACGCTGGTATGGTTAATTTAGAAGAGCTATTAAAACATGCATTCATGGAAAAAAATACAATATCACAGATTTTGAGAAAGTTTGGATAGAAAGACACCTAACATTTTGCTGGTAAAAATCTGCCCATAAATGCATGGATGTAAAATGTTATTTACTTTGATGTTTGTATCTGAATTGATCTCTACGGGGAAACATTTTGAGGAAGAATTATTATTGAGACCTTTTGCAGAGGTCATATTTAGCAATTCCATGTGTATTCAGCTGAATATATAACCCATTTCACAAAATTGTGACAGAGTGTTTTTCCATTAGGTTGTATTTTAAAGTAACCGTGAATAAAGTAGTTGCTATAAAACTAATGAGGTAAAACAAGTTTTAGAATCAATCAAAGCTGTGCACCTAGATTAACCATAACCCCCCCCCCCCAAATTTGGCATTTTTGCACATATAAGCTATCAAGATGCAAATTACAATGAAAATTATGAATATACACAACTGTGACCCTTATGACTGAAGTGCCCTCTAGTAGAGAGATGCAGCAACCTTCTTGTCTGGCTCTTTCCCATAATAGTGTGGGATAATATACCCCGTGTCAACAGCTTTCATTGGCAAGGGTTGAAAGTACATTACAGTAGTCCCTCCTTTGAAAGACCACTCCTTTGGGAGACCGCCTCCTTTGAGAGACCCCAATTGTCAGGTCTCTCTGTAGTACTTTTCATGTTATTTATACCTCCTTTTAGGGACCACCTGCTTTATGTGACCACCTTTTGGGTGGCACTAGGGGCGGTCTCTCAAAGGAGGGACTACTGTACAAGCAAAACTACCAAGGACATCTAGAGAAGCAGTCCTATTCGAAGCAAGCAGCAATTAATTCTACTTGGTCTCATTCAGCCTGCAGTTGAAGGATTCGCCTTTGTTCTTGTTTGTCCTTCTGTACGTAGGTACCATGTATGTGTATACTTTGGATTGTTTCATGGTTAAGTCTTGCCAATATATGATCTGAAGGCCACCATGATCAATTTTCCTCCAATTTGTCAAAAAGGCCATGCCAGAAAAAGGTGCACTCCTGGTTAGATTGCTTGCTCCAGCGCAATAAAGCACAATATTCTGTGCCACTTTTTATCAACGGGTCTGTTTGCCCGTTGTAGTGACGGACTAAACCTGCGTGTGTTGGTGAGCTGTTTCTTTTTCTTTATGTCTATTTTTTCCCCCGAAGTGCTAAATTTTCTGCCAGGTTTGTTGGTACGTACACAACAGATACATGAGAGTTAGCTAGGTCATCAAGGTAACCCAAGCAGCTGATATTAAATTGACCTTTTGCAGCCCCAAATTGCTTTAAGGCATCCAGAGGTAAATGGTCATCTGCTTCTAATAGTGTTTTTACTTAAACCCTTTATTAAAAGAGTATATTTTGAATACATGTATGAACCTAAATGTATATAAGGCCTGTCTGGATGAGATGTGGTAGGTCAACAGCTTTCCATAGGAAGTAGTGGGTGCTGAAAGCTGTTGACTCAGTCTGTCTGCATATACAGTAGTCCCTCCTTTGAGAGACCACCCCTAGTGCCACCCAAAAGGTGGTCACATAAAGCAGGTGGTCCTTCAAAGGAAGTATAAATAGCATGAACAGCCCAACAGAAAGACCTGACAATTGTGGTCTCTCAAAGGAGGTGGTCTCCTAAAGGAGTGGTCTTTCAAAGGAGGGACTACTGTAACAGCAAAGAGAGGGTTAACGCACTAGGGGCATGGAAGCCAAAAATGTTTACTGTCGTGAGAAAGTTTCGTGTTTTATTGATTTGAGCAAATATGGCATCACGTTGCCACCAGCACATGTATGACAAAGAAAAATGCCATCATCACTTAATGGGTTTCAAAATAAAAATTGTTGGATTTGATGTATCCAGACTGTATAGATATTGGGCACAGTTAAGCTGGGATGGATTTAAAAAATATATGTATAATGAAAGAATTTGTGATGCTGTATGTTTAGCTGAGTTGGTTGCATAAATTCCACATGGCCAAATGCAAACAGTAGAGCCATTTACTAGATTGTATCATTGTTGAGCGGAAAGTGAAAGGGAAAGTGAAAGCTATGGGAACCATGGGTGTACCTTCATGATCAGTTAGTGTAAACTCTTTATAGATGTAATTAATTGCTTCCCAGCCATGCATCAGCAATTACTTTGTCTGTTCTTCAGTTTCTGATTAATATTTCATGTCAGGATGTATTTTCTGATGCAGCTTGCGTCCTAGAAGAGTGACACAACTGATTGTATTTGCACCATAATTGTCACTTTTACCGCCATCACAATTGATCATTGTCATTGTTGAAGGAAGTCACCTGCAGGGGTTTGGGATGAAAAGATACAACACTGTAGCGAATGTATACATACGTAATACCCTGGAAATATCTTGTATGTGTGCTCTGAACCCATAAGTGCTAATCACTGCTATAGTTGTGTTCTCGTCCCTGTTAAATATATAATAGCTAAAAGATTCAAATTCCTCATCCAGATACCGTTCATTAAAATACCAGCAAGCCTAGTCTAAAGCAAAAAGTAGTCTTAGTCAACAGCTTTCCTTGGGACACTTTGCGGGCATTGCACAATGTGTCTCAAGGAAAGCTGTTGACTCAATCTTAAAGCAGCGCTTTAAGGGTTAAACACTCTCTGGAGGGGCTAGTACAAAGACTATAATTACAGGACCATGAATTATTGAAGCATTCTACTTCATGTACTATACTGTAATGTGGCAGTTGGTGTAGAATAGACACAGGTACTGGAGCCAATAGGACTTGTCATATGTACCTGTACATTGCATCTCTGGGGGGCCATCCATATGCAGAACTTGAAGTCAGGACCAAACAATAGTCAATGGGTCTAAAGGAGTCAACACCATAGTGACTGCATTCGTCTCTCATGGCATTTACATGCAGTTAAGTCTACGCTAAACTTGACAGTCACCAAACGCATCAACCTTTGCAACCTTTTTCCAACCTGTTGAGTGAAAGGCAAATCTTTTTCAAACCCATTATTAATGCTTTCCAAACCATTTCCACCTATTGCATTCAAACTCTTGTAAACAATTAAACCTTTCTCTAATTGTTAACAACCATTTCACACACTTTCTCAACCTTATTGATTAGAATGTTGAAATGGTTTGGAACTGTTTCAGCCATTTAAAACCCTTTTTCAACCTTTTGTAAACCCTTTGTCTACCTTTTGCAAACCTTTTACAACCTTTATCAACCCCAGTACAACACTTTGCAACACGAAAAATGCATTTGGCTGTTAAGTTTTAGATGGGCTTGTAAGTTAGGATTCTGTATGTACGTGGACGGATACGGCTACAAATACAGCAAAAATCGTGCAACTTGAAATTACATACAATGATTCCATATGTGCCAACATGGGTACTACTTTTTCTCATACGGATTCTGGTACAATTTTTCTTACCGTAACATGTAGCAATTAAAATCGTATCTGTACCCAAAACGGACTGAAATTCCCTTGAAATGCTGTGAAATGTTAGATAATTTGGTGGTGTATCCCTGGTATTTTAGGATTGAAGCCATCCTGTACCCTTGGGTGATCTGTCGCAAAAAGACAGTTGACGGACCGCTCACTGCTTATATGGAAACCACACCATTTGCACAATCGTATGGTGTACCCATATCCGCACGCTGTACCTATATCCGTACCCACACATATGGAATCCTAGCTTTAGGGCTAGAAACTGGTACAAAGCATGAAGTCCAATCTTCTACATATGGTCTAAGAGCAAGAGCACATTTTAAAAAACTATTTAAAGGTCTTTTGGCAATATATTGGAGTTGTATAAGTTCACACATACAAAGCTACCTGTGAAATTCTAAAAAAAAAAAACCAACAAAAAACTCCCCAAAATTCTGCAGTACTTTTTGTGTTGTGACACCATTTCTTACCTTGACTAAATTTTGGTGACCTTGCCGTCATTTTCAAGGTCACAGGAGCCATGTACATAAAGTTGGACCCTTGTGAATGCTTGCATTGAAGTGTCTCTGGTATTGTTAATGTTAAAATTTTGAATAACAAGTATCAAGACTATGAAATTTTTTTTTAATTTTAATTTTCCTCTGGAATGTTTTTTTTTTTTTTATTTCCTCTGTATTTTTTTTTAAAATTTATCTGTGGAATCATTTTATTTATTTATTTTTTCTCAAGCGAGATTCATTTAGGGCCTGGCCCTGTTTGTCAGTTGACTAATAAAATATGTTTAAGTCAAATCAAGTGTCAAGATGGAAAGCCCAAAGATGGTGTGGCCGTAGCTTTGCCTGGCTCGTATCGAGCACTTTAAATACCAAATACATACCACAGAAAGCTTTTCAGACTGTTTTAAATGGAGAAAAGGGGGTCAAACTCTGTCTAAAATCAAAGAAAATTGTTAAACTCTGTCCTATATGAAGATTAATGGGTTAAACTGTTAATGAAATAAAGGGAAAGGGTTAACCTTTGTCCCAAATGAAGAAAGAGAGGGTTAAAGTATTGTTGGGGACTGCTTAGTAGCTCTGATATACGTGTACATGTATCTGGTGCACAATTAAGATACATTGTTCAGCCCAATTTTAGCCCTTACCCACCCTTCCACTTCCACTGTTTATCACTGGCAGGAGTGTCCCAAGGGGAATTCAGTATTGTGTACATGTATTTGTATAAAAGGTTCAATTCTTGTTCAGAATTTTTTGGGGGTATCACCAGCATGAAAAAAATGGGCCAAAGCACTTTTACAAATGAATGTATGGTGTTTTACTTGCATTAATACTTAAGTAAAGTTATGTGTGTGCATTTCTACATGTACATGAACACTGCCTGCCAGGGTACAAGTTAATGTGCTAGGATTCTTATGGCATGCTAGTCAGTCTCTGTACAAAGCCACACGATCACGCCATCGCATGTCACACTGCCATTTTCGCTCTTATGCAATATTTGTTTTATTAGATTGTTGTGTCCACGACAGCGCGGCTTATCATCTATATTTCAGGAAGTGATTTCGGTCCATGACCTTAGACGACAACTCTCGTCTGTGCGTCGCATGCACATTACATTAACGTGGTTTCATGGAAATTGGATATCTGTAAATGGAAGATAAGTTACATTAGCCTGCCCATGTGCTTATCAGATCTGTTATTTTTTATGGACAAAATTGTACTTTATAGCTCGGAGGAAAACTGATGTAAGTAATTTTCTTGCAGCAAAAAATGACTGGTTTTGAAGCAGTATAATTATGTTGGAGTCCATCATATCAAAAATTGTGTATTGCTAAAGAATACCAGACACCCCTCTGGTCAGATACATCATGTTACATGTCCATTTTCCATGCATAAATTGATTCACAAAGTCATAAATTTGAGGCAAAGTGAAATTTATGGATGTGACCCAGAACTTTATGAGCCAGTAGCTGGTTGATGGCTGAAGTCTGTCGTGGTTTCGGGTAATTTCACTCTAACTTTGATCATGGATTCAGGTTTTGCAGTTGCTCGTACAATTTTTATTAGATTTTCCTGATTGCACGTCAAATTTCTTTAAAGTCACGTATCTCAAAATGCTTATCATGTAGATATAGTTTCAATATACATTTTTGTTGTTTTATATTTTACTGGTAATTAAGCTCAATGATCCAATATTCCCAGACAAATATATAGGCAGGAAGGGACTCTGTGATGGCAGTTTGAATGAGTTTATCTCTTGTGAGTGATTTTCACCATCAACAAGATCAGAAGTGAGAAAAAAACAAAACAAAACACTGCAGTTATTTCTAATCAGATTTTGTATTTGTGCCTTTTTGTCCAAAACCACTTCCTAGTAGTCATTTCCCTATTCCGCAGTCCAAACTCTTTACTCTCCATAAGCTAACCTGTCCCTGTCTAACTTATGTACATAGAAGTATTATTGTCCATACTGCACATGTTCATCTGTAAAATTTTGACATAGGCTGTATTAGCCCAAATAAATTAAAGGGTCTTCAGCAGGTAACTACTCAACATGTTTCGTAGCCTTTTACCTGTACATGTCTCTCTGATTAGTGGCTCCTTGTCTAAGCTAAATATTCAGCAAAGACAACCCACATAAAAATGAATAAATATGAATGTGGCAATTGATGAATTAGCTAAGTACGTGAAGTTTTGCTTATAAATGCAGAGCTTCATATGAAAGAAGAATACCTGTCAGACAAACCGTAATTGCCAAATTTGTATAGTACAGGTTCAGATAAGAACAATTTGTCTTACCCATGAACCTTTGTTTATTTTAGCTTTGTTTATGCAAGTTGCACTTAAAGAGCTCTGGAATATGGCTTGGTTTTCACTGCTGGGTAAATTTGCCGTACTTTTTACCGTTTTGCAAGGTTAGTGAGCGTCATACTTGATCTTGCATAAGTAACAACACATCATCACACAGGTGCACATTTGACCTGGTAAAAAAACTTGTATTACACTATAACACCCACAATGCACCACTTACTATATTATATTAATGGCTAATTCTAGAAGGGATGGGGGTGGTGGGCTTCTAGATGCTGGTGTAGAAAACTTAGAAATAATGGCTCGTGTGAAGGACATGTACATGTATAGTATAGACCCATATCAAAGAGGCCAAGCCTATATTAATCACTTTCCAGGGCACAGATGGTGGCGTAGATTTTCCTACCTACGTGTTTGGTGGAGGAAACTAAAGGACTTGGAGAAAACCATGTGTACTCTACACAGTCAGAGTGGTAGGAACTCTTTCCACATGCTTCCCCGGCCGTGAATCGAACTTGGGCCGCAGAGTTGAAAGGCTATGTAAAATAAAATGGCTACTAGTACCCAGGTATGGTAAATAAATATGCCCATTACAAAAAACCCAGCCCTTTAACTCCACTCATGGTGGTCACAAGGTTGTGAGGGTATGTACAAGCATGATGTCATATCTGTATCTCTCTGGTACCCAACCCACATTAAGCAAAGCAGTCCACTCAGTTTGGTTGTGGGCAAGAGAGAGTATAATTGAACAGATTTTTGCCTATGTGAGTTATTGACTTGTTGTTATCACTGCTGTCGACTGTTCAACCTGATGACACCTGTCAGAAGAAATGCAAGCACAGTTGACATAAGGCAGAGCCAAAGAAGATAACTCATCCTGGGCCCAGTTGGTCTTAAAGATCGAGGTGAGGTCAGTAGGGTACTAGGCGAGTGACACTTCAGCTGCTTTAAAGAAAGGTTAACCATGACTTGAATGCCAGGCTGTGCTAAAAATGCTGACTTGGCACTTTTGAGGCATTTTCTGAGGAAATCATGCCACTCTCATCTTATTTTAACGTACAAATTAACAAGAAGCTTGGTTACTGTTCAGGCTTGTATGGAGTGGGTTAATGCTGGGCCCTAGTGGGGCTATTTGGCCTGGTCCGATAAGAACAGGAATGTTATCTGTGGTAGGTTCACTAAACACCGCGCCCAGTCTGATAAGCCTGGGAACCAGTCTATATACTCGAGGCAGCAATAACTTGTAATCCTGGGGACCAGTCTATACTCAAGGCAGAAATTATAATCAACTAATGTCAGATATATGTCTGTGGTCATCAGCTGGTCGGCTGGAGAGTAACACAATCAAAGCTTCCTGTCTTTGATTAAACCATGGAACGATGTTAACTCTTTCAGTGCCAATCACATCTAAAGTCAATCTATTTAAGTAAAACTAGTCTGAATTATTTGGATCCCAAATTCATATTCCTTGTAAAAAGACCTTTCATTCAAGTACCAGCATGCCTCTAGTTCCAAAGAAAATGTCTCAGGTCAACAGCTTTTCTCCGCATGCATTGGGCTCATTGCGTCCAATGAGCAATAGAAAAGCTGTTGACTCTGTCCAAAATTTGGCACTTAAAGACTTAAAATTAGCTAAAGGATTCTGTCTACCAGAACAGTGTGGAATATGGAGTGGGCAGTACACTCATGCAGCTAAAAAAAAGGGCACATGTGCTAGTTGTGTGCCTTTAAAATCAAGAACAAGAACTTTGTATTTTATATACAATATTTTATATCCTGTGTAATCCTGCTTTCACTGAAAGACAGTTAAGCCAGTGATACATTTGAAGACCTGTGTTCAACCTATAAACCTTTTGACTATGTGCTTAATACATATCACTGCAACCATGAGGTTCCCAACTGGGAACATGATGCTCCTTATCAGATCATTTAGCATAAGATAACACAATGGATTAGAAGATAGCTGTTATCTGCACTCTTCTTCTGCTTTGAATTACAGTGGATAAGTCTTGTACCACCTTTAAGCATGCTTCTGCAGTGTGGTTTCAGTGTACAGTGCCGCCAGAAAGTCTTGCACCATCTCCTCTGGTGGCCCCTGTGTGTGGTCCTCCTCGGGTACATATTGTACAAGGGACTCCTGCAGAGAACACTGTTAGGAACTCAAACTCAAACTCAAAACTCATTTATTTTAGCCAATCAATACAATGACGATTTCAATATTGAGATATATGTACATTATGATAAAAAAAAATTGATGTGGCTAGGGGGACTCCTATTAAGACAAATACATGTCGCTCTCATAGGAGCCACCTTTAAGTCTTAAACATTTGAAACAATATAGATGGCAGTTACTTTAACAATAAATGTCGAAATAAACTTCAAGATATAATACAGTTTACACACAAAACAACATGGGTGGGAAAATATAATATAATAGGAAGTTTGATATTAGTTACTCAGTGTGCTTCCTTTACCTACCCATGGCCTCCATTGGCCCTAAACTGTTTATGGTATCAGAATTTGATTTTTATTACCCTTTGAAAAGTGGTACCTGCAAACAGCTCCACACCCCCCCCCCCCCCCCCCCCCGAGTTTTGGAGCAAGACTTTCTGTCGGCACTGTATGTGTATCTGGTAACACATCAAGTCCTGCCAGTGGGTTATCAGTGTGGTCTACTTCTGGTAAAAGTTTGTTCAGTGTGGATAAAGTGTAGCCAAACTGGTACAGTACAAGATTTAATGGACAGTGTACATGCAGCATACACTGTATCAACTGTGTCACATTAGTACTAATATCTGTGTATACAGTGTGCACTGAATCGACACTGTTTCTACACTGCTGTGGCAGTGTTCACTGTTGCTCTGCAAGGGGCAGTTCCCTCCATTTTGAAAAGGGACCCATGCCGAGGAAAGCTGTTGACCTGGGTCATGTTGTCTTGACAGGTCTCATCTTCAATTCTCAGTCAAATTGTTTTTCATTGCTGTTGAAATCAGTTGAAAACGCTGAAGCAGACGACATTTGACCACCAGCCAGTTTTGGACAAGGTTAACATCAGAGCAGTGTTCCTGACAGTACTTTATCCACCATGATAAATATGAGACATCAGGTCAACCTGTTAAAGTTCTGTGAACCAAATGCACGATGTATATCTATGCACATGATCGACTGTTTTCATTATTTGCATGTGATTTTTGCTATAAAATGACTATATATCTGCTATATATAGCACTTTCAACCTTTTAAAAATGGGGTATTTTCACATGTAAATTTAATAAAGCTTACTTACATGTATATAGATATTTAATTAAGTACCTGTACATTGATATATGCAAATTCTGTGTCTTGTGTACTGTGAAAAGTGCTTACAAAACCACATGTATGTGAAAAGAGACAAATGCATGATCTTTATGTATGAACATGTGAAATGCTGACACATATAACTCTCATACAGGATGCATGAAAGTTGACTCAAGAAGTTAAGTTGCCAAGGCCTTTGTGGCGGAAGAATTCTTTTCCTCAGATCCCAGCTGTTGTGTGAAGTCAAGCAGCTGTTCTGTCAAGGCGTAATCTGTGCCTGTATGGTGTCCAGTAATTAAGCTTTAGCATCATGCTGTGCTCTTGTATACCGGACTCCCCATAACAAGCAGATAGAGACCTCTTTACTTACAGAAGCCACGTATACATCCTCAGGTCTTGGTTTACATGTATGATAGGACTCGAAGTATGGTAATTATGGCCAGGAGGGCTCTATGTCTGCTCTCCCAGCACCCTTGTGAACAAGTACCAAGTCTGTCCACCGTGATTCCTATTGACTTGATTCCACCGTTTTATGAGACCACCTTGACGAACCAAGTTGGTGGCACCCACAGCTCTGAGTCTCACTTCAAAACTCCCATTTTAGTACGACAGCTGTTTTCATCAGGCTTCCCATTTGCACCTTATTTTAGGGATATGACACCAAAAATGCATCTATTCAACAACAGATTTTGTTCCTTTTTGAAAAGTAAGTGTTCTGATTTCAAGATAACTCGTGTCTTTTGCTAGTGTTTTAACTGACTTTCTGGCTTCTGCATCATTGTGTGTAGCACAATCCTTGTATGCAAAATATCTCCTGACTCACTGGCAAATTTACCTCCATTGATTGTACCTTGACACTATTTTTTGACCCTCAGATTATACTTTCATGACTTTGACCTCATTTTCAAGATCACATAACCCATCTGTGTACCGTGCATGGAGTATCCAATGTCTCAGCAACTTGTGATGTCGTTAAATTTCTGACTACAAAGACAATGTGCACAAAGAGTGAAATGTTAACCCTTTCCTGCATGGTCAGAATAAGGGTTAACAGCTTTCTTTGGCAATACACCCAACCTGCTCTGAGGAGAGCTATTAACCTTCATGACAGGTCTATCTGTGCAATCCTCATGCAGCAAAATGTTTTCTTGTAAGATAGAATTAGTATAAAACACTCGACAAGTAGATGACAATTTTTTGTGGGGGTGCCTTTTGGCAAATTGAGGAGGAAAGGGTTAAAGTGCATTTTTTATTAGAAATGATGCTACAGTGTATTCTTAACTCTTTCAATGCTAAATTTTGGACTGAGTCAACTGCTTTTTTCTGTGTGCATTTGGGCTCAATACACCCAGTGCATTCCGAGAAACGGTGTTGACCTGGGGTATTCTCTCTGGAACTATAGGTATACTGGTACGAGAATGAAAGGCCTTTTTACGAGGAATACGAATCTGGGATCCCAATGATAATTCAGACTAGTTTGACATAAGTAGATTGACTTTAGACATGCTTGGCACTGAAAAAGTTTAATGCTGCTTGCCAAAAGGAGTCCAAAATTTTAACCCTTTTGAAATTGGCAAAAGCTCCCAAATATACATTGCAACTTGCCATCTGCTTCAATCTTTCTAAATTTATGGCCTACATAAAAACACCTTTTGGTGACAATTGTATAGAAGAGGTACATGTAAAATGAGAGCAGTTTATGTCAAAGACGTCTGTTGTCTCAGTCCAATTCTAATCCAGAGAAAGGTTCAAATCGTATGCATGTCCTTTACACTCTGAGAATTGACTGCAAACATTGCTTTTCTTCAGTACATTCTATAAGCAAGATTATGTCACGGACTTTCAGGGGCTACAGAATTAGTTTTGTATGCATACATACAATTGCTTTTACACAAAACTTGTGGGTTTAAGGAGCAGAAATCCTTATGGGTAAAACATTAAACATTTTTTGTTTGCTCATTATTTGCTTTTGGCAGTTTTCAGGTAAGCCAGAGGACAGATTTACTGGAAGTTTTGAATGTTTTCTACATGTACTTTTTATGTTCCACTTTACATCAAGGATTTTAAATAAAGCTTGGCAGCCAGGTGTCTATTAATTGCATGGACTTCATTGGCTAATAGGGGACATTTGTATAAACTGCAGAGCTGCTTTGACCTGTATCACTCAAAAATAAAATAACCATATATATATATATATGTGTGTGTGTGTGTGTGTGTGTGTGTGTGTGTACAATGTGTGTATATATAAGAGCAGATCCCTTTGTCAAACAGGGTCAAACATGTTCCTGTGATCAAAACTAGTGACTTTGATATAAGTATAACTGTTAAAAAGTCAATATGCATATTCTGTACACACATTGAGCATGATATACATGTACATGTAAAAGGAGATCATATAATCTGTTAGTAGTAAGTATTATGTATTATATGTACCACAAATCTTCAATATCTATCCTTAATCCTGTATTAGGGCAGACGAATGTCACCATTGCCTTGCGATAGAGTCAAAGATTTTGAAAGGAATTTGATACGCATCTGTCCTATTGCTCCGATTAGTTGCATTGCCTACATGCATGTACATTACACTTAACAGCTAATGGCCAGTAAGACATGTGAAAATTAGATGTCCCTATATTAATACAAAGAGCCTTACCATTAATGATATTAATATATCGATCTTTTAAATTCTCATACATGTATTATGGTAAATGTTGTATTTTCTGGAAAAGCTGATTAGTGAACAAGTTTAGCCTCTGTTAACCCACTGTAGGCTATAACTGATTCTGATATGTTGTTTTTTTGGTCAATATTGGCCTGGCCGGTCAAATAGACCAGTGACATCACTCCTGTCACGTTGCATAGCTGGCTTTATTGGTTGTCTATACCGACTACACGTGCAGTGTAAATGGTTTGATTGAGACAGCAAGAGAATTAAAGTGCGGTTGATAGGATTATTATCAAGTATGTCTCAAGTGACTTCATTTCCTCGTCCTAAAACATAACAAAGTTGACAGACGCCCAAAGTAGCTGCATGGCTTGAGGTACCGCAGTGTCCATTGATTCGTGGCACTGACAGACCATGGATTAATGTTCGACTCTCCGACATCATTAAATGTATGATGCTGATGTATCTTTGATCAATTTTTACTTTTTATCTGTGTAAAGAAATGTTTGATTATCCCCAAGATTTGGGAGCTACACACGGAATAGAGCTCTCAGATTTGCGTGGTCCTGTCAGAGGCCCAAGGGGCTTGTATCTCCACCACTGGATTTTATTTTCTGACAAGTGCATTAGGCATGTTCTGTCAAGGAGTGCTCAAAGGGCTGGTGTTTGTTTCAAGATATTAGATAAATCTGAGGCACTGCAGGTTAATTGAAGAGGCCTAGCTTAGCCCCCTGGGTCCTGTTGCTGAAGTATTTGTGTGTAAGTTTCCATGTTAATTTACCAGCTAGTGTCTTATGTTGTACGCGTCATTGCTTCAGCTTCTGTCTTCTTGGTGGTTACGGCATCTTAACGATTGTTGTGCAAGTCATATAATCCCCGGAGAACTTCCAATGCCAACTGAGGTGTAGATAAACATTTGTGTCCTATTCTCTTCTGTTTATTTATACTACATGTAGTTAATCTGACAAGGAAAAGTTATTTCTGCAGCTTGGACCCACTTGGCTGCTGTGACATATCTAGTCAGCAATATTAAAATGGATTGATAATTCAGATTCTGGTCATTATGTACACGTTCCTTAGTATAATTATATAGTCTAACCATTTATGAGAGATTATGAAAGGTCCCACAGGACATTGAATAATGTATAAGAAATACACATGCAGTTCTTGGTGAAAGTTTCAGAAGGGAAAATCACCAGCATGCTTGATGCCACCTTTTTCGTTCGCGGGGGTGGGGTGGGAGATATACTGTTTGTGACTTGTCTCTGTGTCTGTCTGTAAGAGAATCCTTGGGAGCAAAATATTTCAAGGTTCACAGGACGCATCACACTCAAATTTATCTCAACTCTACATGACTCTACATGTATTTCTTGACTAGATTACATTTTGGTGATCTTGACCTGACTTTTAAGGTCACAGGATTCCTGATCCAGTGTGCCAAGCCCAGGGTATCAATTAAGTCTGTTGGCAAGGACGGTTTTAGTTTCTTTATGTATAAGAATAATATGCTTTTGGTCAGTGTCTGATGCCAGAGCACTTTGAGTCCACTCTGCCCACTGTTTGCTCACAGAGGCTGTTGACTCAGGCCTGACATGGTTAAGTCAATTCTGTGCCAGTTCAAGGATCTTCTTCGACGTATATCCATGCATTATTGAACTGAAATTACGATGAAAATTGCACATGCAGGTTCGTGATGAAAAAGGGCCTTTCACTGAAAATGCCAACATGACAACATTGTAGTCAAACCTTGCCCACTTGAGTCACCTAAAACGTGCCATGATCAATGTAAGGTGACATGTTTTTGATGTTTTGATGTTTGGATGCAAACTTTTGTGTTAAAAGGAAACATATTTCTGATAGTTCAAGATAAGACTATCATAATTAGTGACATGTTCTGAGGTTGATAGTTATCTTTGGTGTAGGTTGGCCAACTAGCTCTAAGGAAAGCTGTTGACCATAGATAATTATATGTCCTAATCTGACCAGAAAAGGTTAAATAAAAAGATTTTCTTTCCCCGCTCAGGGGTTCTGCTGGGGGCTGCCATTAACCCTATAATGTTTTATATTGCCATAATGGAGTTGTGTATTCAGCATTGTTGCCATGACAACAAAATTACTCATTTTGTTCAACTTTATTTGTTGCAGTGACCGCGGTAACAGTTTTGTTTTAAGGATATATATATATATCTTTTGCTACCCCAGTCCATACATTTAAACACTGATAAAACACTTGATCAGTGGTTTTTCCATTGCCTGGCCTGCATGCACTGCGGCAGCATACATAAGTATACAAGTGTAGCTGTAGCAGGATTTGCCAGGCAGTGTAGAAACCACTGACGTACTTATTGATACTTAAAGTAAAAATCTTCTCGTGAGAAATTTGATGGCACAATCCCCACAATGATAGGAGCAGAATATACACAAAGATAGCTGAGAACAAGATGATGACATCTATACAGAGATGTTAAATGTGATACAAATACATTTTACATGTGATACAAGCATTAAACATGATGTACCTAAACATCAAGGGTAATATACATTTATAAGTGTTTGTGTGTGTGTGTTAGAAGTAATATATCATTTTATTATGTTAAAAGAATAAAGGAGCTGTACATTGACATGTGTTGCCAAGCCCAGAAACCATGCGTCCATTAAAACAACATGCAGGGCACATGCACATAAAAAAAAAGAAATGATATATATGTGTACAGTGTATATATATATACATATATATATATATATATATATATATATATATATATATATATATATATATATATATATATATATATATATATATACATATATATATAAACACATACATACATACACACATACATACATACATACATACATATATATATATATATATATATAGCAAATGTGAAAAACATCTATGTCAAATATACACCACAGGTTTCCCATTTATCCAAGCCAACACTTCTACATTCAATTGCAGCATTGGGGAAATGAGAACCTTGATGGACATTGTGCCCAGACAGATATCCAGAAAGGGCCAGTAGAATGTTCATTCATCTCTGTGAAATGAGGAAAAACCTTTTAACACTGACCTTGTCCTTTAGGTAATAAGACTTTCAGACGCCAGAGTTTGGCAAGGTCAAGACTTTGAGGCAAGCAACACTTGTAAGATGTTGAAATTGTTATTGCTTGAGGTTGTGCTTCAATTTCCAAGGGGAATATCAGAAACATGAATGCGTCAGGCTTTTGGACAAAGGTCAGGCTTGTAACATCATGGAGATAATCACATTTTGTGTCCAAACTACATTTTATATCTGAGACAGGATGTGCTGTCTGTAATTATCCCCAGGTCGAGAAACTCCTGTTCTTGATAGAGGTGTGAAAAGCCTTTTTATGTATATGTATATATTTTTCTGGATGACTTTATGTGCAGACTGAGAGTAAAACAGTAGGAAAGAACATTTATCTTTGAATGTGGCAGTGCTAAAATGAATGTAGACTGCTTCAACATCTTTCCTTGGTGCACTTTAGGCATATACAGTGCCGCCAGAAAGTATAGCACCGTCTCCTCTGGTGGCCCCTCCGCATGGTCCTCCTCGGGTACATCTTGTACAAGGGACTCCTGCAGGGAACACTGTTAGAAAGTTTGATGTTAGTTACTCAGTGTGCATCTTGTACCTACCGGTGGCCTCCAATTAGCCCTAAACTGGTTATGGTGTCAGAATTATAATGTTTATTACACTTTGCAAAGTGGTTCCTGCAAGTGGCTCCACTGGTGACCTCCCAGAGTTTTGGAGCAAGACTTTCTGTCGGCACTGTACTGTAAAAATATATAGCGTCATGGAATGTCATGTGTACAGTATCTTCATGAGTCAGTTGTTGCTCTTACAAATTCTCTGCATGAAACTGCACATTGGTTTTCGTCTTAATCCACCATATGATATGACACTATTGTATTCAGATATACATGTTGCACTGGCAGAACAAAATTTAGAGAGCCCCATCAAGCCAACTGTCATGTGCTGCTCAGTCAGATTTTGGTCACTATATGCCTTAAGCATATTAGTTTTACTGTTTGTCAGTGCTGGAGGGTCCCAAAGAAAAATTAAGTATTATGTACCAAACACACAGTTCTTCTTGCCAATTTTTAGGGATGTCACCACCATGTTTGTCATGCTTATTGCTGACATATAGCTGAAAGCATACTCATATTATAATCTGATTTTCAGCTTGCTCCTGCATTGAGAGTGGAAGTCAGCATAAACAAAATGGTTTTCCAGAAAATTTCTGTAAAAAGAGCAGAATAAAATTATTGTGTTGATTGAAATAGATTGGAACTGCAGGCCTGCACATGTATATAGGTAATAAAAACTTTTGAGAAGAGAGTTTTCTTATTATAAACTTGAGAACTTAAATCTACAAAAACCCACATTGCAAATGACACTTCAGCAGATTTTCATAGTCTTCCATATTCACTGAGGCATATCTGCCTGCCAGATGTTCTCTGGCCATGCTGTCATTTTAAGTACACACACAGACCTTGTAGGTTATCCTCGTATCTGTCCTATGGAATAATGGATTCATAAGCTCAGAACTTGGGCTTTGGCTGGTCCTCTGTGAAGTCTGCCCCTCTTTTGTAGATAGAAGGATAAAAAAGCAGTCTTTTTAAAGCAGCAATTGCATTTACAATATCACATCCAAGTGCATGAATTCCAGTGGAAACTGACTGTTTCTGCAGAAATCTCTCATTAGAAATAGAGAAATTAAATTTAATCTGGTGGAAGATGAATGGTACATACCCCCATAATCTCCTTTCAGATGGCGACAGCTTCCATTATGGTTGCAGACAGAGGCTTTTCCAATTCACTTCGGTTTCGTGCAATCTGTTTAGAGAAATCCATTAGTGTTTGAGAGTCCAAACAAGAGCAAGGAAGTCTATATCAAGGGGAAACCAAGGAAGCGTGTAGAACGAAGCGTCGTCTTGTCTCTGTTCACTGACAGATTTACGCTGACTGGAGCAGCAAAGGGCCATTTGTTAACAAGTGGAATTAAAGCTGTTTTTGTCAATGTTAATTGATAAATAGGAAATTAATGTCTTACAATTATGTGCAAAATGTTTGGATTTAGAATACAACATCCTATCCTGTGGAAGTTTAATTTGTAGAAGAAATTGTGAGCATTTGCATAAATCTGTGAATGTCTGATACATCCAATATAATGTTAAAAAATCACAGCCAAACATGGAAAAAAGACCCAATGTTGTGATAGCAATAGATTTTTAGCATTTGGCTATAAATGGTATCAAGAGAGGAAGCCGTGCAGGGCTAGGACTAGATGTAAGCAATGCTTTCATGGCTGTAATTTGAGATGTGCTTACTGTATAACTACATGTACATGGCATGGAAACAAGAATGATGTTTCTTTAATCCACAGCTAATACTAGGTCAACATCTTGACCCATTCCCAGCCAGAGTAACAATAAATCAGTTGCTTTCCTTGCTGTTAGTTGGGTACATTGCACCTAGCCCAGAGCAAGCAAGCTCTCATCGACCTACAGGTGTACATACAAATCTCAGCAAAACTGTTTTTAGTAATGAGAAATGTACGTAAAAATATTGAGGTAGAAGAGAATTTACATCTTGGTGCTTTGGGGTGATTTGACCTGAAAGGATTTTTCTTTTTTAGTGTGGGTTTAGCATTTAGAAACAAAAATGCATCAGTTGGCACTGTTGGCCTACAACCCGGGGGGGGGGGGGGGGTACTCCCCGGAATTTTTGGTGGGTAGGCTCCACCGAGGGTACAAAACCTGGACCCAACGGGAGCGGAACCAATGTGAAAATGGGGGGTCTTTTGGAGCTTGTATTGAAAAAAAAATGAAATTTTACATAAAATTTGGTGTATTTTGGGGCAATTTGGAGACAGGAATTGAAAAAACACAGGGGTCTTTGGGTGAGACAAGCGAAAAAGGGGGGTCTTTTAGAACTACAAGCAGGAAAAAGGGGGGTCTTAGAGAGCGACAAGTACCGAAAATAAGGGGTCTTTTCCGCAGCGCCTAGCCGTATAGGAAGTACCCCCCCCCCGGGGCCTACAAGCTTGCTATTCTGATAGTTATCATGTACAGTTGTTATTGTAGAGAAACGGTTTTAAACAGTAATCAAAATTTTAGTCCTTTGATCAGCGCCATGGTTTGATTGAGTCAACAGCTTTCCTCAGTGCAAACAAATCAATATTTGTGGAAACTGGCAGTGAAAAAGCAAGAAGGTGACAGTACTTTATATCTATTTGCTTTTAATTTGCCAGTTAGAAGATAATGTAAAAAGACCTCCAAATGTGTTCATTTCTACCCCTTTTTACCTGACAGATGATCCTGTGCATTTGTCTTCTTTTTCCACACAAAGTTAGATTGTCCCCTAGATCCTTTTCATTTTTTTGTATAATTTGTCTCTCATACAATGTCATTTTATGCTTTAAGGCCTGATTATGAATGTTTTTTCAACGCTTTAGTTTATCATCTTTAGAAAAGCCTTTTTTCACCTCTAAGCTCTTAAGCTTCCTTTTTGTTCATGTAGTGGCCCCTGTCTCAAGAGACCATACTTTAATCAGTCATTTCACTGATTACTGTTGGGATCACCTGCTTTAAGGCCACAGACCACAGTTATAAATCCTTCTATTTTTGATATTAGCATTTTTCAGTCTAAAAAATCAGCATTTTGGTATTTTGAAATTCTGTGAACGGCATTTAACAGATAAAAATGTCAGAAAAATATGGACGGATTTTTGTCATACAATTCCCAGCTCGTTAATTTGTGATAATTGAAATACGAAACGACACCTGGATGTCAGCTTTATACAGGTGTATGAACTGTGCTCTTGCCAGGGTCACATCATTGTCCTTCCCCACCATAAAGTTCCCACCTGGCCTGGAAGACAGTGCACCTATATGACCACCAATGAAGCAACTCTGCGATGCAGCAAACCTGACTTAGCTAACTTTATTTAAACAGAAGCTACAGCATGCTGAAAACACAGTATTTTCACAATTACGGACTATCTCCGTTGGGATGTGCAACCAGCCAATCACAACTGTAGTCTGTAACCTTAAGCGACTGCCGTTGACACAGATGGTCTTATTACTCTCTTCTTGCTATACCTTGCTTAAGATTAATGCCCAGTGTAGAGCCAGCTGCGTGTCCATGGCATATACAACTTTGTATCTCCCTTTTATGTGTATGTATGACATCTGTGGAAAACAAAATTGAAACCAGCGTGTGACCACAGCCATGGTAGACGTTTCCATTTAATAAGCATATTGTTCAAAAAAGTTCCAGTGATCAATCATGATGAACACCATGGAGTCCTGGAAAATTTTGACAGAAAAACATTTCTTTTGATATGCAGTTAGACTCCATTTTCAGGATAACCTGTTCTTTCCGGAGGGAGCCTAATCACTTTAGATACAGGCATTGTATCACAGCAGGGAGTAAGTCTGGCTGATTGAAGTGAAAAGAGTTAATTAGTGTGAAAAGATAACGATCTCACGGTTATCAAATTAGCGTGTTAGTGGTCATAAGGAGCAGCCAGCCATTGATTTAGGCAAGAATGAAGGTTTCTAGGAACAGAGAACAGCAGGCGTTGTGTTCAATATATGGAAGGCTGGTGGACATACCTATACATGGCTGACATGAATGTAACATGGTGGACATGGCTTGTGCATGTATGTAACATGAAGGACATATGCCTTACATGTATGTAACAGGAGGGACATGGGTTACACATATGTGAAATGATGGGTATGAAAAATGTAGCTGATGAAGGACATGTCATATATATATTGTATGTAACATGATGGACATGGTTTAGATGTGTGTATAACATGATGGACATGGATTTCATTTATGTAACGTGGTTGACACATTACTGTCCGTGTATACTGGAAGATTCAATATGGTGCTGAATGTCTTCCCACCCCCAAGTGGTACCAACATCATTGTAAATGCCATTTGCGTGCAAAAGTAAAATGATGATGATGATGATGATGATGGTGGTGGTGGTGGTGGTGGTGGTGGTGGTGGTGGTGGTGGTGGTGATGATGATGATGATGATGATGATGATGATGATGATGATGATGATGATGATGATGATGATGATGATGATGATGATGATGATGATGATGATGATGATGATGATGATGATAACATGCAAGCGGTATCAAAGGCAGTAGATAATGGTTCTCAGCTATGTCTATGCAAGAACCCAGTATATACATGTAGCCTATATATCAGCCTGGCCATTGATGCTGCACAGCTACCATATTGTTGGAATGGGTGCATACACTAGACAAGACTGGCAGACTGATGCCTCGTCAGGTCAGTTGTGATTTGACTGTAATTTTGGAAATGGGTGCACACGGTTGATGGAATGGCAGGTGCTTACACTTGGTGCCACATGTCCTTCTCTTCACCTCAGCGAGTATCTCGAGGCGACCAATTATCACAACCATCCTCCCCGAAAGGTCAGAGTATAATTGGTGCATGTACCTGTCAGACATCCTAAATTGAAGTACAAGATTGAATATTTGGGTCTTTCCCAATTGCACAGATCTATGTTAGCAGCTCAGGATTTGAGCTTTGTGGCAAACAATTGTACTTGGCTCTAAGTCTGGCCACTGCTCGACAGCTTGTCACCAAAGGAAATAATGCTGGATCTTGGTCAGAGACCAATGTGTTTGTTGGTGGTGCACAGTTACCACTCCAGGATTAATCTGTCGGAATTGAATTTCTGCTGTAGATTGGACTGACACCAGTTTAACGTCTAGGACCTGTGGTACAATGCAAAGTTTCTGCTGGCTTAGAGTCTGGGTCAACGTCTTTACATGTGCATGGTGCAGATCAGGCACATAGCAACCAATTAGGGCCAAGGAAATCTGTTGATGTATGCCTGGTACCTGTCCCTGGTGCCTGTGCCTGGTGCCTGGTGCCTGTGCCTGGTGCCTGTGCCTGCTGGGTCTCATCTGTCATTTTAGAGCCACACATTTTCCAGCGATTAAAAAAAAAAATCTTCAGTGTAACTATTAACCCTTCGAGTCCTAGCCAATTAAGTTACTTGTACACTTATCAAGTTGTCTCCAGGTCAACAGCTCTACTCACCTCACATTAGGTGCATTAATGCTCTAAACGTGTGCCAAGGAAAGTTCTTGATTCAGTCTGTACATTAGACCTGTATGGGCTAACTTTGAATTCCGATTGGTCATGTTAGGTGAAAAATGATAACTGCTCAGCATACTCTGTGGCATGAGATCACAAGTATAGAGATTAATGATCAGCATGATCTGGGAAATGGTGTCTTCCATGTGTCTACGAGTCTATTTCCAATCCTCTTTTTAAGTAAAAATTTGCCACCTGTGTTTATACTTGATAGATCGATATATGATGAGAGTTATATGCCAGGAAGTATTATAGATAACCATCCAGGCTTGATGTGTCCTGCTCTGCCACAATAATTAGCAGTTACGGCCATATTCTTGCAATGCTTAATGCATTATTTATTGACCACACAGAGAGATAAATCATAGATGTTAAAAACAACGCAGAATAAGGAAACAAGGAGCTGGGAAAATTGCTTGTGGCTTTGAAGTTGATGATATCAAAACAAACTTTGTGCCCCTGCTTGGCAGAGGTCAAGTTGTAATCAGGATATCTTATCATTGATTGGGTCTGTTGGAATACTCTTTGCTTTGATCAATTTTTCGCGTGCTCTCGGTGGCAGAGTTCTGAGGTGGATGTCAGTATGGGGAATGAGTCTTGTCTGGTGAATAGTGTGTTCTGTGTTCAACGAGTATGTTTTTACAAATTGCCCAAATTGTTTGGATTCTTTCAAGGGTATTTAACCCTTTTGTGGTCAGATAAAGAATCAGTCAATAGCTTTTCTGTACCCATGCGTGGGAAAACTATTGACCTGGGGCAGGTCGTTAGGTGTTATCTACAACTCTCAGCACCCAAAAAATGTATTCACATGGAATTTAACTCAGTGGACTGAGTCAACAGCTTTCCTCAGCACACTTCAGGGCCAGAATTTCAGAGAGAATCCGAGAATCCATCGGCGTAAAAGATTCTCCCAAACTTGTCTTTCTTTAAAAAGAAAACTAATTGACAAAAATCTAAATAGATTCTTGCAAAATTTTGTGAAAGTCTGGGCCTGCACTTTGAACACAGTGTGCCCACAGTGCAATGAGGAAAGCTGTTGACCTGGACTATTATATTCTATGTAACTACAGACATGCTGGTACTTAGATGAAAGGTCTTTTCACAAGGAACATGAATCTAGCGTATCATAATTTAGAGCAGTTGCTTCTATGTAGTTAGACTTTAGTTGCAGTTGGCGCTGAAAGAGTTAAATGGAAACATGAAGGCAGATGACAGTTTATATCTGGGCACTCTTGGATGAGTGGGGAAGGGATGACAATTTAAGCCTTTAAATTTTATGCCATTTTTACAAGCCTTTATGCGTACTTTTTAAAATTTTGCAATTCAGCAGGGAATTTAAGGTGGCAGTGAGGGTAAGTTGAGAACTAGCATTTCATTGATGTTTAATTTCTCGTTTGCCATCATTTTGAAGCATCTGTCACGTTGTATTAAAGTTTAAGCATATTTGTTACAGTTTCCATCAAAATATCTCGTGATAGAAATAAGATTAAATGAAAAAGCCAACATCACAGGATGGTGCCTTGAACAGGCCTTACTACATGTAGGGCTGGGGGGGGGGCGCATTTTTGCTGGATACCGGTCTCTAGAAAGCAAGACTGAACTTTTATGGCTACTCTCTTTATAACTATTATCTCTTGAACAGTAAGGAATAAAAAAATAACTGATCTATAATTGTTACGGAGTCTTCATGCCATGACATCAGAAGGAATGACTTTCTCTGTCAGATACAACAAGAAGTGTTCCTGACATGACATCAGAAGGAATGACTTTCTCTGTCAGATATAACAAGAAGTGTTCCTGCCATGACATCAGAAGGAATGACTTTCTCTTTCAGATATAACAAGAAGTGTTCCTGCCATGACATCAGAAGGAATGACTTTCTCTTTCAGACATGCACAAAGTTAAACAGCTGGCGTTAATTGCTTCTCATATGAGATTAATTATCATAAATAAACACATGGAAACGCATCAAAGGCTGTGTTTAACTCTGGCTTTTGCCCCAAACAACAGGCTAGAAACCAGTGAAGGTTTTTAGCAAACTAAATCTCTCACATTAAACTTCTGGTTTTTAAGATGCTTCAGATGAAGCAGATAATTATCTCTGCATTTCTCTGCATTTTTATTAAGAAATTCCTATGAAAAAACTACAGAAGAAAAAACCGCCAGGGCATTTCTTGGCAAAAATGCCAAAAGTGAGTGTTTTTCATGACAGCAAAACCTGTGTTGAAAGACCACCCAAAGGGACAGCCAATATATGGTCTCTTAAGACAGGTGGTCTCCAGTGGCAGGTATAAGTAACAGGCATGAAAGTTACAAAGTAATGATCTTAAAAAAGGGTTGTCTGTGAAGGCTGGTGGTCTGTCATTGCAGGTGGACCTGAAGGCAGGCACCAGTCTGTATCATCATATTAACAATGATGTTCAAAGCATTTTTGCTGGGGGAGTAGGGTTTGGGGCACACATAATGTGTTGAGCTGTAATCTCTTGTTAAACAATATTTGGAGAATTCCTATCACACGGGACCAAATTTGCTCCAATGATTTCAATGCAATTTGAAATTCATTTATCGGCCTCCTCACCGACATTGACCTGATTGGATTCATTGGCTGTACGTGGCCTGGCAGGTCCACACTCACAATGGTGTCTCTGCCTATTCCTAGGATTGCCAGGACAGAAAAACAATGTGGTATGCATCTCCTGTTGTGAATACGACAGCCAGGCTAACAACAGGTAAATGCAATTCACAAAACAACTGGTTAATGCATAAAGCTATTTCCTGATCCAAATGAAGAAACTGCTAATCAATTTCTGGGTAATTGCAATGCACGGCTGATCAATTTGCACTCTTAAGAGAAAAAAGTCTTGATCAATTTTGAAAGTGGAATATTTTCTTTGGATTTGGCACCAGTTTGCTGGTATGGTCAAGTTGTATAAACAAGGGAAGATTGTCACACATCAAAAAAGTGTTAACCCATTCCCCCTCAAATCAGCCAAAATCAGCTGGTTGTCAAATGTTGTCTGCTTCAGTGTTTTCAACTAATTTCAACAGTAATGAAAAACAGTTTTGACTGAGAATGATAGATGAGCCCTATCAAGATCACATGTCCCAGGTCAACAACATTCCTTGGCATGAGTTGGGCACTTAGTGCCCAACTCATGCCAAGGAAATTTGTTGACTCAAGTGTCTATTTAAGGAGGAAAGGGTTAATGCAAAAAAAAAAAAAGGTTGGATGACAGTCATAGATGAGGCCTATCAAAATAGCCTACTTCAGGTCAACAGGTTTTGTTGGGTTCAGTTTGCCCGGCACCCCACTCATCCCCAGGAAAGTTGTTGATTCAGTCTTAATTCAAGGGGGAAAAGGGTGATCTTATGCTTACACCAATATTTACCACCTTTATTGTGATATAGTTTTCATAGCTGGTTAAAATCAAATAATGGAATCTTTATTTAATATAGATGTTGATTTTAGTTTTGTAGAGCACTTGACAAACTAATATCAGCTCAGAGGACTCTTGATTTGTTCCTGCTGAGGAAACAGTCACAAGTTCAAGGGAGAATGGTTTCAATCTGTTTGTGACAGTTAGGAGTTGACTAATGGTTACTTGAGCAGCTGGAGTGGTCTGTCAGGATTTCATGTCTAAGAGCTTAAGGAAGGCGGTGTTGGAGCAGTGTTTTTCTCAGCAAAAATGCTGCATGAAAGCATCTAACTGATCCAAGTCATTGGGCGTGCCTCGTTCTTAAGCACAGCCATTCAACACCGGTTTCCAAAATGAGGCTAGTTAGGAACGCTTGTGGCGAGGATCGACAAGTTGCTTTGCCCCATAAGTGAGTACCGCATGATAATTGTGAGCTATAGTTGAGAAAACGGACAATTTAACAGCAAGTCCTAGCCTCCTGATTACCATAAGCCTCCTTTGACTTATGCATGCCCCCAGATAAATCTTAGTTGACAGCAATAATGATCAGCCATGTATTGAAAGAAGTTGAAAAACTTAACCTGTTCTATTCCTGACAGCCACATTGTGGATCTGTGTACCTACCAAAGTATGTTCCTCTGTGCTGCAAGCTATCTTTGCAAAGTCTTGCCTGTGGAGTTACATATTTCAAGCATGATTCAAGCCATAAAAATGGGAAGGTTTGGTTTTAATTCTCAAGAATCAAGGCTGTGGTTCTGACAGTCAAAATTAGACAGCTTTTATTTTAAAGCTTGATTAAACATAACTTGATATTGCAGATAGATTGTCCCTATTAATTAAGACTTCACTGTAAAAAGCTTTTGCACCCATTGAATTTATGTGCATTAATTTGTGCCTTTTTTGGCAGTAATTTTCTTCCATGGATAGTTATTATCAGTGCATGCCAATGTCTCTGTGTCAACAGTTCCTGAAATTACGTGAAAAGTCAACCAATATTCTTGACATACATGTACATCCCACATCAGAATTTAGAATTTTCCTCAAAATTCTTTGTTAATTATTTTTTGTCCTTGAAGAACTTTAAAAATGGATTTTTCGAATGTTGGCATATCAGCTTTATTTTACATGTATATGGAAACTGAGTTTTCTTTGTCATGGCTGTAAGTGCAATATGTACTTGCAAATTGTACCTGCCATGGAACAAACTTTGTGTGTACATACATGTCTGCAAACTCCATGCTGGGTATGTCAATTTAAAGCTCAGAACCAGAATTCTGTATTTGTGTGCAATATTTAATTCTCTGTGGGACCCTCAGGTCACTGATGAACATTTCACCTTATCAGTGCCAACTGCGACTAAAATTGATTTACTTAACATTATCTATATTGTAATTTAGGGTGCTAGATTAACTCATTCCATACCAGTCTCTGATTTTTCTGTATATTTACCTAGATTTAAGACGACAATTGCATATTAAAATTCTTCATGAAAAGAGCTTTCATTCAAGTACCAACATGCCTATAGTCTTATGTTAGTGGTTCTGGCACTGCCTGGCAAGTCATGCTGCAACTGCCGCAAGGGCAGCTGCAGTATGACTTGCCAGGCAGTGCCATAGCCACTGACAAAGGCCTGTGACCATAGTATGGAATGGGTTAAATTTCCTTGGAAAAACTTTCATTTAAGTACCATCATGCCTGTTGTGACATAGAATATAATAGTCCAGGTCAACAGCTTTCCAGGACATGCTTTTGGTTCAATGTGCCCAAATTGCACTGAGGAAATCTGTTGACTCAGTCAAAAACTCTGAAAGAGAGAATTCAGTGATGCATTTCATGAGTAGATTGATCCAACTAAACAACACATTTTAATAAAGTAACCAGACAAGACAACCATGAAGCCCCCAACTGGAAAGGAAAAGGAGTGTCCTTTTAAGATTAATTAGCAAAAATATGCACAAGGGTACAAAACAGAGATGTTATGTGCAGCCCAGTTGGCTTGTGAAGCACACAGGATAAAACTTGTACAATTTTTTTTGCATGTTGAAACCATCATCAATATCAGTTTAACGGCCAATCTGAGCCAGAAAACTTAGCACAAGTAAGGCAAGAAACTGAAACTCTGGTCACATCTCCTAACCTGTGCTCAAACGATCGCCCTGATTGCACTATACAGAAGTCTTACAGTATGTTAATTGTGCCATAACTTTTTTGATTTTTGGAGCTTATCCTGTGGCAAGGAAGCAGAAAATAAGATCCCGAAAAGTACATTCTACTTACATGTACATGTGCATGGGGTATTGAGCAGGGTACATTCTCCCAAGTTTATGCTTTACGGTATTGGTTGATTGGAGACCCATTTGTGTATAAGTAATTTTTGGTGAAGACTTGTTAACAATTATTATGAGATGGGTCAATGACTTATTCGCAGAGTATGAGTTATGTGTTGTGCATGGCAACGGACTGCTTATAATAGATATTTTGATAATTCTGAGCCTGTTTTTCCTCCCTGTAATCTTGCATTGTTTGTATGTACATGTAGCTGATGCCTAACTAGAGTTTCCACTCATGTAAAGTTACTCTGCATGGTACAGTGCCAACAGAAAGTCTTGCTCCAAAACACTGGGGGGTCACCAGTGGAGCCACTTGCAGGTACCACTTTTCAAAGTGTAATAAACATTATAATTCTGACACCATAACCATTTTATGGCCAATGGGGGGGGGGGGGGGAGGGCACAGGTAGGTACAAGAATCACACTGAGTAACTTGTACCTCAAAATTCCTAACAGTGTTCCCTGCAGGAGTCCCTTGTACAAGATTTCCCCAAGGAGGACCACATGGAGGGGTCACCAGAGGAGACGGTGCAAAACTTTCTGGCGGCACTGTAGTTTAAGGGAAAATATGAATGCTAGAAACTTACGAATGTATACTGTCTACACCCATATGCCCAACTGACACAGCTGAGTTTTAAAACAGACATTCAACTACAAAAGAATATTTGCTTCACAGCAAATCTGTCTGGGTGCCTTCAGAACAGGTTGAAGTGCCACACGTTGACATTGTTCAACATAATCTAAATTTTGTGAATCAGCATAATTTGCATAAATTAAAATTTTACAAGTTTGGTTTATAGTTCATCAGATGCAGCTATGTCAAAAACCCACAAAGTGAGATTTGAATTGCATCTCTATTTATAATAATTTTGAAGTTATTCAAGTTTAAAATTTTGTGCATTCACCTAATGGGCATCAATAACAATTTGACAGTTTTGGCTCATTGGGTGTGGCTATGTCACAAACCTTTAAATTGAAGTGGAATAAACATTAACATAGAACAAATAGAATCTCAGATCTCATGCCTGTGTCTCAATCAGCAGATATGACTGGCCAGGTCTTTCAGAGCATAGATGACAAAGCTACAGGCTTCATCATGTATATGCTTTAAAAGACCCATCTTGTGATATCTGCTCATCAAGATTTGTTTACATGTACATGTTCTGTTTTTGTCAAGGAGTGCCTATGGTGGTTATTAACCCTTTCCCCCTTAAAACGGCCAAAACCGGCCGGTGGTCAAATGTCGTCTGCTTCAGTGATTTCAACTAATTTCAACAGTTGTGAAAAACAATTTGACTGAGAAATGTACATGAGACTTATCAAGATCACATGCCAAGGAAAGCTGTTGACTCAGTCTTAATTCAAGGGGGAAAGGGTTAACTCATTCCATACCAGTCCCTGATTTTTCCGTATATTTACCTAGATATAAAACGACAATTGCATATTTAGATTCTCCATGAAAAGAGCTTTTGTTCAAGTACCAACATGAGTATAGTCTCAAGTCAGTGGTTCTGGCACTGCCTGGCAAGTCACCTGAGTATGGAATGAGTTAATCAACAGTAATGAATGAATCTCCACTTTGAAACCACATACTTTTTGTTTATAATTTATTATTGCATCAGAAAAGAAAATGAAATTTAATATTATTTAAAGCTTTTTTGAAGTCACAGGAAAAATGTGGGCTAAATTTTAGAGCAGTTGGGCTCTTACTTGTCTAATATGGTAAAGTTAAAGTATCTTTAGTTGTTCAGATCATTCCAAGCCACTGTCTGTCAGGAATAGCCGCCCACTTGAACGAGAAGAACATGTCTTTTGAATATTGATGGTTCTGTATGGGGTATACATGTATATCGTGAACCCAGCCGTGAAGACGCTGGTAATTGAGGGTGGACTAGGCAATGCAGTGATAGTTGGACCTGTCCATCAAGATGTTATTACACATTCCACACTTTGATAGCCAATTATGACTGCTACCAAGTCATGTTCCGGTGGATAACAAAATCTCCCCTGTATAACCACCCACTTGTTTAACCCTTCAGAACCCACTGACATCTGTAGCTTAAAGTGCTGGTTAATGAAAGGTCTGATTGGTTGATCATGCAGTTACACTCTTTTGTAGTGTGTTTTTACAGTGTATGTCTCTTCCAGTAAAGGAGGGGAGGGGCGCATTCTGTCTTTGGTTGCCCCTGCATGGGTGCATGTATGTCCATATGTCTGTATGTTTGCACCAACTGTTGTTACCACAATATCTTTAAAAAGGCTGAAGGCTTTTTTTCTCAAATTTGTTACAGAGATGCATTATTGGACAAAGATCAGCTAGATATATTTTCAGGTTACTGTGGTGTATTTATGGGACATGGTGATCTGCTTACCTGAAATTTCCGCTTTGCCACAATATCTTCTAAGTACATTTTGGTAGATTCTTCTGAATTTGGTACAGAGATGCGTTCTTAAAAAAGAAAAAATAACTATTGGATTTTCAGCTTGGTCACTGTGACCTGTTTTGTAGTCACTGTGATTTTTTTACTGTCAAATTGAACTTGTGATTATACATGTAGTATCTTTAAAGTTCCTTAATATACATGAAATGTTCTCAAATTGGGGGGGGGGGGGGGGCATTGCAGTGCTTCTTGGCAAACAGAGCTCAGTTGAATTGATTTACCTGGAAGGGCAAAAAGATAGAGAAGTCCTTAGAAATCATAAGTTTTATATGCATGCACTGTACATGCAACGCATGGAAAAGAAAAAAAATGTCTGATGGATTCTAACTGAAATCAAAGTTACGTTTAGTTGAAGCACACTGACAGAGAATTGCACCTGCTCTGTTGACCCCCAGATATGAAAGAACTCACACACGACATTCTTTTTAAGACTGACCTTTCATGATATTAAGGGTATATCTTGAATAAATTTTCCTGTAGTTCAAGACATACGTCCTTCAGTGGCCTTAAATAGCAGGTACAGTGGTACCTGCTGTATGTGGCCACCCCTTCTGCCAAGAAAAAGTGGCCACATACAGCAGGTGACCAACCTGTCCCTGCAGGTAAATTAATTTACAAAGAAATTGACTCCTATGTCTCAGCCTAGTGGCCACAAAAAACAATATGGCTGTTCACGGCAGTGGTTGCATACAGCAGGTACCACTATACTACTTGTACACACATATACATATAGACAATCATACATACACGTGTACATATGTGTAAACATGTATGTACACATATCAGGGTTTTCCCCAACCTACAATTTCTTGTTCCAGGACAGATATTGACCAAAAGTTTTATAACTATTACGAAAAAACTTACTGTTTACTGAAAAAGGAGAAAGGTGGTAAAAAAGTGAAAGGCGGTGAAGAAAAAATGAAAGGTAGGACACCTTTCATCTTACAATGTGGGGAAAACACTGCATATATTATACATATTATACATTTACATGTACATGTATGTTATATTTTGCTGCATTTGAGGCAAGAATGTATATGTGTATTTACAAATATATTTCTTAACATGCAAGTCTGCAAAGAGATTCTGAGAAAATTGCTAATAGCATGATGTATATTGAACCAAACCACCCTGGCAGCCGTCAGACATAGAGCCAGGAACAACTTTATAATCTCTCTGGGAAAGTTAAACTGAAGCACATGCATGCAACGTTAACCCTAGATGCATTGCTGTGATTTTTCTCACCACTTTAGATCATGAATAACAGCATGCAGAGAAAATGGGAGGCCAGAGGTTAATATTTTGATACAGAGTGCCAGTCATAATCTCCTGTTATTTTTCTGGTGTATTGTATCGGAAATTGTGTGCGTGAAGGATATTTGTAAGTTAAGAAATTCCAGCCTTGAGAGAGCCAAAATAAAAAAACAAGAAGTCAATATTGTAAATTGTATGAACAAATTCTAGCCACCGTTTATGCCCACATGGCAGTAAGACACACATCCAACAAGTGTCAAGAAACTACACAGCAACCACTTGTCTACATGTGCAGTTTATATGCCTCTCTAATTAAAACCACTTCTGTAAAAAGACCATTATTATATTAGGCTTATTACGTGTCAGGCTTATTTGGCACACCGTGTATCTGTTCTTATCAACACTTGCCTAGTCTTCTCATTGCATTATTATATATTAACCCTTAAAGCGCTGATTTAAGATTGAGTTAACAGCTTTCCTGGAGGCACTTTGCATGCAAAGTGCCCCCAGGAAAGCTGTTGACTAAGACTACTTTTCGCTTCGGACTAGGCTTGCTGGTATTTGAATGAAAGGTATCTTCATGAGGGATTGGAATCTTTTAACCATTCTATGTTTAACAGTAATGAGAAAACGACTATAGCAGTGATCAGCACTTTAAGGGTTAAGACCACCAACTTACAGTCTTGATTACAATATACATGAACTCATTCCATACTATGGTCACAGGCCTTGGTCAGTGGTTCCTGCACTGCCTGGCAAGTCATGCTGCAGCTGCCCTTGCGGCAGCTGCAGCATGACTTGCCAGGCAGTGCCAGAACCCCTGACTTAAGACTATAGGCGTGTTGGTGACTTGAACGAAAGCTCTTTTCATGAAGAATTTGGATAAGCAGTTATCATCTTAAATCTAGGTAAATATACGAAAAAAATCAGGGACTGGTATGGAATGAGTTAAGACCATTAAATCTAGGTAAATATACGAAAAAAATCAGGGACTGGTATGGAATGAGTTAAGACCACTTCCGTATTTCGACCACATTTTTCAGTTCGTTTATAATAAGTGGTATTAATAGGGAGGTCCCACTGTAGTTGCAGGTATATGTCAGTCCCTGTAAAGGCCTGACCACCCCGTTTTTATTGCATTGTGTAGAGGTTTATTTCTACCCATCCCAAGTGGCAGAGAGTGATCGACACCTTTGGTCATGCACTATACCTGTGCAGCCTTGAGATTTAATATTCTGCTGACACAAATCAAACAGTTTGCCACCAACACTGCCTTAATATAATATCTCGAACAAATACAGTGGAATATATATTAATTGACTGCAGATAAGCCATAGTTGTTTACATTGGGTCATTTTGTAGGACTCATGTTCATTGATGTATAGGTGTTGGGATTAAGAATGTTTGATATCTGTCCCGTTGCCATAGTTACCAGCCCGGTTCAGGAGAATAATCAGGCATTATTTTATCACAATTGAATTTGTGGCTACAGAGACCCATTCACATCTAATGTGTGCCCTGGAGAGAACCTGTGAAGAATTTATAATAAAAATTTGTGTCTTTGAAATATGCAAATCTCTTTAGAAGTTACAGATGGAAGGATTAAGTACTATGTAAAGTAAACTTTCCAATGGTAAAATTGAAAATAGAAAAAAGTATCTGATTGCATCAATAAAACTCCTCTTGTTCATATTGATGCAGAAGGCGATTGTCCAATATTATGTTTTGTGAGGCTCAGAGTTATTTGGAAGGTATAACTTTAACCATGTGTCTCCCTTAACCCCTTCCCTCATGAATTAAGACTGTACGTATCAATAGCTTTCCTTAGTTGGCAAGTGTTGGCTGCTATTAGAGCCCAACCCATGCCAAGGAAAGCTGTTGACCTCAAACATTTTATCTTGACAGGAGTCATCTGAAATTTTCATGCAAAGTATTTTTCAGTTCTGTTGAAATTAGCCCCAAGACATCAGTCTGTGCCGAAAGTTTTTTCTGTTATCAATCATTTCGCTCAAATTTCGAAAGTCCCAATACTTTAACATTTCACTTGCTAGTATTTTCTATTGGTCTGGGGAGTTTTTTATAGGTAAAAACAGATGGGCCAGTACTTTTGGCATGGACTGAGACATTGAAGCAGATGACATTTGGCCACACTTCGGTTTGGCTGATTTAAGGAGCAAATTGTTAAATTACCTTCAAAAGGGTCAGGTGGTACAATTGATGGTCGTCAATCGCAAGCTGCGTCAATGTTTTTGACTAATTATAACCTCATAATTAACAATAAAAGAAAAATGAATGAAAATTGTACATGAGGTCAGTTTGACTGTCTTCCACAGTTTTCCTCTGTGTGTGTGTGTGTGTGTGTGTGTGTGTGTGTCACTGCAGCCCATGCCGAAGAGGCCTGTATTGACTCAGTCTTAACCTAGGGCATAAAGGGTTACGCTTACTGAATGAAAATGTCCACATCTGTCTTCTGATTTTTTTTATATCTGTTCCCCCCTGTCTCCCCCCCCCCCCCCCCCGGTACAAAGCTTATGGTTTATTTAAAGCTATAATGTCTGTGAACTTCACCCATATGGAAAATAACAAAGACTATGACTATGGACTGAGACTTGTATCATCTCTTAATGCTACTGTGACGAAAGTTGAAGTAATTTAACACGAACTACTCTCAGTTATAATGAGGGTGCCAGCTTCATAGTTCATGTGTAAAGACGTTTCATTCAAGTGCCAACATGCCCATAGTTCCAGAGAGTATAATGGTCCAGGTCAACAGCTTTCCTTGGCATGCTTTGGGTAAATTGTTATGGCCAAAGTGTGCTGAGGAAAGCTGTTGACTCAGTCCACAACTTGGCACTGAAAGAGTTAGTGTAAAAAGCATTTGAAGTGTTACCTCAACTATGCATGGAGACATTGGATTTACATCTGGCTTGGAGCTTCTAAAACTTCTCAGCAGATGTTCAGAAGGCAAAATGTTACCTTTAACTGACTGTTATGCACAATATTGTTCTCTCTCTCTCTCTCTCTCTCTCTCTCTCTCTCTCTCTCTCTCTCTCTCTCTCTCTCTCTCTCTCTCTCTCTCTCTCTCTCTCTCTCTCTCTCTCTCTCTCTCTCTCTCTCTCTCTCTCTCTCTCTCTCTCTCTCTCTCTCTCTCTCTCTCTCTCTCTCTCTCTCTCTCTCTCTCTCTCTCTCTCTCTCCATATGCATGTACATGCAATGGTTTTCGATGCCATCCATTGTAGGGGCATTTAAAATATTGTGAAGATTATTACAGATGGATACTATCTCTATTTGCAATGTTGAAAAATTCTTGAATTCAGGTCCTATTTTTCATTTTAAATACTGTGTCTTCCAATTTCTTAGAAGTATTCCATTTCACATATCAGCCTTTCAACAACAGAAACTACACCCAGTGTTACCTGAAGGTAAAAGAAAAAAAACATTTCGCAGAGAATAAAGACAAAGGCCATGCAATGCAGTAAAGGAACTCATTTGTCATTGTCAAAAGCATGAGTGTATTATCCATCTTGGTGAAGCACATGCAATTACTGTAGACAGCCGACAGAGCAGGTGAATGCTGCGTTCTGCAGGTGAAGTAAAGAAAAGGTAGAATTGAACACTGTGATCACATTAGCAGTCAGGCGTACATAGTTTGGACAAGGTGTATTCAGGGCTGTGCTGTAATTGCTCATGACTTAAGACCCCTTTTTAAGGAAGTGGCACGTTTTTTTTAGGACGGCACATTGAGCAGAGTAGACGAGGAAACCACAGAAACAGCCGTCATGAGATACCTCGATTCAGAAGACTCGATGCTGAACTTCAGTGACTTAACTCTTTCATATTGAACAGTTTTTATTAAGGTCAACAACTTTCCTCAATACAGGTTACTGAACAAAACTGTTGACCTGGGCCATACCTGTAGCATCTACAACTATCGGCTGTTACTTGAATGAAAGGCCTGTTTACCGACAATAGGAATCGAGTATTTTTTGTCAATCTGGAACATGCTGACTTTAATAAAAAAAGGCACTTAAAGTGACACAGTTAATGTGTGATTATGCCTTGAAATTCTTCAGTGACTGTATTCACGAAGAATTTGATCTGATCTGGACTGTGATCTTAAAATTGAATTTGTGCACCTTTAACCCTTTCCCCCTCAAACCGGCCAAAACCGGCTGGTGGTCAAATGTCGTCTGCTTCAGTGTTTTTAAGTAATTTCAACAGTTATGAAAAACAATTTGACTGAGGAATGTACATGACACTTATCAAGATCACATGCTCCAGGTCAACAGCTTTCCTTGGCATGGGTTGGGCACTTAGTGCCCAACCCATGCCAAGGAAAGCTGTTGACTCAGTCTTAATTCAAGGGGGAAAGGGTTAACCCAGAACCAATCCTTTGTCTAATATACATGTATGAATCAAAATTTGCGGGAATAGACAGTATGTGTTCTGGGCTTCAAGACTAACTCTGTTTTCAGCATTTTTATTTTATCAATTTGAAATTAATCTGAGTTAAATCCACTACTTCGTCTTTTAAGCTGGATCAAAAAATAGATGAAATTAAGACCAAATCATAATCCTAAAGTGTTAATGATATTCTTTGTACAATGACCATAAAACAGAAATTGGTTCACACTAAAATTGTTCATGCAACTCAGCATTAAGGAATGTGGGATCAAAACAAGTTGATTTTTATTTATCCTGAATGTCTTATCAGTTTAAAATTCTTTGGAATATGGCCATAGGAGATCGTAAACTTATCTGCACTATTTTTTTTACTCCTTCTATATTGCATTGATAGAAGCCTGCCAGCTTGTCCAACTGTAGCATTATTTTGTCATCAAAAGTATAATTACCAGCAGTAAATTATTTTTGATGTGTCATTTTCTCAACTGTCAACTCCTCTATCCTACAAGCAATGAGGAAAGTTGAGATGCCCCCTTTTTAGTTTGTAGTGCACGTAATTCAGATTGCTGAAAATGTGGTGTCAAACTCTATTAAATTGTAGGGTTTGAAGCCAGATTTGTTTCCATTGATGATTGGTGCTATTGCATTCGCCAGGGTAGAGTATAGCCATAGAGGGACTCGGCCATTTTTCTCTCGATAGCAATCTAAATTTGTGTTTACCTCTTTCCTCCTTAAGCTGGCTTGTGGTCCAATGCTGCAGTGTCAATGTTTTAGCAAATTTGAACAGTAATAAAAATAATTTGACTGATAATTGTGTATGAGACCTATCAAGACAATATGTGCCAGGTAGGCTGGGTGGTAAACAGGGAAAGCTGTTGACTCAGTTCTGTGATGTAGGGAAAAGGTTAAAGTACCATAGCTGGAGGTGTACATTTTTAACAACCTCATAAAATTGAGATTATTATTATTTTTTTGCACTGCAGTTATATTTGTTAGCTACAGTCTTTATATTTGATTTACACCTCTTACATGATCTGGATATAATAACCCAGAGAAAATTCTGCGTGGTTCCAAAAATTGATGATGATAATATAGAAACTAGAATGTCCCACGGCAAATTTGATATCAATGATAAAGCTGGTCTAGTTTGATTGATGAGCAATGTAACAATGGCTCTAGCCAAAATAACAACAACAACAACAAAAACAAAAAAACAAAAACAAAAAACAAAAAAAAACAACAAAAAACAAAAACAAAAACAACAAAAAAAAAAAAAAAAAACCCAAACAAAACAAAACAAAACAAAACAAAAAACAACCCCTGAAAAACTAAAAGACAGAGAGGGTTTGTAAGAAAAAATATAGAAAGGATGGAATAGCAAGCAAACTTGTGTACCACATTATAAAGATATTCAAGATTTAAGTTTTGTTTACTAGTCTTCTTTAAATAAATTAAAATGCTGCAACTTTTGTGCATTGTTCAATGCATCTGTCTATATCATAAATCTGTATATCAAAATTGGAGTGGCACCTCCATCTTTAACCATTTTGAAGATATTTAAAATTCAAATTTATGTATTTGCCTAATTTGCATCCACTAAAATGCTACAATTTTGGTTCATGGTTCATTGGATGTAACTATAAAACAAAGCAAAATGTTGTAGGTACATGTACATGCAGCTTAGTACATGTACATATACCTCAGTGTATAATACTTTTGAAGATACTGGAGGATAAGATTACATGGATGCTACCAATTTGCTTAAAATAAAATGTTAGATCTTTGGTCCATGGTTCATTGGATCTGCCTATGGTACAAACCAATAAATTGCAGTTGGATTGGAGACTCATCACCTATTATAGATTTGAAAATATCACACATTTCAGGTTTTCGAGCGCCGTGATTAGAATTATTTAAAATGCACTTTTTTTTTAAGGCCCATTTCATTGGTTGGTGTCAGAACATACATAGTTACACAACTTGACATTTTTTATCTCTGATACTTTTAAAGATACAAAAGTTTTGAATTTTTAATTGCCCCAAATTTGTGTAATTTTTAACTTCTGAGAATTGAAGGTAAGGCGCCATGGCTCATTAAAGATGCAGTGTTCCCTCTAATTCTCAAAGCTGTCACTTTTACACGATCCAAAGAAAGTATTGTACAGAACAAATAAAGAAAGAAAAGAAGAAAGAGAGAGAGAGAGAGAGAGAGAGAGAGAGAGAGAGAGAGAGAGAGAGAGAGAGAGAGAGAGAGAGAGAGAGAGAGAGAGAGAGATAGAGAGAGAGAGACAGGAGAGAGGGAAAGAAAGAAAGAAAGAAAGAAAGAAAGAAAGAAAGAAAGAAAGAAAGAAAGAAAGAAAGAAAGAAAAAGGAAGAAAGGGAAAAAAATGTGTTTGCACACAACTGCACACAGACATACTAAATAAAAAAAGAACTGTACAGCAAACAGAATGTGTGTGTTTGTACTCATACATAATAAATATAGAAAAAAAATAACTCCAGGGAAAACAGAATGTCTGTGCTTGCACACAGACATAAAAAAAGAGAGGAAAAAAGCTGAGAAGATGTCCAGAGTTGTTAACATATAGAGGCAGGCTTGCATTATGGCATGTCAAATGGATGGGGAATGCTGCTTATTGTGGCAGAAAAAACCATTATAGCATTAGGCAGCCAAGTATTGTATCAGCTCTTGCATGATGAATGCATTATCAAACGGGGTGTGAAAATGGCTTTAGCCTAGCTGAGGAACACAGGCATCTTGTCTGTGGGATATCACGCATCTCTGGATGCTAACTGGCAGTATTCTTGAAACTGTAGCATTTGCTTTCAGCTCCAGGGGCCCAAAGCAAATGTGGGACAAAGATCTGCTGTTTGATGTACATTTATGCTCTGGTGTTTGATGCAGAAGATGGCAATGGGGAATGTGCTGCAGTTGGGCAGTGTTAGGGTACCCAGCATATTGATGTTGTCATAATGTCTTTATTTTAACCTTCATACCAATTAAACTCTACCTTTTTGGTATCATCAGCAAAGTACATTGCAGAAAAAAGCCTGCTAAAGTCCCTCAGGCAACTTAGAGTAATCTGATTAGGTCAGCTGTTACCAGAAGGGTGCCTACTGAAGGCCCTCAGGCTACTTAAAGTAATCTGATAAGGTCAGTTGTTACCAGAAGGGTACCTACTGAAGGCCTTCAGGCTACTTAAAGTAATCTGATAAGGTCAGTTGTTACCAGAAGGGTGCCTACTGAAGGCCCTCAGGCAACTTAAAGTACTCTGATAAGGTCCGTTGTTTCCCTCAGGCAACTTAAAGTAATCTGATTAGGTCCGCTGTTACCAGAAGGGTGCCTGCTGAAGGCCCTCAGGCAACTTAAAGTAATCTGATAAGGTCAGTTCTTACCATCAGGGTGCCTACTGAAGGCCCTCAGGCAACTTAAAGTACTCTGATAAGGTCGGTTGTTTCCCTCGGGCAACTTAAAGTAATCTGATTAGGTCCGCTGTTACCAGAAGGGTGCCTGCTGAAGGCCCTCAGGCAACTTAAAGTAATCTGATAAGGTCAGTTGTTACCATCAGGATGCCTGCTGAAGGCCCTCAGGCAACTTAAAAGTAATCTGATAAGGTCAGTCATAACCAGCAGGGTGCCTGTGGATGCCTGTGCTGTTTTTCCAAAGCAAGGAATGAGTTCTTGCCCTTCCTTTAATCAATATTGTTGGGAGAATCAACTATTGTATTCACTCATACAGAAAAATGGCCCAACTGAAGACCTGTTTTAACGTTTGAAAATGTTGCACAATATACTTTATGTTATCTATCAGGGTATTGCAGTATATACATAAACTATGAACAATGTGGGACAAAGGTGGAAAAAGAGAAGACAAACAGCAATTTTTTTTGTCTAGTTTGAAAATATCCTGCATGCATTAATCTTAAATATCAGTACATTGCACTTTGCTACATGTACATACACACATGCATTGATGTACATGCTGGTAATATATGTACTACAGTGAGCCCTGTTTTCAGAAACAACATTTTAGTCAGTTTTATCATTAAGAACTATGTACATCTTGATAATTACTGCACCGTTTTTGTTGTGCCCTGCTTTGTTTTTACAAAGTTTTCCTGCAGGACATTAAAAATATTGCATCTTCAGTTCAGGCATATAAATGTGCACTGTTACCATTTTGAAGGAAGAGACAGTGAGTCATTACGTACATGTATATTCAGGATCGAGCTGAACCTGTTAATGTAAGAGTCATTTTGGAGCTTTGCTAAGATGTCTGTCTTGTTGTGTGGGCTTGTGGCCATTAAATTGCGCTGGAATTCCCAGCGCCGAGTCTATGGATGAAGTCGACTCTAACTGAAGAACTGATAAAAAATGTGTCCATGGAGAGAAGATGGCAGGATGTGCAGATACATAATTAAAGTGGAACCTGTGAGTGTAGAGTGGACAGGTGTTTTGTCTGTTGTTGCTACAGGTAGCACTCCCCGTCCCACGTCTTCGTGTGATTCGATAAATGTACAAGTCTAATTGCCTGAACTTCCTCAGGTGCACCACCTTCCCACGTGCTTTTATTGCCCGAGTGCCAAGCCCCCAGATGTTGCTGTATCCGTGTCTCTACATAGTAGTCAATACGACCAGGGCAATGATTTAAGATGTTTTTGAGCCATGTGCTTCTTGTGTCGTTTTTCATGATCAAGAATTTACGTCACTTATCCCATGACCTTTCTTAAATGCTGTCACATTTGATTCATGGCTACCTCTGGGGTGAGGAGCTGGTCCCTTTATAGCTTGGATTTGCTTCAGAAATCGTCCAGAGGGAAAAATATGGAATTGTAAAGAGCTGGCCCAGTAGTCATCCAAGGAGTGATGATGGCAGTTAACGTGTGAATGTACATCTAGCCGTGTGGTCTACCAACGCTGTAATATGCCAACTGTCTATACAGGCAGCCTTTCAGGCTCTGATGGCTCTGTAGCACTTGAGTGTGGGGGGGGGGGGGGGAGACTGATGACTGAGAAGTACATGTGAGGTGTATGCCACCACTGAGGCTGTGTATGCCACCTTTTAGCCACCAGTGAGGTCATATATGCCACCACTGAGGTCATGAATGCCACCACTGAGGTCATGAATGCCACTACTTGGATTATGCAGATTCCTTTTAGCCACCAATGAGGTCATACATGTATATACCAGCACTGGGGTTATATATGCCACCAATGAGGTCATGCATGTCACCACTGAGGTCATATATGCCACCACTGGGGTCGTATACTACCAATGAGTTTGTGTATGCCACCACTGGGGTCCTATACCACCAATGAGGTTGTGTATGCCACCACTGGGGTCCTATACCACCAATGAGGTTGTGTATGCCACCACTGGGGTCCTATACCACCAATGAGGTTGTGTATGCCACCACTGGGGTCCTATACCACCAATGAGGTTGTGTATGTCACCACTGGGGTCCTATACCACCAATGAGGTTGTGTATGCCACCACCGGGGTCCTATACCACCAATGAGGTTGTGTATGCCACCACTGGGGTCCTATACCACCAATGAGGTTGTGTATATCACCACTGGGGTCCTATACCACCAATGAGGTTGTGTATGTCACCACTGGGGTCCTATACCACCAATGAGGTTGTGTATGCCACCACTGGGGTCGTATACCACCAATGAGGTTGTGTATGTCACCACTTGGCTATCTGCCCTCACCACCAGGCATGAAAAGCCAGATATGTCTGCTTCATCATTTTTTCACTTCGTCATGAACATTTTGCTCCTTGAAATAGAATTGAGTCAACATTGTTCCTTGGCTTCTTCACCTGACCCATACCAAGAGAAAGCTGTTGACCTGGGGCATGTTGTCTTTATACATGTAGCTGAGTCACATTCTATAATTCCCTTTCAACTTGCCTTTCTTTACCCGTGCTTGGCTGGTTCTAGAAAATTTATCATTTTAGCCAGTCAGGCTAAATTAGCTGAAAATATATTAGCCAGACTTTGCCAAATTAAATTTTGGAGTTGCTACTTGGGGCTAGCTCTAAGAATTTTATTGCATGAGCCATTTTTTTGCCAAAAAAAATCAAGAATATTTTATTTGCTACAAACAACCAGGTTTAGGTATAATGATCATTTTGTAATAAGTTGTGAACTTGTAGCCACATTTGACATGTGTACAATCTTAATTTATATGTGCAACAACCTTTAGCCAGTTTGGCTAATTGATGACAAAAACTGTCAGCCAGATCACACTTTTTAGCCAGTGGCCAACTGGCTAATGATTAGGGCTAGATCAGCCATGAAATCAGTTTGAAGCAGAAGACATTTGACCAGTAGCAGGTTTTGTCTGGTTTATTGGGGAAAAGGGTTACATGGGATTGAACTGTGTGGACAGGCCAGAGCCCAACTGACAAAAGTTGCCAATCTGTATAAAAGAGATCAAATATATCCTAAATGTAAGACAGTTGTTTCAGTCCTTGTATTAAAACCCGTCTAATGGAGACCACCTGTCTTAATAAAGACCACCCATGCTATTAAGGATGCTTGTCTTACTATAACTTCAAGTTTATTTGTACCTCCAATGAAAGGCCACACGTTGAGAGAATACAAGTTGCTGATGCCAAGGGGTGGTCTTTCAAGAACAGAACCGCTGTACATCTAAATTACATAATTTCCTTAGTAGACATTTTTCACTTAACTCATTCCATACTATGGTACCAGGCCTTGGTCAGTGGTTGTGGCACTGACTTAAGACTATAGGCATGTTGGTACTTGAACTAATTAAAGCTCTTTTCATGAAGAATTTAAATATGGAATTGTTGTCTTAAATCTGGGTAAATATATGGAAAAATCAGGGATTGATATGGAATGAGTTAACACAGCTATATGTATATGTAATGGCTGCTTGCCCAGGAAATATATGACAGTTTCATGGCAAATAGATTGTACACGTCTTGTCTGGAGTATCTCAAAGGCTAGCCAGGATGTACATGTATATGTCATCTCTGTTCTATTCCTGTGTGTTTACTTACATACATGTAGCTTGGCGTGATAAAGAGAGTCTATATCTCAGTAGGGTGCCTCTTGTTTGCTGTGACACATCTTGTATACAATCAAAGTGCATCATTCATTTTATCCAACATGTGTATTTATATGCTTCATCAGTTTAACTGTTTATCACTGATGAGTCCTACAGAGACTTTTATTGATAATATAAAATAGACAGCTCTTGCCATGAGTTTCAACCCTTTCCCCCTTGAATTGATACTTGAGTCAACAACTTTCCTTGGCATGTAATCTTGATAGGGCTCATCTACAATTCCCAGTCAAAATTGTTTTTCATTACTGTTGAAACTAGTTGAAAACACTGAAGCAGACGACATTTAACCACCAGCCAGTTTTGGCCAGTTTGAGGGGGAAAGGGTTAAAGGATGTCACCTGCATGTGGATCACAAAAATGGAAACAAATATACAAATATAAGATTCTTCGTAGAAGACATACATGTAGAGATACACAAGGCATTACACTATTCAGGAGCAGATCCAGGTATCTCAGAAAGTTGTACATCAGTCCTCCAGTAGGGGCTTAGCAGGAGAAATTGCCCAGCAAAAGTGCAAAATTGAGACAAAATTTTAGTTAAACATGTTATTTGTGGACTTTAATGAGGAGTTGTATTTTGGCAGTTCTCACGATCTGTGAATATTGTAAATGACAGAAACCTTTGTTATTTTTGCTGAATACTTGTTGTTGTGAAAAAAAAAAAAACACTACTGACTGTAAGACAAGACGTGTTGGTCTATTTCAATTAAAAAAACCCAAACTTTTAATAAAAAAATGAAAATATGCATTGCTTGATCATTTTTAAAAAAAACCTAATAACTCTTTCAGTCCCATACTTAATATGCTCAACAGCTTTCCTCATCATCCTTTGTACATAATGCACTGAAAGTGCAACCAGGAAAGCTGTTGACCTGGACTGATGTCTTCTGTGTCACTACAGACAAGCTGATACTTTAACCCTTTCCCCCTTGAATTAAGAGTCAACAGCTTTCCTCGGCATGGGTTGGGCAACCCATGCCGAGGAAAGCTGTTGACCTGGGGCATGTTATCTTGACAGATCTCATCTTCAATTCTCAGTCAAATTGTTTTTCATTGCTGTTGAAATCAGTTGAAAACGCTGAAGCAGACGACATTTGACCACCAGCCTGTTTTGACCGGTTTAAGGGGGAAAGGGTTATTGAAAGGTCTTTTTACAAGGAACATGAATCTTGCACCCTTAATGTAGTTTGTTTTAAACTTTAAGTTTTGGTTGAGTCTATAGCTTTCCTTGGTGTACTTTGGCACCCAAAGTGTCCCAAAGAAAGCTGTTGACCTGGACTTTGCTATGGTCTCTGCCACTGTAGACATGCTTGTCCAGTGGTCGCCTTCTGATGAGGCCCATCTCACCAGAGGGTAACTCTCACAAGACCGTCATTCCTATGTACATGTATAAAGTGTGACATTCCCATTATATTGCCTCCCTCTGCAGAGGCCACTCTTCTTAAAAGGCCATTTTAGGACTGCATTTGAGGTGGCCTTATAAGAGGTGGGATGACGGTACACTGAAACCTGTTTTGAGAGACCACTGTAATGAAAGACCACCTGCCTTTTAAGACCATATTTCCAAGGTCCTTTTTGCTATCTTTCCCTTGTTACTGCACCTTCATTGAGAGACCACCTGCTTTATGTGACCACTGTTAAGCTTGCCCTAGGGGTGGTCTCTCAAAACAGGTTTCACTGTATTTGAGTGAAATGCCAGTTTACAAAGAATAAGAAAGTGGTCTTGACAAGTCAATTTAGACCATGTTGACTTTTGTCAAACTTGGCCATGAAAGAGTTAAACACACCTGAAAATGAGGGCTGGGGATGGGATGGGTTAAGATTGTGTTGAAAGTGTAACCAGGCCTTTCTTTAGCTATGGCCAAACCAGACTTGGCTGCCAAATACCAAGACACTCGGACCATATCCCCAGCCTGACTGAATTCCTGAAATAGGAGCATAATAACTCTGAGTAAATTGACCGCTGGGAACGGTCTTGACAGGGTGCAAATATACCAATTGATGGCTTACCTGATTAGGCACCTGTTAAAGAGCGGGGCGATTATATGAATGAGACCCTTGAGACGGGGGCTCTTAGACTTGTAAAATAAAGGAGTGAACCCCATTACACATATATTAAGTCTAGAGGTGATATATGCTTGCTAAGTGTGAGCGCGAGCTATGCCTCAATGTGCTTAGCTTCTGCAGTGATGATATCCTTGTATTGGTTTCTATAATCTGTGACCACATCATTCCATTTTCATTGTGACATTCATTGTACATATGAAAAAGTAACAAGGTGTTGGCCAAAACTGTTTGGAAAGTATTTAGCCTCTTGACCTTTTTCTTAGTCCATTTTGTTCCTGTATTTTGTACAAAGAGGATGCAAATTGGGTGTTTTATGTGGAAATACATGTACGAGCAGAAAATATTTTCTGATCATCAGAAGCATTTTTTTTCAATATTGATGTCCACATTTTGTTGGATTTAGGTGTTTCTGGACGATTATGACAATTCAGAAGTGACGTTAAATGAATGTATGCATTTCGTGGGAATAAATCTTATGTTTTATATGGAAATAATGTTTTTGTCAAACAGTCTAGTCCTGCCACAACTCCAATACCTCCAATACCCCAGATCTGTTACCCACGTTTATGTTGCCCGTCTTTGTCCCCGTCACTGCTTGCCTCTAATGCATCAATTAAAAAATATTGAAGATTTTATCTTTTATCTATATTTCAATTTTTTTTCAAAACATGTTTGACAGATAATTTTTGACAAAGGCTATATGGCAACCTGAAAGATAATAATGGGTCTTCAGCTGGTAACTAGCAGAACATGTTTCAGAGCCTGAAATGCCAGCCAATGTTATAAAGAAAACCTGAAGGTACAGATTTTTAGAAACATTTAGTTTTAAAATTACACAGTAGTGTTGTCATTTAGCTCTTTCAGTGGCATATGTGACTAAAGTTGAACAACTTAAGATGCACTGCTCTTAATTATAAGAATGTTAGATTAATGTTCTTTATAAAAAAACCTTTTTTAAAGTACCAGCCTGCCAATGCATGTAGGTCCCGAGAATATAATAGTCCAGGTCAACAGCTTTCCTCAGCACACTTTGTTCACAATGTGCCCAACTGCACTGAGCAAAGTTGTTGACTCAGTCCAAAAACCTGGCAGCGAGGGAGTTAATAACGTGTGTCAAATTGTTCATAATGATTATCCAGTCTGTTTTGCTTTCCTTTGATACATGTGTTCTGCTGTGGAATTTAGCTCTTCACATTTTCGATGTTCCTGGTGAACTTGTATGCTGTATATTATGCTCTGACGTCTGCTGTCAGTCACTTTTTAAGTTGTTTATTTCTTTATCTGTATTGGCTGGCTAATGCATTAGTTATCTGTGGTGCTGACAGGGTCTCGGACAGAAAATTCGGAATAGGTGATAATGCACCATGGCGATTTACTTCTTATAGATAACGGCTGCAAACTTAATCCCCTCTGTCTGCTTTGCGCTTTTTATTTCTGCCGATCATGGAAATTTGAGTGTTTTAATGCTCTGAGACTAAAGTTTAATTCTAAAAATAGGAAAAATGTATGATATAGCATCAAATCTGAGGCAAGGCAAACAGTTAAGCCAAAGCTACCAAGGACATTAAGAAATCCATGGTGGAATATTGCATCGTAAATTATGTCCTGTCTTTGTGGCTGATACATACAGCTTTAGGTTTAACCTTCTCGGACCATTTGACACATGGTTTCCTCAAAGAGTTAAAGGTTACTGGTGGTTATAATGTTGTTTGTTTTAATTTGACTGTTAACTCTTTGGTGGCCAGTTTAGACAAAAGTCGATGAGCTCCGAGTTGACTTACTGATAGCAGATTAATATTGCTAGTGAAGTGACATGTCCTTCAGCTACCAGCATGCCTGTACTTGCACAGAATAAAAAGACGAGTCCAGGTCAGTTGTTTTCCTCCACACATTTCAGAGATAATCAAAGCATCAGGAGGAAAGGTGTTAACTCAAAGTGGGTGCTCAAAGGGTTAAACTTTGACCCAGTTGCAAAATACACATTATGAAGCATTTAAGAATAACAAATGATTATAATTTCTCATAAATAAGTAATTCTGCTGTTGATTTACCTTATTGTAAACAGTTACAAAGTTGCATGATAAAATTCACCTTGACTAATAACTGGGACTGTGCATTTTACTTATTTTAAACAGCCGTCAAGTTGCATGATCAAGTTCACCTTGACTTAACTGGGTCGGTTGGTAAGAAACTGAATCAGCAATGTTCTTTTAACCCTTCCCCCCTTGAATTAAGACTGAGTCAACAGCTTTCCTTGGCATGGGTTGGGCACTAAGTGCCCAACCCATGCCAAGGAAAGCTGTTAACCTGGGGCATGTGATCTTGATAAGTCTCATGTACATATCTCAGTCAAATTGTTTTTCAACCCTGTTGAAATTAGTTCAAAACACTGAAGCAGACGACATTTGACCACCAGCCGGTTTTGGCCGGTTTTAGGGGGAAAGGGTTAATAAGCAAGTGGCTGAAGTGCACCCGGCCTAGCTGGGAAAGCTGGATGTGTAACCATCTTTATGGTGTCTAGAACTACGGGCCGCTACTTTAACCCTTTCATTGCCAAGTGTGATTTAAGTTGATCTAATTAAGTGAAACTAGTCTGAATTATCATTAGGATCCCAGATTTGTATTCCAGGTAAAAGGACCTTTCATTCAAGTACCAGTATGTCTATAGATCCAGACAGAATATCCCAGGTCAACAGCTTTTCTCAGTGCCAAATGAGGCCCAATGTGCCCAATGGGTGCCGAGAAAAGCTGTTGACTCAGTCCAAAATTCGGCACTGAAAGAGTAAAGCAAAGGTCTTTATGATTATGTGACGAATTCGAATCAAGAGTTGTGGTAATTCAGTTCGGAATGACTTGATTGTAATTAGCATTGATTAAAAGAGTTGACAGTGTGTCCAATGTCAAGGTCAGGGGCTTTGCCAATGACTGGGATGTCAGCTGCCAAAGTGAACCCAAAGTACGACAAACAGCCAATTCCAAAACCACCGCATTGCAGGCTTTTCCTAGGACTCTCTGAAAGAAGACAGCTGACAAACAAGATGACTTCTTAACCCTTATACTGCTAATCATGGCTTAAGTCGTTATCATTAAACATATAATGGTTAATAGATTCAACTTCTTCCTGAAGATACCTTTCTTTCAAATACCAGCAAGCCTACTCTAAATGAAAAGTAGTCTTTGTTAACAGCTTTCCTGGGGACACTGCGCGCAATGCGCCCTAAGGAAAGCTATTGCCTCTTAAATCAGTGCTATAAGGGTTAAAGTTTTCTTGTTTTAGGCCAGTTTTGTAACAGACATTGTATATATATACCAAAAATATCATACATTAATTGTCATGAATGGAGATGAAAGGTTACAGGTGTAAACATGAGAGGTAGTGGGAAAAAAAAGGTAAAAAGTAGGGCACCTGTCAGCTTATAATGCGAGGAAAACACTGCTAAGACCCAAGCTAACATAGTCTTTAAGTGAAACTCTGCCAGAATCGTGGAAATACACTTTTATATGGTTGTCTGGTCAATAATTTTCTTGGATGTGCTATGTAGGGAAACACTGACACAGTTTTGGCATTTGCTGGCAAGTCATGTTGTCACATAACTGACAAGACAATGCCAAAACCACTGCCTGTAAATGAGGCATGCTGGGACTTCAATTAAAGCTGTTCACAAAGATTTAGAAATTGCAATATTCTCATTTTATTACCCTTGGCACATAAAGTGCATCCCCTGTGTCTTCTGTCCATCTGTCTGTCCGTCCGTCCATCCAGCCATCCGTCTTGTTACTGCAATATCTCAAAAATTATTCACTGAAGCTGTACCCAATTTTTTAATGGAAGGACCTTTTGATGTACCAGGTTCCTATTGAAAACCAGCTTCCTCTGATTATTTCAAAAATTTTATGAACTTTTAATGTATGGTGTCAACCCTGACGACATTACCGCGATATGTAAAAAAATATTGACCGTAGCTTTACCAAATTTTTGTCAGGGACGTATCTTATGATGGACCAGGCTAGGGTCATATTTAAAACCAGCTTCCTCTGACTATTTTTATAAAGTTTTTATGAAACTTTTAATTTATTTATTTGAAGGCCGTCTGAGTGGTATGAACCCTGACAACGTTACTGCTATATCTGAAAAAATATTGACCACAGCTTTTCCAAATTTTTTTGTCAGAGATGCATCTTATGATGGACCAGGTTCCTATTTAAAACTAGCTTCCTTTTGGTATTTATAACCTTTTTATGAAACTTTAAAGTATTTATCTTTTAGGCCGTCTGAGTGGTGCACAAGCGGACGACGTTATCATAATATCTCAAGAAGGATCCAACGCAGCTTCCCCAAATTTTTTGTAGAGATGCACGTCATAGTGGACCACATTCCTGTTGAAAACCAGCTTCTTGTTATTTTTAAACTTGTTATGAAACTTTTGAAGTGTTTATTTTATGGCTCACTGAGTGACACACGGTACAGTGGTCTCTGTCACCAGAACTTGCCCCAAGAACACATCCAAAAGTGCCTTTTCATTTCATAGACAATAATGTGGAAATTGTATATAAAGTATTCTACTGTGAAGTCTCAGAAAAAAATGCATAATTGAGGAAAAAAAATTGTGGGCACTGAGTGCAATCCATTATCTGAATGCTATTTTATTAAGGTAAATATACCCGCAGGAGACAGGAGTGGTGTTCATTGACTGTGTCTTGATGCGCCTGACCAGAAACACTCTGATATATTACATTCGTCATTTGTTCTGGTGATTCTGCTGAAACTTTTTACTGCTAAAATTCAACGTGAACAATAATTGAAGATGAGTCATGCTGGGATCCAAGCACAAAATCAACAATTTCCCTGATGTGGGGGTGGGGGGTGCTATCCATGTGCAAAAAGGAAATTTGTTGATTTCATCTTTTGACCCGGAAAAGGTCATACATAGTCCAACAGGTCTGGACTGTATGTGGCTGCTCAAGAGGCAAGGCGCCCAGTAATGTATGCCTCGTCAGACTATTGCCAGATTAATGGATTGAAATCTAAGCTTACAGGAAGCCAGACAAAGGTTACGTAACACCTACTCATGTATCATCAGAAGTAATTAATTTCACAACATGCCATCGTAACTCATAGGGGACTCAGTTGGAAAAGGCTTTAGTCGTTCCTTGTGGCAAAAATCATGCTACACCTGCGTTTGACATGTTGGAGAGTGACCAGCAGCTAATGCAGGATACATCGATTTTACACCAGACACATGTCGAAACTTAAACGAAACCACTTTGTCTTAAGAATTTGAATACGCAGTTGTTTAAAACAGCCTTAATACGTGAGCAAAGACTCATCGCAGGCATCAGGGGAGTTCAAGGCAGCATTCTTGCAATTTTGTTCTACATTGAACAGGAAACTACAGCCATGATGAGATGAATGGCACATAGGTTCCTGAGGAAATTAATTACTAGTATAGTGCTCAAAAAAAACAAAAAAACCTGTAACAGGCATTTTACGTAACTGTTAACTCTCTCAGCACCATGTTTTGGCTGAGACAACAACTTTCTTTGGTGCATGTTAAGCATAATGCACCCAAAGCACGCCAAGGAAAACTGTTTACTTGGACTATTGTACTGGTCTGTGCTGTTTTACGGTAATTGTAGGCATGATGGCACTTGAATTAAAGGCCAATTTGCAAGAAATATGAATCTGGTATTGGTATGTCAATTCATAGCCCACTGATTTGTGTCCAAATTCATAATGAAACAGTTAAAGGAAGAAATTGATTTTGACACAGCCATCTATGAGGATGGATTGAAAATGAATTAAATGACTGCTATTAGAGGATGCGAGTGTCACTTTTTTATCCTGTTTCCATGACAACTGTTTTAGGTACATTAAAAAGCCCACATTAACCCAAAAGTTGAAAATTCATGTTTACTGCACTTTGGTTTTATGTACAAGATGTTTATGTAAATGGACAGCTAGCATCCTTCGATCACCACTTTTCCCGAATTATTACTGTATATGTTTTTGTAACCATGGAACGGCCAGGTCTCGAACCAGCAACCTCCAGCACCAATCACCTACATGTAGCTGAAAATCGGAAACGCACATACCAAATGACAAATCCCCATTCCTAAAAAGAATGATTCAACGGAGGCAGGTATGCGTGAATGCCATAACTGACACAGCCCAGTTCATTGTATTTATTCCAGTACAAATGAAGTACTTTGTTTGGAATTATGCCAGATGAGGGACTGTACATCTGTAAGTCCACCAGCATCAAAGGAGCACCGAAAATATATTTGTTTTTGTGACCATGGAACAGCCAGGTCTCAAACCAGCAACCTTCGGCTCCATTCACCTAAATTTAAAGTCAATTCTTTTTTTCAAAACAGGAAGTTGGTCAAAGTTAAGCCAGAGACATACATGTATTAAGTTGCCTTTTAAGCATCTTTGCCACAACAAGCTCAGCAAGTATAGGAAGACAGGTTCATAGAAGACCAATTATTTCAGTAGTGCATGTGTGTGGTTCATACATGGAGAAAGGTTCACATTTATTACTGAAGGAGGTCAAGTTATAGGGATCTAGGTTCAGAAACTCTTGGGGCAAGTTGGAGTTCGTCACTTTTGATAGATTAGCATTTCAGGGGGCAAACGTGTTTGGTTCAGAAAGCAAAGCCACATTACAAGGTTTCGATGTCTTTGAAGTAGGCTGTTAAGTCATTGGTTATGTGCAGCTTGAATCTGATCATCTTGAAGTCTCTGTGGAATGTACATGTTATACACATGTACCTGTGACAAATACATAAATTCAGCCATGTTTCATGCAAGGGAAACATGATTGAATAAAGATATGTATGCAGCCCAGAATGATCCACTAGTTCCTCGCACAGGTGTATGTCTCATTTATTTAGCTTTGTGTAACTTGGGCACTTTATCTTTTTCAGGAATTTCAAGGTCAAAGGGGTGAAAATATGTAAGGGAACAAATTCTTTGTAAACATATATAGACTTACAAATATGATAAATCTTCATTTTGCAAGTGCTTCAGTAGTTGCATCAGGGTTTCATTTCTATATGTCCCTTGGATTCTGATATTGACCTATGCAAGGGTCAAATACAAGACATATTGCTCACAGTTGGGTAGCCCTATATATCAAATAGGTGATAAAGTGGACATAGAATGAAAATGGTTGAAGTAGTGGATGATGCCATATGCATGTGTGAACAGGATATAAGTGATCAGGACATCAGTTCTCAATTATTTGATTACAGTTTAACTCTTTCAGGACACATTTTGAACTGAGTCAACAGCTTTCCTTGTTACGCTATCGGTGGAATGCACCCAAAGCGTAATGAGGAAAGCTGTTGACCTGGACTATTATATTGCAGGTAACTACAGGCATGCTGGTACTTGAATGAAAGTTCTTTTTACAAGGAACATCAATCTTGCCCCCACATCATTAATGCAGAGCAGTTTTTCCTGTGTAGTTCGACTTAAGTTTCGGTTAAAGGATTAAATTTATGTTCTGGAGACTTTGGCAACAGTTTTCTCAGGCACACACTGGGAACGTTAGTTGTGCCAAGAGGGCACTGAAGAAAGCTGTTGGTCGATGAGATTTTTTTACATGTATACCACGCAGAAGCAAGTCATGTTAACCACATTAGCTTCCTAGAAATTTTAACAGGAGTTCATTGAATGTAAGTTAGAGCACATTGCAATTAGCACACTGCTGTCAGTTCCACGAGGGTTAAATATGCATGTGTTTGCCCCGACTGTTTTTGTCTCCACATGCAGCATACAGATGTGTATAGGGCCCTCCCAATACAGGTGTACAAGTCCTGCACCTGACTTCATACCCTGTTATGGAACACACCAATCTCTGTGTTACTGCCACTGTGTATATGCGGCAAATAAAAGCGATGTACTATTTGATTAGCTCAGTAATCAGGTTGATACCTATAGGCTTACCCCCAAAAGCAAACATCTAGTTCAAAGAAAAATCCCAATGTCATGTTCTCTTTTTAACATTCTCTTCTTTCAAAATTAAGTTGACAGCACTTAATTGATTCCATAGTGAAATGCGAAATGTAAACACGAGGCAGGTGTCTGACAGGTGAGAAGCTTAAACTCGAAACCACTTTTCCGAGAAAAGGCAGGCACTGATGTTTGATGCATTTTGCCACAACCTGGGCTCTCCAGGAACTGTTGATGTACCAGATGTTTCACAGACCTTACGTAATGTAAATTCACTTTATTTTGCCTCATTGTTATTTTTACTTATTTTCAAGTTACTGATGGCACAAGACTATGAAAATAAAAACACATTGAAATATTATTTTAATATCTATAGGTTTCATAGGAATTATGTCCAAACTAGTGAAATTAAAACCTCGGTGGAATGCTGTAGATGCGAAAACTGTGAAAATTTCTATGCCTGAAAATAAGAGCATTTACTGTACCTTATATTGCACTGTATGGCTGGCAGGCAAGCATTCACCTTTTCCCCCTCATATTAAGACTGAGTCAACAGCTTTCCTCAGCATGGGTTGGGCACTATTTGCCCAACCCATGCCGAGGAAAGCTGTTGACCTGGGTCATGTTGTCTTGACAGGTCTCATCTTCAATTCTCAGTCAAATTGTTTTTCATTGCTGTTGAAATCAGATGATAACGCTGAAGCAGACAACATTTGACCACCAGCCGTTCTGGCTGGTTTAAGGGGGAAAGGGTTAAATACTGGTTTATATGCATGTCTGACAGAGACATGCAAACTTAACGTTGCCCTTGTTACCTTTAAGACAGCTACATGTGTCGAATATTTGGTCAGGCAAATGCAAAATACACTTAGACTAACTGGGTAAAGTAGTATTATTATGAAAGATTTTTAGTGAGAAATATAGAGTATCCCATATTATGGCAACTACATTTTGAAAAAGTAAAAACTGAAAAATTAGACAGTGCAAAGCCGTGCAACATGGAATATGTAAGTTGTTCCATGGTCTACTTCATTATCACTTGGGAAATAAGTATTATTTACCACCTTTGAACGATGGAATAACCAGCTCTTATTGTATGATTTTCACCCGCACATATGTCACTGTATGAGCAAAAGTGAACAAGTTCAGTTACACAGAATCGCACAAGTTTGGATAACACAAAGAAAGATAACCATATGATTATGCTTCCTTTTAAATCTGAAGGTTCTTTATCCGAATTAGTGTATCAATGTTCCCAAAATGCGTCCATATGTTTGGCTTCAAATTGTTCCTCAAAACTGAAGAATATGTAATTTAGGTAACTGATGCTACAGGATTGGCTTCCAATGAAAAAAAAAAGGGGGGTGGTGGGGTGGTGCTGTCATCTTTTCATCCATTAAGTGGTGCCAATATTTGCTGACCATTCAAGCAGCTTGTGTGTTTGCCTGCCATATGCAAAACCACATTAACCCCTGGCCAATTTTCCAAAATTATACGTTTCAGTGACTGGCCACTGTTGACTTTTCATACTTTGATGCATTGGCACATACAGTAATGTACATGTATATGTTGGCTCCAAAGTGGCACATACAGTTGTACCTGTATATATTGGCTCCATAGTGGCACATACAGTTGTACCTGTATATGTTGGTTCCATAGTGACACATACAGTTGTACCTGTATATGTTGGCTCCATAGTGACACATACAGTTGTACCTGTATATGTTGGCTCCATAGTGACACATACAGTTGTACCTGTATATGTTGGCTCCATAGTGACAGATAAAGTTTCCCGTAATATTGGCCTCAAATAAAATTTCTACGGATTTTGGAACAAAATACTGATAGGTTGATCTCCTATAAATCTGGCGAATTCTAATGTGTGAAATTGCAGCAGATCATGCAGAAGACGCTGGTGAAGAAGGGTGAAGCATCACAGAATAAAAGATGATAAAACTACATGTACATGTATGTCATGCATGTATGGTTGAAAAAAAATCAAGAAAGCAGAATACAATTTGTCTCCAAAGCAGACCTTGTTTCATGTTGTCTCTCTGGTATAGACAAAGCATGTAGCTTGGGTGTGTGTTGGAGGCAAGAATATGTCATAAGTAATGTGTGATGTGTGTGGAAATGCAGCCTCTCTTAATTATCACCCATTAACATCAATTAAATATTTTGATGAAACAAATTATGGTGCTTGTTAGGTGTACTATCAACATTTCAGCCCCTATTTTGCCAGCAGCGTTAGACCATCGTGAAGGAGTCAAAGCTGACAGCTATGTGTCATGTAGAATAAATGTCAGCAGTGTCATCTAGAATAAACATAAGCTAACTGTGTCATGTAGAATAAACATTAGCTGTGTCATCTAGAATAAACATAAGCTAACTGTGTCATATAGAATAAACATTAGCTGTGTCATCTAGAATAAACATAAGCTAACTGTGTCATATAGAATAAACATCAGCTGTGTCATCTAGAATAAACATAAGCTAACTGTGTCACATAGAATAAATATCAGCTGTGTCATCTAGAATAAACATAAGCTAACTGTTTCATCTAGAATAAACAACAGCTGTGTCATCTAGAATAAACATAAGCTGTGTCATGGAGAATAAACATAAGCTAACTGTGTCTTCTAGAATAAACATCAGCCATGTCAGTCAGTGACACACGTCCACATCATATATTGCCTGACACTAGTAGCGCATCAGCAGAATGAATATGTTCCTTGAGAGATACTGACCTGGGACATGAGGGACGGAGATGATAGAGAGAAGGCCTTTGATCTCTGAGGCAAGGGCTGATTAGCCTGGCATCACTATAACAGCCTGGTGTCACCAGTGTGCCTGAGTTAAACCTGTTACTTTCATAAGCTCCAGGTTAATGAGGTTATATAGTGGCCAATAGATCTTAGCCTGATGCATTATATATCTTTATGGAAAGCCACAGGACTGTCAAAAAATGTGGCTTCAGATCAGAAATTTGCACAAAAGTAGATGAGAAATCTAGACGATACAGTCCTACCCCTCAAACCAGGCCACCTCAATGGCACCAATAATATGGCCTTATAAGAGGGTGGCCTGTCTTGGGAGGAGGGGGGACCATGATGGAAACACATATGTGCATGTATATTATTTATCACTTCCACTTTCTGGAGTCATACGTCATAGATATCAGAGAAAAATTATCAAAATAGAATGCTATCAAAGTTACGGTAAATTATAGTCAAACAATATATATATATTATATACATGTATGTATGTATGTATGTATGTATGTATGTATGTATGTATGTATGTATGTATGTATGTATGTATAATAAAGATATGCGGGAATGTGTTGAATAATACATTCTCTATTTATAAAGTTACAGGTCTGTACTGGCCACTGAAAAACATACACGAGAATTTTATACCATGTATGCTGCTTGGAGAGGTGGTCACTTGACCTATTTTGACCAACACTAGGATCATGGTACATGTAGGTCATGTGATAACTCTTGACCAACGGCATCATCTGCTACTTGCTACCCTGGGCATATGCCATTGAAAGGGAGAATATAAGGGCTGAAAAGAACAATGGTATTGAGAATAAAGATAAGCTTGCTTCCGTAGAGATCAGATCCAGGAGAGAGCGAGTTGATTGATTTGGTTGAACTACAGTAGTTCCTGTCTTCAGACAGCACCCACTAGGTGACCTTTGCTCAGTACTTTTTACCTTATTAATGCATTCTATGAAAAACCACCTGTCTGGAAAGACCTCAACTGGGTCATCCCCAGGCGTAGTCTCTAACCTGGTGCCAATGGCAACTAAAGTGGGAACAACATGTACATTAAGAAGCTAAGTAGAACTGTGTGAATTATGATAAGGGTGTAAGATTAGTGTTCCTCATAAAAAGACCTTTCATTCAAATACCAGCATGCCTGTAGTTATATGGAACATAATAGTCCACGTCAATAGCTGTCCATCCAGGTCAACAGCTTTCCTTGATGGATGACCTGTCTTCAGGGGGAGTTTACATGTATATACTTGTATAGGGGCACCTCTGTATTATAGTGCTATTATGAAAATAACCAAAATATTGGTTCCTACAATTAAAGCTGATGTAAATGAAAATGTGCTAAATGGCCAGGACTTTAAAGAAGGAGCATATGGATATAATTTGTTTGGGATTGATGGTGGGGTAAACTGCTGACTAAGCTTTTAATGAGCATGGACAAATTTACCCCTTTCCCTTAAATGAAGACTGCGCCAAGAGCATTCCATCTTGAACACTACAAATCAAACCTTTGGCAAGATAAATAAAGGACCCAGACCAGGGGAGCCAGAAAAGTTCCGTGTGAAGTTTTCCTTCACATAATAATGGCTGGTCCCCATCAAGTGCCTGCCTCCTATGCCAGGGGGAAGTGGTTTCCATAAAACATGTGGTGCCTCACAGGAAGGGAAACACTTTAGGATAAAAAATAGCTGGGACTTTTACACGGTGAAAAAGGCATAGGTACATGAAGCATCTATTTTTGGGATATCTCTCTTCAAGATGAGATCACTATCAACAAAGTAGTGACAGAAGTATTCAACACTGTTCATTTATGGGTTGATGTAATGCTAACAGAGGTTAACTCTTTCAATGCGACTGTAACTAAAATCAAACTGCTTAAGAGGAACTGGTCCTACTTATACTAGGATGCTAGACTCATATTCCTTGTGAAAAGACCTTTCATTCATGTACCAACATGCCTATAGATCTAGATAATATAATGGTTCAGTAAACAGCTTTCTTCAGTGCATTACACCCAATGCGCATCAGGGAAAGCTGTTGACTCAGTCTAAAACTTGGCACTCAAAGAGTTAAGGAAATTCTAGATGAGATGTGGCCATATAATTAATTGGTTGAAGAAAAAGCAGCATGACATGAATTATGTGTTTTGACTCGGGGACTCTCTTTGCTTAATGCTGAAGAAACACTTCAAAGCTTCCGCAGAGTAGCCAAGTAGAACGGCGCAATGCAGAAAGTGTATAGGATTGGTGGAAATGGGGGCCAAAAGTAAGAGTTACGTACATTTTACGTGACAAGCCCTATCTAGAAAAGCAAGAGATCATAAACATTAAGGACCAGGAAAGTGAATGATCTCCTGGTAGGCCAGGAGACTTGGAACATGATGTGCTTCTAACCTGAGTGCCACAGTGGTGTGGGAGTTAAAGTGTCATCACAGACCACTCCAGTGAAAGACCACCCACCATCAAAGACCACCTTGGGCAATATCTTTACTTAAAACTATTCACTTTATTTGTACCTCATTGAGAGACCACCTGTCTTGGGGGACCTTGACAGGTCATCTTTAGGGGTAAGTCTTTTAAGACTGGTTTCACTGCACTGAATACAAATTTGCCTGCCACCATATCAAAATGAGGCCCACACAGCAGTCAAATGTTTTATAAATAACATGTTTAGTTTTTTTTGCTTGAAGATGATGAAAAGTATTCAGCAACAGCACATTTTTTGCATTTTAAGTTTGAATTTTACTATTTTTTGCACAGATCCTATTAAGCCTATGAAATACAGTGAAATTAGACAAGTTTTAATCAGTATAGTGTAAATGTCTGACACAAGAAAGCGTAAGCTAAAAGTTTGATTAATGCAGCCTTCATGGCAATTACACAAAACCAAGCTTCCTCTTTCACTGCCAATTACTGTGAATTAAGTTGATCTAACTAGTTTAAAGGAAATGCTGTGAACTATAAGGGTGCTGAATTCATGTTCCTTGTAGAAAAACCTTTCACTTAAGTACCAGCTGGCCTGTACTTTCATAGAATATTCCAGGTCGACAGCTTTCAGCACAAAATTTGGCACTGAAAGAGTTCAAATTTCAATGCTCACATATCCAAATTAAGTACTAAATGGAGAATTACATGTACATAGAAGATATGACATGAGCTGTTTCTGTGTGTAATGTACTTCAAGCATAATTTTAGCTAGTATAAGATGTAAGTACATTAATATGTATGGCAATTCAGTGGTGTATAAAAGCTTGCATAAGAAGCCAATGTAGCAGATCAGCATAGAATTAATGTGCCCTTCATCATGATAAATTAAGAACATATACATGCATATATATATATATATATATATATATATATATATATATATATATATATATATATATATATATATATATATATATGTACCTACAATTCATGGCAAAATGTTTTCTTTGTACATGAAATTTGAGTTGAAAACAGCAGTGAAGCAGATGGTAATTGACATGCAGGTGCTTTCAGACAATTTGAGCAGGAAAGCGTCAAAGCTGGCCATGCAAGCAAGTCCAAGCAAAGGAAAGAGAAAGAGAAACAGTAAGAGAAAAAAAGAGAAACAGAAACAGAAAGAAAAAAAGAAAGAGAAACAGAAGAAGAGAGAGAGAAAGAAAGAGAAAAAGAGAGCCACTTATCGCTGTTCTCTTGATGAACAAAGTGAAATGATCAGATTACCCTGTGTTCTGCTACTTTTGTTGTAAGCGTCTTGTATGACAAAATCCAAAATTCCTTTTTAAAACAGCTGTGCCCTGAAGGAGGCCACATGTGCACAAACAAGGAAAGAATGAAATAATGCACAAACATGATTATAACCTGAAATGTTAATCATAACAACCTCCAATTGGCTTCATTTACATGTCATACAAGCAATTATCCCATCCGTGGAATTCAGTTTTGTATCTACAATTTATTGTGCAGCAAGCAAGGTATATGAACCATATCTTCTCCTCACTAATGAGCTCAGTTGGCAGATATTGCAGGTAGTATTTTTTGAAAAATGGCATGCCCTCCATTTTTGTAATGAAAATAAAATCCCAAATTATTTTTGCTTGCATCGCTTTACCAACCAGTATGAGCCCTCAGTTTTCGAAATTTTTTATTTGTATCAACCACTTGCCTTGTTACATTGTGGAAGCATTCCTAAGATTATGATGATACAATGGCACAAACGTACAATTGATTCTTCCTGTGTGTTAACCCTTGTCTCTGTGAATTAAGACCGAGTCAACAGCTTTCCTTGACATGATTGGGCCCTTATTGCCCAACCCATGCCAAGGAAAGGTGTTGACCTGCATCATGTGATCTTGATGGGTCTCATATACAAAACACAGTCAGATTGTTTTTCATTACTGTGGAAATAAGTCGAAAACACACGCAGACGACATTTGACCAGCAGCCAGGTTTGGCTGCATGGTTTAAGCAGGAAAGTATTAAAGCTACACAAAGTTGCAGACATTTATGTTGTCAGTCTGTTGACTTACCTGCATGCAAACTGGCAAAACAGAAATGGTCATGCATGTTTATTTTCCCGAGAGGCCACAACAAGATCCATCAAAATGTACCAGATATTGTCCTATTGTCATTTTGCCTCATCCTTTTATCGTGAAATAAAAAGAATAAGAAAGTACATATTTAGGTACCTTTTGATGTTAATTTTTCAACAAGTGGAATGGCAGGTTTTTCTTTTCTTTTTATGATTTTGTAATTTTGTTCCTGCAACTTTTGACTCCTCTGAAACCACATGCTGGATTCTCTTTAAATTTATTGGATATATAGCTTGATTAAGTCTATTTCAAAGTTGTTCATCAGGCTATAGTGCGGCTGTCATTGCATGCTTCCAGGTGAGCTTTCAAATTTATATCCTTATGGGTGAGGATACATGTATCTTTGTACAGTTCATTTCTGTGCTACATGTGTATAAAGATATACTTCTGCACCAGGTCAGCTATCTGGGTCAGCATTAGATCCATAGAGTTAAGGTTACCTCAGCTTAGCTTGGATATGTTCTTTGTTGTTCAGTTCAAGGTGTAGCTCATTTCAATTCAGTTCAGCTCAGCTAAGGACAGTTCAGTTGGGAATTTCATTTATGATTTTGGCTAGAATATTTTAGCAAAGATGAGTATTTTTAGGCCAGCTGAGCATGGACTGTTTCTGCAGTCATCTTGTTTCTGGACAGTGCCCTTTACCCAGAAAATGCTCAAACATTAGCAGCTGCTTTGGACGTATATATATATTAAATCTTTTTAGTGGACTGTGATTATAAATCATTTGCAAATATTAATCTCTGCAGGCCAGAGCACAGTTTCAAGTGGCATTTCCCCAGTTCCTATCCCATACAAAAATGTTTAGTTTTGTGGCTAACTTGCTGCTAGTTAACAGCTAGTTAGCCACAAAGAAAAAACTTAGCAGCAAGACTAAAAATGACTGAGGGGCTAGCCACAAAGCTGCTGCTAAGCGGGTACTCAGTAGCAGCTGCTAAGCTGCCGGTACCTAGTGACTCTTTAGCAACAGGATTTTGTTGCTGTCCTTTTGTAGCTTAGTGGCAAGAACTTTGTTTTTGACCAACCTAGCACCAGCTTAGTGAGAGGAGCCTTGTTTCTGACTGATCTAGTGGCAACTCTATAAGAAGGATTTTGCAGTTCTGCAGCTTTAACAAACATTAACACTTTAAATGTTAAGGTTAACAAGCATTTGCAATGGAATCTGTTTTCCCACATGTATACAAAAATTGAAATTTTCATTTAGAACTCATCAGAAAGTATCAATTTAGATTTAACAGTTATTATTATTTTTTTGTCCTCAAATTTTAGCAAAAGATAATGACAAATAATTGGTAAACATCTTTAAAGGGGATTAGTAGAGTACAAATTTTTATTGTCAAAATTTGAATTAAATCAGAATTTGAAATAAAATCATTGCCTTCCATCTGACTCACTCTTAGGTCAATCAGTCCCAACATGAAACCATTTTAATGGGAAATATGTAAAATTAAATAACCATAGCAATACAAGATAATGGACAGCCAAATAGCCCTAGCTTGTTGGTGGGTAAGGAAGACCAGCCAATGGAGTATTACTTTGTGGCAGCTTATCTGCAAACTAGTAGCAGACCAACAAGTTGGAGCATCTAGCAGAAAACCAGCCAATGGTATTCTTCTTCATGTGACAGATAACCTACCAATAGGAGCAC